>OX453256.1:15235175-15614004 GCA_949709985.1 Luffia ferchaultella | reverse complement strand
TATGTGGTGTCTTCGCTTGGTACCCAAAACACAAGCTAATGCTTAGTTTGGGGCCTAGACGTTGTCGTGATGTATCATTATTATTATTATAGTTTTTAATTTTTGGTAAAAAAATGTATATATAAATTAGCGGTGTCGTTTAACCTTAAGTCAATAATTTGTTGAGATATGATCTTAAAGTAATAAGAATTTATTAACTTATCAACTACGAGTGGTAAATTCAGGTAAATTACGGGTGCTAAAAAACATTGAATAATACAACATAAAAAACACTTTAAACGAAAAGTTGTTTGATAATTCTCGTATATAATGATTAGTTTTTAAGATATTTCTTTATAAACTAATTACTTGATTTTAAGTATGAAATTTCATCCCGACTGCAGAACCTTTCATTGTGTGTGGTCCAACGCGTACTTTGCCGTTTTTTTTTAAATTCACAACGATTGCCTATTCGTTGTTATTCATAATCTAATGTAAATATAAAGTATGTTTGTTGTCTCCCAAAGAAGGATAGTGTTATGTCACTTGATCATAAAAAAATAGTCAATTTTTTTATGCGGACCTCTCTGAAAATCTTATAAAAAAAATTATGACTATAATATATTATGTAGTCCATGTGGACGAAGCCGCGAGCTGCAGACATAATTTAAATATACAAAACGCTACTCAAATAATGTCACATAAACATAAGAGTTGAAACAAGTCCGTGGTCAGACAGGACAACCAGTATGAACTTTTTATTATAAATACATACCATACATATGCACACAAACGACCATCTAAGACGCGTAATAGTACAGGAGCCCGTGACCAAAAGTGATAAGTTTCTAAAATTTGATTTTAGAATAATTTTAATAAATAGCTGGAAATGGGTATGAAATGGCAGCGTCTTTAAGATTATTAAAAGAATTGTAAACACAATTTTCATGATATTTTTTTACTACTAGTTTTTACATAAGTGAAGAATGTGGTGCAAGCTAGTAACGATATCTTGGTCTTCTGGTACTGCATTTTATATTAGTGTAAAAACTAGCATTTTCAATAACACAATCACATGAATAAACTCTACAAGTACTATCAAAAATTTAGATATTAGAAAGCCATTACAGTTTTTGTTACGGTCTCCCAAGCTATATAGGCTTCGAAAGGGTGCGTGCATTTCATAACATGTCAAACTGAAGACATTTCACTTATAACGGCTATGAGTTTCCTATATTTGAGTGATGGAACACGCAAACGCTATCAACTAATGCTGAAGCAAACGAACGTTCAGGTAAGCACAAGACTCATTAATAATATTAATACAGGCATTTTATTAATGACGACTGACGACCGCTTAGCCTAGTGGGCAACGACCCTGCCTGCGAAGCTGGAGGTCCCGGGTTCGAATCCCAGGTCGGGTCAGTATTTATATGATGAATATTAATAATGGCACCGGGTCTTGGTTGTTATATGTATGTGGTGTCTTCGCTTAGTACCCAAAATACAAGCTAATGCTTAGTTTGGGACCTAGACGTTGTTGTGTTTGTGTGTGTTATTTTTATTATTATTAATAATAATTAATTATATTATTAAATAATTAATTATAATAATAATTAATAAAATTAATAATTAAAAATTAACCTTGTATTTAAATCGAAAATCTTCATATTTTGACGGCTTATATATTGACATAATCTTTTATAGTAGTATACACAATGTTTGGTTAATGCACGTCGTACTAGAAAATTGAAATTGGGAAGTAAAGTAAGAAATCAAAAATTATTTCATAGATGCAAAAATACAATATAAATCTTACATTCTATTTATCAGTAAAAATAATTGTTTTATCGGAGCTGATAAAAACGGTTCTAGAGGTTTTCACCAAAATTGCGATAGGCTATTATTCCCAAAGTATTATTATTGTGTGAGTGGTGGGGTGTCAGAATTGTGTATTTTAAGATTTTAACATATGTAACAAAGGCTACAAAATTAGGAATACAGTATATTAATGAAAACTTTTGGGAATCTTAGAACAAATTATAAAAATGGGTCAAAAATATATTATGTAATGTGCACATATAATTATCTTAGCTATCCGCTCCTTTTACCCAATTCTTCCGGAATAAAAAGTAGTCTATGTCACTCTTCAGCTTATAAACTACATCAAAAATTATAGCGGTCCCAGTACAACTGTGTAGTCTAGTGTGTAGTCTGTGTAGACCATGGAGTCGCGGGCGGAAAGCTAGTTTGAAAATAAAATATAGCCCATGTTACTCGCTAATAATGTAGCTTTCTATAGGTGAAAAAATTTTCAAAATTACTTAAGTAGTTTTTGAGTTTATGCGTAACAAACGAAAAATCAAATGTTTCTTCTTTATAATATTAGCATAGATTAGAAGATTTAATTTTTTTAATTTTATAAATGACATGTAAAATTAGACATTAGTTAGATTTGAGCCTTAGTCAGGGTTCCAGGGTACACTAGGGTGTCAAAATTAATTTTGTATCGAGATTATTTCGTAAAAATAAAAAAGCTCTATTTTAAATAGCTATTCATCTCTAAATGTAGTGTACACCCCAAAAGCAACTTCATCATATTGCGCGATATAATTTATTGGTTAAATCCGAACATAATGGTTTATGACACAACTGGGGCAATATACGATGCTTCTGGCACAGGCGTTCCCGGTCTATCTTAAATCACTTAGCTTCGAAGAGAGCGTCTTATACGATAAATATATAGGAATTTCGCTGGATAATATATAGGTTATTCTTAGATTAAAAACATTTATACTTTTACAATTTATACTTATATACTAGAATGCTTGTCAAGATCTACCCCTTAACAAGTTTAAAACTACAATAAAACGAAAGCTTTATGCAAAAGCTTATTATAAAGTATCAGACTACTTAGATGATAAAAACCAATGGGTGTAAGCCGCTCGCCTATCAGTTTGTTTCAATAATATTATTCTTTAAGCACTTATAGTTAAATTTTTTTTTATAATGTTAAAAAAAGAGCGTCCCTCAGTTTCTTGCGTGTTCTTCTGAGAGGAACCAGCACTTTGAATGCGCCTTTGTGGTAACGTTCTTCCACAAAGCAATAAAATGCACTCTTATGACGTATTTCAAGATTATGTTACATAACTACGAAATAAAGATATTTTGATTTGATTTGCTTTTAGATTTTTATTAATAACTAGATAACACTAGTTCCTTATTACGAATACAGCTGTAAAAGCTAAAATTGTCATTGTTATTGGTTCTGGAAGTTACCAGATTACGAAAATCACATTTCTGAAAAATACGTCTCTATCCAAATTAAGATATACAGCTGTCAAAGCTAAGATGGTCATGGTATTCATTTCTTAGGTTTCGAGGGGTAGGCATCACGAGAACTAGTTTATTTTTCTGAACCAGCCAATCGTCAGACGAACTAGAGCGCTAAATTTTCGATATGCCAAAATTTTCTATTAAAAGTAATTCGATCCTTGTTATGAATTTAAGAATCTAACGAAAAAAAACTATGAACATCGAAAATTTGACGTATATTACAGCGTAGTATATTCCAATTTTAGTTCTAACTTCATTAATATTCCAATAAAAAGCAACATAATATATTATTATTATATATTATTATTAACAAAACATATTATTATTTAGAAATGTTGGAACAAGAACGAACTGATAAGAGAAATCTCAGCAGGATCGCCAGGATCAGTTGCAACCTTAATTTAAATTTAATCAAATCTTCATTAAAATATATATGCTCAAAATGAGCACTTACTGTCATCAGAATTCTATTTATATTAAATTAAAGCGTTTAAATGTCACGGTCTGCACCCGTCAATTTGTCAAATCCTTTTAAAATCCAAAAAGCTTAACGTAAAAGCTTCATAAACAGAATTTAAATAATACAAGGAAATACCCTTTCTGAATCAACTTTGAGGGTAAATACTGTGATCTAACGAAAGCTGGCAACACGAAGAATTTAAATACATGAATAAACATTTCGGGAATATGAAATTTAACAAACAATTTAATTATATACCCACGTAATTTTCTAAAATACTCAGCAACACTAATGCTCATTTAATGTAAAATCATCAAATTTGCTAGTAAGATTTTGACAGAAAATAAAAAGTTAATGATTTTTTAGGTGTCTTATTCCGGACAGTTTTAGACTATACTGCAAGTTCAAATACATTAGTTTACATAAAAATTATGATCTATCTGTGTTCACAATTTATGTAGCTTGTTCAGTCCTAATAGGTTATGTGAATAATATTGTAAATATTATATTTATACCTATAATACTTACATTACCTATAATACAGGCTGTCCTAGTTTAGGTGCCAGTAGCCTTTCACTGTAGCATTAAGTTTATTGTATGTTCCTTTGATTTTGTTTTTAAATATAACTGGAACTTTGATTGGCAATAAAGAAAAAGATTATAAAGATCATAAAAGTTATTTATCAAGAAAATATTAAAATAAACTTTGTGCGATAACAAAGTTCATAAACAAAATTATATAATTGGTTGAAGAATATGGAACTTATTAGCTATTAAAATTTTATCTTTGTCTCTTCTTTATAAGCCCCTCATCTTGGGGGAGGCCTAAGCCCTTGCAGTGGGGTGAAAATGGGCTGATGAAGTGAAGAAGTGAAATGAAGTCTTTTTCTTGCAAAACGAAATTTAACAATATTTTAAATTGTTTTATAATATGTAGTGGTGGTCTGACGTGACAGCTATTTTAAGTACGCCCTGCGGTAGGGCCCTCTTTGTTTAACAGGTCATTTTTAACATACATAACTTTGTTATTAATCATTTTTTTATTTCACTGTTATAATATATTTAGAAAACTTTTTCATGTAAAATAATTGAAAAAAAAAGTGTCATTTACCCCATTCGACGTAAGCAATGAGTTCCAACGGTCTTGTAGCAAAACATCTACTTTTTGAATAGATGCAATCACTTACACAAACAATTTTAAATTCAGAAAAAAATATTTGTGCTTATTTATTTATGGTTTTTGACATGGTTTTCTAAGATAAATTATGAAAATAAGAGAGTGAATATTAAAAATATAAATTTTCATACAAATGATAGACCTAAAATGGCATTTGTCGAATGCACGAAATGTAAACATGTTTATCTACTTTCGCTTCAGGACGTTCATTTTCAGAATGTAAGTTGTCCTTCTACCAAAGTTCGCAAACATCAGGTCAGCAGTTTACCCACAGAAAAAAAATAAGGACACAAAGACGCCTTTTGAGGTAAAAGTATCCTATGATCGTCTTCTGAATGCAAACCATTTCCCTGACTTTCATCAAGAAGAAGAAGATCAGCCGTTTAGTCATAATAGGTAACATATGAAGCATCTTTTTGTTAATTTTCATCAAAACTGATTCAGCTTTTTAGTTTGAAATGGTCACAAATTAACGGAATATTTCTCCGGTGAATATTAGTCCATGGTACAGGTTTTTGTCATCATGGGGTATTTCCCCAGGGTTCAAGCCAACTCTGAACCAAAAATTCTTCTAAACCGATTCAAAGGTTTAGCAGTGCAAAAACATACAAACAATTAAATAGCCTAAAGCACATCTACAATCCTAAGAAAGATTTTTAATGAATTTCATTCAGCAGCGCCCCTGTTGCCTTTAATCGTCAAACCTAACTAAGAACTTTATTTGTTTCGTACCATTACTAGATGTTTTATATGATTCAGCATTAATGTTCGAAGTGGCGCTTCTGGAGATTGATGATGATCGATTGATCTATGTAATGCAAAAAATCGCATCAGCCATTTTAGAGAAAGGCATTTACTGCAGCACCTTCTGGTGGCCTATGTGCGTGAAATTTAACTGAGAATAAGTTTTGAGGTAGTAACCATATAGCACAAATAACGGCTTCGCTAATTTAGTGAAACACATTTACATTAGCGCCCCCTAGTTGCCTATTGCCTGGTTGTCGTGTTCTCAGCAGCGTCTCGTCGACCAGCAGAATGTTATAGTAAAACACAGTCAAATAGTAGATAATATAAATTTAATAAACTTTACACGAAAACTATGAAACAGGAATCTTGAAGATGGCTTGTGCACCTGAGTGCGATGATCGTACTGATAATGTTTCGTACCATTACTAAGAATTTTACATGATTCAGCATTAATAATAATAATAATAACACACACAATCACAACAACGTCTAGGTCCCAAACTAAGCATTTGCTTGTATTTTGGGTACCAAACGAAGACACCACATACATATAACAACCAAGACCCGGTGCCAGTATTAATATTCATCATATAAATACTGACCCGACCTGGGATTCGAACCCGGGACCTCCAGCTTCGCAGGCAGGGTCGCTGCCCACTAGGCTAAGCGGTCGTCAAATGTTCGAAGTGGCGTTTCTGGAGATTGATGATGAACGATTGACCTGATTGGCTGGACGTGTTTGACAATTTAGTGTTTTGGCCAATCAGAAAACAATTTGTGTGATTCGAAGTTCAAATTATTTAAGCAGTACAATGACCGGTGTACTGAGCCAGCAATAAATATAATTTTTCCAATTAATTGAAGACAGCAAAAAATGATCGGAAACTATTGCGAAATCGATGTGCCGATTTGAACTTGGACGCGGTCAATACCCCTATAAATGTATACATTTAAGAACCTAATTTTAAGTGATACCTGTGTAAAGAAAAAACCGTATCAAAATCGGCTTAACCGTTTTAATGTAACAGACCTACAGTAGTGCCTCTTCGTGGCGTATAACCGTAAAACATAGCCTATAGCACTTCTAGATTCACAACTTTTCGAAATATTTCAAAAAAGTTTCATTAAAATCCATAAAAGTACAAATGCGTTCGGCTTCTGCTGTCAAAATTTACTCTATGTTAAAATCCGTCAAATTTTTTTTTTTTAATTTTTCATCGCAATCACATACTTACATAGAGTATTATATTATAGTATATAAATTATATAGATCAACTTAGCTGCCGTTTTCGTACACAAAACGCATGTAAAGATCATATCTAATGATCAAATCTATGTTAGCGCGTGCGTGCTCGGTTAGCGAAAGCAGATCTTATGCCGACTCGTGCATAGCATACTTAGCATATATCACCATATTCAGCATCTACTATATCGCTTTATTCATACCACATTATATCCCACTATATCCCACTACAACACGGAATATACTCTAACTGATGTAAAACTACATGTTGCTTTATTTATGTAAAAAAAAGGAGTGTAGATTTACATGGCTAGAGAATTCAAGATTTTAATGCAGCAATTAAAATGTGAATTTTAAAACAAAGCAATAATTATTGAATTAAAATCTTATTTAAAATTTAAAACGAAAATAACCTGTTTTAAAGTAACTAGGGAATTTTTGAAATTTTCATAAGATTTCGTATACAACTTATCGCTTTATTTAATTTTTTTATAACGTATACATCACAACAACGTCTAGGCCCCAAACTAAGCATTGTTTGTGTTTTGGTTGGCTAGCGAAGACATCACATGCATATAACAACCAAGACCCGGTACCAGTATTAATAATCATCATATAAATACTGACCCAACCTAGGATTCGAACCCGGGACCCCCAGCTTCGTAGACAGGATCGCTACCCACTAGGCCGAGCGGTCAGTCGTCATTTTGTAGGCAATACGTTATCTATGTCTTTTTAAATCGAGATTCGCATCTTTAGAAACCGTAGAAACCCATACCTCGTATCATCGCTCCTAATTTTTGTCGCGCCTTTCACCACGCCGCCATTCACACCGCCAAAATTTTTCGAAATCGATAAAAAATTTGTTCAAACACACCAGTCGATTATTTGTGCAAAGTAAACGTATAATAACGTATACATGAACAACGACGTCTAGGACCCAAACTAAGCATTAGCTTGTGTTTTGGGTACCAAGCGAAGACACCACATACATATAACAACTAAGACCCGGTACCAGTATCGATATTCATCATATACTGACCCGACCTAGGATTCGAACCCGGGACCTCCAGCTTCGTAGGCTAAGGCTAAGTATCATATAAGTATATTTTTTCCACACAAATTTAACACCCTTCTTTGTCTTTAGTTGATTTGGTAACTTATAATTTAACCAATGTGCATGCCTATGGATCTAAATATCTAAATTCCGCCCCGCCGTCTCTGAGATAATTTGTTTTCAAAAATACGTCATGAGTTTTAAAATGTGTTATTTCTATACTTAATAACATAATATAATAATATAAGTTAATATAAAACTAAACCGACCTTTATTATACCGTCAACAGCTACTCTTGTATACCGGCTGATTTTTCCTTCCATATTTAATTTTTGGTGAAAATAATAAAATAAGTATATTTTCTTCTAGTATTACTCCGTACTAAAAAAATTTAGAAATAGCGTCGCAAAGTTATCATATTACCATGGGTATGCGCGGGCTACTGACGATTGCGTCGGTCAGCGGCCGCCAGCGGGATATACTTTTATGTGGTCGCCAATAAGTACGCCATATAAATAATTTTCCTAATAATTTTTTGCGAAGAAAATATTTTCATGTGATAATTAGGAATACCAAGTAATTTCACAAACTATAGCTAATACCTAATTAAAGGCTTTAAATAAATTAAAAATCCACAGATCTTGCAGTCCCCGCAACCATCGGTTTCATTGAAAATGAACCTACCCAAACCCGATTTTCACAGATTATTTTATTTTATTGTCACGAAAACGTGGCACTATTCTTTTCAACTCTTTAAACTCAGAAATAAATCAACGAAAAAATTCTCTGCTACCCGTGCGAAGCCGGGGCGGGTCGCTAGTTCAACATATTTGAAACATTTAGGTTTTAAACTGCAGCCTCTGATATCCTTAAACGTTCTGAACTCGATAATTAAGCATTCGAACGAATACAGGCCGAAAGGCGATGACCGTAATGTTAACAAGTTCCCGAACGTCCATAAAATCTAACATGTGATGTCAAATTTCTTGTTTGATTTCCAACTGATTTCCAAAATTTTGGTCTCAAACTGTAGCCACTGACGCCTTCTAACCTTTTCTGTAACACTTCAAAGCGATCTGACGAATAACCTCTGAAATATAGTACGAGTAACTTATATCCGCAAACACCAGCGATCGACCAAAAAATCTCATCTTTCGGAAATAATTTCTCTTACAATTGCCAACCGATTTCCAATAACTTGGTCTCAAATCGTAGCTACGTTAATGGCCGAGATACTATTTTTTTTGATTTTCGATATCGGTCCCCGTTCTTGAAATATTGTGGATTTAGTAAAAAAAAAACCGAAAAAATCCCGATTTTTTTACATTTTCCAGTTTTTCTCAAAAACTACTTAACCGATTTCCAAAATTTTGATGTCATACAATGCACAACTAAATTCTTAATCTTTTAAAACATTAAAATCTTGGCTAGACTTCATACCCTCGGAGTTATGGCCAAAAATGCGTCTCGCGTGAAATGGATATGATAGTCATTTTCAATGACATTTTCAATGACAAAAGTGATAAAAAAATCTGCCTGTAGATGTTACTTTTTTTATATAAATTTCGACAAAGGTACACATCACGAGATGTACCATTAGCAAGTACAATTCGCGTATATTTTTATTTAATCTGAAAATTACACTTTCACACTTTTCATCTAACCCTTTTAAAATGTCGCCATGTTTTTTAGTTTCGTCTTTGTTTCAGAATTTGAAATGATTAAAATGTCTATTTACATAGTCTTTAAATTACCTTTAGGTGTTAATTAATTTACCTAGGTGCTAATTTTCTTAGTTCAGTTTTATTTCTACATTTGACTAACCGGTTGGCTAAGTGGTCAGAGACTAACTGCAGAACCAAAAGCGGGTTGGGTTCCCGCCCGGGACAAATATTTGCGTGCATGAACATTTCTATATCTTCATGTGTCCATGGCATGTGTCGTGATAGCCCGAACCCAGCGAACCTGTTTCAAATCTATAAGGCCATGTGGCCGTGGTTCGAATCCGGGCGTGTACCAATGAGTTTTTTTTACTTAAGTACATTAATTATCACTGACCCTGTGCCTCGGAGAGCACGTTAAGCAGTCGGTCCCAGTTGCTGACAATAGATGGCGGTCGTTACAATCCGCCAACCCGCATTGGAGCAGCGTGATGGAAGTAAGCTCCAAGCTCCCTCATCTTGAGAGCAGGCCTAAGCCCCTGCAGTGGGGTATAATAAGGGCTGATGGAATGGAATGGAATGAACATGTTTATCTATCCCGTGTATGGTTGTAAAATATTTATGTATGTATATGTTATAAAGAATATTGAAGTACGCATATCAGTAGTCCAGTAACTCATAACACAAACATAATACTTGCTTACTTTGAAACTAGATGGCGCTGGGTGGGATGTCCTATGTATTATTATTATACCTATATTTTTAAAAATCGCAAATAGATCGAAAATCGGTAATCTCTAATAACAAACAAATATATAACACGACACCCGATTCGTGCTTGCCTCGCTTATAATGTGATTAATTTTTAGAAGTAACCCATTTTCTTCCACTTACAAAATAAACAAAATTTTCAGAAAAGACGAACGTCCATTTGTAACAGTGAATTTTTTATTCAAAAAGTTTACTGTAATGCCCTTTATTACAGAGAGCTTGTGTGTTATTTTCCTTGAGTGTAAATTTTAAGAAGGCGGCTTAATTAAGTAGGGACACCCGTGCAATATAAATATTAAGAACCAGTAAGATGACTTCTGTTCACCTTACTGTTGCACAAAAGTACCCATGGACCTCCGGTCTTGCAACTGTCATTTTATATAGCTAATTGGAGGCATGGAAGGAAACGGTAGAACTGAGGAATTCTTTATTTTTCAACGATTTTTTTTTTAAACTTCTGAGAAACTACTGAGGGAAAAGAGGAGATAAAGGAAATGAGGATTTTGTTATTTACAAACAGATTATTTATTTTTTCATACATGGGACTTCCCGCACGGCGCCATCTAATCCCGAAATAAAAAAATATTATGCTTGCGTTTGAGGTACTAAACAACTTATATACATACTTAAATATTCTTTAACATAAATGCATATAGAGGATGAGATTTTAGTAACCAGCCAAAAATTTTCTAGATGTTAGGTATCATCAATAGACCTCAATGCGTAAATAAAAATATAGGTCAGATATTCATAATCAATAATTATATCCTAAATATTTTTTAACAAAATTTGACTACCTTCTACTTACATAGAGCGAAAGAGCGGGGCTTGGGGCATGTGGACGGGACGCGTGTACGTTCACTGGCGCCCTCGTGAACGGTGACTAGTATATTGGTAGTTTTGGGAAAGGTTTACGTAGTATTAACTGAATATTTTCCTATTGAACGATACTAAAAAGGAACAAGACAGCCAACGGATTTTTATCAAAGGTCATTATATTACAATTTGGCTGGTCATTAAAACTTCACCCTATTTATCGTACTTTACATCCAGACACGGAACGAAATTATTTTGAAACTTGATACGGAGGTTCCCTTCGGTCCTGGCCAGGTATCCAATCGCGTGAGCCATTCGTAAGTCTCACTCGTCTCCTTTCCTCATCCTATGGCTGAAATGTGATAACTTTGGTTTACTGAACACCCAGCAGTACTCCTCTATTGAAATAATTCAAACCTCAATGGTTCATAGTAACAAAGCTTGACCTATGCGGACGGCGTTTTTCACTCTACTCGTTCTTTTACTATACTGTGTGCTCGGATCTCGTCGCTCGTCGGCCTAATTAAGCGGTTCAGTAGTAACTAAATGAACGGTTTTTACGTAGTATAAAGCGGGAAAATGAAGCGTCGTTTGTCGATCCATTAGCGGCTCTCCGAAATTTCGAGCTTAAATTAAACCAAGACGTGACGCACTGACGAATCCAGAAAAATATTATGAAAATTCACTTTTTAATGTAATTTAAATTGTATCGAGAGTGATGGCATTTTTTTTGTATTCACATTTTCCGTAATAAATACATATATTTTCTACTACAATTGTGGATACGGTTATTTCATAGCGTTGGCGATTGGGCTATATATATGTTAACGTCACAATATTAATGCAAACACTCGATATCGATTAGCGACACTTTCTCGTCACTATTTTAGTCCCAGAAAGTACGATGAAAAACAGATGACGTCTGTGATTCGATGGGTCTTGCCTGGAAGGTGGGCAAACTTCGAATGTACAAGGCGACGCACGTAATAACCAAAATATTTACAACTTGTCGGCGCTCAATTTGCGTGAGGGCAAACATATCAAGCATTGTCAATCAAAATGTCAGTCAACATTTTTATAATCAATACAGTACGATTGCTAAAATTAGAAGCCAAAAAATGTTGTTGTACGCCTAGCGAAAAATATAGTGACCCGATCCATAGACAACACAAACTTTTAAGGGCGGACCAAGATGACTGCAGATGGCGATCTCCTTCAACAGCAACGCTAGTCCCAGTTGATTCATTCGTTTACATTAAAGTCATGCAATTGCTACGGTTACAATATGCTTGCTTACTATTATTAAAATCTACTCATCCAAGAAAAGTTACCAAGAATGGTTAGGTACCTGTGCGAATTTTTTATGTGCTATAACTAGGTTTATTCTCATTTTTTGATGGTCTTTTTTTCATGCTTTTCTTTGTAAATAGTTTTGTACTTTTGTTGAACGATCATTTTACGAACGAAGCTTTTTAAAAAAGTTGTTTTTTCATAATAACGGCTTTTATGGCCAATATAGTCTCTGTACTGGCATGTGGTTGTCGACGTGGTGAAGACGTGCCGATAAGCACAATTGTCTAGGTCAAAAACGGGTGTTGACCACGATTTGCCTAAATTATTGTGCCGGTTACCCCTGTGGTCACGACCAGCTGCTGTAAGAGGTTAATATTAACCATGAATAATATTTCGGAAAAGTCATGTTTCTTTTTTAGTTTCATTATATTCATTACAGCAGCGTAGGTATACAGAGTATTTTCTTTATAGAAGACATTACCTTAAAAAAATCGAATTTTTATTTTTTCATTATTTTTCCAACCTGTCCGATACAATTAATCTTAAAATGTCAATCATAAGATGATTGCAGGAGATGCGCGCAGGGGCACGGCGGTTCTCAGCAGTGCGTGTAGTGATACGACTCGCGGCAGTTTTATGGATAGATACATTTAATCAATTTTAGTTTTTTTATTTGTGAATAAATAATAATAATAAGTGAAACAATAACTTTTATTTTCACTAAAGTACGAAATAAATTTTTATGCTCAGTGATTTTAAAAAATCCTGTATATTTAATGATAAGAGCTACAAAATAGTTTCAAGGTGTAACAGCGACTTTGCAATGCTAGTGCTGTTACGAGGTTGTCCTCGGTTCGCTCGTCCAACCGTGAATATCTGCTTCGAGTGGCGAAGGAAGCCCTACATGTTTCCGGTGTTCCAGTTACGATAGTGATGTGACTATTTGACTTCCTTTACTGATACGGCTCATCTTTGAAAATTAAAAAGTCTATTTTTCAATACATTTGCTGCAGAGGCTTAGACCTCCCTCGAGATAAGGATGCTTGGAGCCTAATCCACCACGCTACTCCAGTGCGGGTTGGTGGATGAATATTCTTCAAGCAATTGAATTCTCAAAGCTTTTCTGTATTATTATAAAAACATTACATATTACGATTTAAATATGCAAAAAATGAGAACGGTAGTCGAAATACTCGTATTATAACTGAAAACTACTTTTTGAGCTATAAAAGAAATTAAACAAATCTATATTTTATTCTGCTTTGATCAACAGTTTACCGTGAAAAACCTTTTAAGATTTTTTAGTATCAGTTTGCTCTGGCAGTCTGAAGACAGATCTAAAAAACATTACTAAAATTGAA
The DNA here is from genome assembly GCA_949709985.1 of Luffia ferchaultella. Taxonomy (NCBI): domain Eukaryota; kingdom Metazoa; phylum Arthropoda; class Insecta; order Lepidoptera; family Psychidae; genus Luffia; species Luffia ferchaultella. The sequence continues at coordinate 15,600,103 of OX453256.1, read as the reverse complement.
ATCGGATTGGAATTAAAATTGAAACGGGTTCTGGAAAAGGCGTCGCTCCGTTCCGTTACGTTTCTCGCATCGAAAATTCTTGACTTATAATAGTTAAGTTTCCCGTAGCTTGGCAATGTAGAAACTAAAGTATTAAATGATAGAATACGACATTTTCCATATTAAGCTATTTGGAATTATTGGTTACCATTCACAAAATACAAAATTGATTTAATATATAAATTTTAAAATTACAAAATTTAATATATTGATGAAATGTCACGAAATTCTATCTGCCATGATCATTGCCATGAAGTAAAATATGCAACGTCCTTGGATATACGGGGTGTTTGGATGAAATAGTCCAAACTTATAGAACGTGTAGACCTCACCGAATTAAACAAAAAGTTTCAAGTGAATATATAGCGCCGCAAACTAACGGTGACCGAGAAAAATTTATTTTAAGATTCATTTTTTAATCTCTTTTGTTCCTTTAATAATTTTTGTTTACTTCAGTAAACTTTAAACGCTCTATAAGTTTGAATTACGTTCAGCCGAACACGTCTTTCCAAGTGTTTATTTTCTCGATGACAGCTCTCTTATAAAGTTGCCATGCCACGTGTAACAAAAGTGAACTTCAAAATGCATAGTAATAAATATGTGATAATTACTGCCTAATCTAATTCAGTAATCTCATTTATTACTTATTAAATTTAATTAGATTTCATAATTACAGTGTTACTTATTTAAACCAAAAATTTACTAGAGTTTTACAGTTAATTACATTCTCCGACATATGGCGTTGCAAATCTATTATTGAAAAAATAAATGAATTAGGTATAAGTAAGTCCTTTGGACTTTATTGTAAACGGCAATTGTGACTACTTTATTTGTGGGTTGTTTGTCGATATTTGGACTAGTTTCGTGGTGTTTAAATAAAACTTGGAATCAGGTTTTCAATAACTATTGAAATTAATTAATTTATATATAAGTAATTCTATTTAATTCATTTTCACAAAATCGTCTTATGACGATTTTGTAAAAGGAGGGAGTAAAAAAATTTACCACTTATTGACATACTAAAATAACCAACAAATTCTTTTTTATTTCTTTTTTGTCTTCAGGATAATTAAAACTATTGCGTAAGTAATAAACATCAAAGAACACTAAGTATTGAAATAAATTATTGGATAAGTATTTATTTATTTATCCGTTCGTTTGTTCGTTTGTTGTGAACCTTTTTATCGTTGTGTAAACTTTGTGAAATGTTTAATAACATGACAATGAAGGTAACTGATACAACAGCTCACTGATATCGACTCACGACTCATAAACTAGATGATTCACGACAAAATGAATATATCTACACTACGCTCTATAGCTAATAAAGGTACTTCGCAGCTTTTACATCCGCGATAATGTTACCCTATTACTACGATAATCCGTGGAATATTTAGAACAAGGTGAAATACTTAAACTTGAAATGGGTAATAATCCCTGCCGTTATATATTTAATATGTCATAAAAAGATAGCTTTCATGCATAACGATTTTGATCAAACGTACTTAGACGGGTTTGAATATTTTGGATGTTTTAACACTGTTTATAATTCGTGAATGCCATTTGTACATAGTTTGTCGAAAGATACGAGCTCTCAAAGTCGTTTAAAAGGCGTCCCTCTTCTAAATATTCTACGGTCTGATAAATTAAAGAAAAAGAATCAGTAATTTAAAATAAACTTCAATTCGTTTCGATTCAATGATAAGGTTATAGTCGAAAAATGCTATGGAAGCCAGTTGATGGGTGTTCAACAATAATTCGGTTGGTTTTTTTATGGGTTAAATGCGAATGTAGAAAAACTTGTCATGGCGCCATGCCATTGTGGATGTATCGAGAAAAAATTTGAATTAATTAATAAAATTGGGAAGGGTTGCAAAGGATTCCACATAAATATCTGTGCTTAGCCGACAAGTCTTTAGAATATACGAAGCAATTTTATTTGATCAATTGACAATTTATTGTGAGTTGTATTATGAACTGCACAACAAAAATATGCCATGAGATGGGTAAAACTTTAGACAATTTATATCCCATTGAAACTAAATGATTGGTCACACCTAGTACCATTATCGCACGACCAAAACAGATTTGAGCCTTCGTTTGCTGCTAATTTGGTGCACACTAAAAATACGATTTTTATTAGATGGACGGTATACAGACGGGCGGACGAACAGATAGACAGAGCAGAGTAAAGGCAATAGGGCTCCGTTTTAATAAAAAGATGAGAAATGAGAAAATAATGAGATCTTATTAAATATAGTTGTCAGAAGGTGTCTATTGGCGTAAGTAGTATATAATTGGGGAGTCTGGCTCACTTTGTATGGCTATAAAATTGGGGAGTCTGGCTCACTTTTTCGTTATTTGCAGAAAATCGTTGTCCGTTTTAAAAGTCTCGCTTCGCTCTCACGGACCACGATTTTCAGCAAATAACGAAAAAGTGAGCCAGACTCCCCAATTTTATAGCCATACAAAGTGATCCAGATTCCCCAATTATATACTACAAAAACCGTTGTCCGTTTTAAAAGTCTCGCTTCGCTCTCACGGACAACGGTTTTTCTGCAAATGCTAAATGAACCAGAGTTCTCAATAATTTTTCTCGGAAAACACGATCTCAGTAAAAAAAAAAAAAAAAAACGACAAATGAACTAGACAGATAATTTCTAAACGTGTAAAATTTATGCTCCATCAACCTACAAACGCATTTCATTTCTTGACTATAATACAAACATAATTCATATTTTGATATTTACGAATAAAAAATACATAATTAATTGAAACTATGTAGAGAAGGTTTACAAGAAATAAAACAAATTATTGAATGTAAAATAGGTTTATTTTTCATTTTTATAAAAAGAATTATACCATTTCTTAATTTCTATTACATTTTGTAACGCACAATTAATATTTACTTGATTAATGTATCTGTGACAAGCCTGATGATGTCCATAAACGTCCGTACGAAGTTCTCGTAAAGGTGGACATCCTATGTCTTCTATATTTACAATTCGTTTGTCTTCGAGTTGCTTGATATAGTCTTCAAACCATATTTTTTTTTGTAAGCCTTTAACATATATACATGTAGCTTCTTTTATTAGGTTATTTATTATTGTGTTGAGTTGTGTATAATCTATTTCTCCAGAGTCCCACGAAATACCATGATAGTTTCTTGTTAGCCATGAATTCGTGGATCGACATTTTGCAGACAAATTATACCAAGGATATGGTGGTTTAAATAGTATACAATATTCTTTGTCTTCTTTGTCTTCAACAGATGCAACCGCTAGTTCTTTCACGATCAATTCATTTTTTCCATTTACAAAACATTGTATATCCATAATAAGTTCCATAATTGTTTGAGATTTCTTAAATATTCGAATACGTGTAGATTATTCAAGTGCTCGTGAGCGACTAGCCAGCAGAATGACTAACCTACTCTCGCAATAAAATTACGTAATTTCAGCGTTGAAACAAGTTTAGACAAGTATAATTTACAAATCATCTATATTTATCCATGAATTGTGTGTACCATCAAATCCCAACCATTTTACTAATATTTTATTTCCTCTTTTTTTTATAACTCTTTCAATTAGATAAATATCAGGATATTTCGTTTTTGAAAGCTCTTCTTTGTAAAAGCAACCTTGAACTGGTGAATTTAAATAATCTTTTAGTTGATAAGTAACAGGTCTAGTATTATTAACTTTGGTTATAGTAAAAATTTCAGTAGTCCAGTTAGGTGTATAACCTTTTTCAAAAACATGTTTATATTTACTTATTCTCACTTTATCGCCTATTTTTAATTTTTGAGACTTTTTAAACATCATCTTATCGTTGTTATTATAAATATTTCTTAATATTGATTTCTCGTTCGATCTATTTACATTTATTGGTTTCAGTGCTATAGTTCTATGTGTACTGTTGTTGTAGGAATCTAATAATTCATTTAAAATATCTATCCATCGATAACTACCTCTCGCTGTAAATCGCTTCCACATTTTGTTTTTTAAGGTTCGATTAAAACGTTCACAGATTGAAGCCTTTAAATTACTATAAGTAGAATACATATTGATGGAATATCTATTCATAAGTGTTTTGAATAAAGAATTGTAGAATTCGGTACCATTATCAACTTGAAGATTTTTTGGTATTCTACCAGATGTAGTAAATATTGATAACATTGCTTGGGTAACATTATTACTATTTTTTGTTTTTAAAGGCACAGCCCAACCAAATTTTGAAAAATTATCGATTACCGTTAGAATGTATTTATAATTATCGTTTACAGAAGCATATGATTGCATATCAACAATATCAGCTTGCCATGTCTCATCTAATCCCCGTATATCAACGTGACGTCGTTGATAATTTCTACGAGCAGCACGATGTAATTCTTCAGCAATTAAAGTCTTGTAGGAGTTATTCATAATTTATTTGTATTTTCCAATGCTGTTAATCTTTGATCTATGTTTGTTAATGTATTAGAATGTGTTTTAGAAAGGTTATGATTGATGGTAATGTCTTTTTCTAAATTCTCTTTTACTGTGTCTAAGTGAGTTTTTAAATAATAGTATATTTGTTTCATTTCATTATTATCGATAGTCAACTGATCAAATCTTTCATTATATTCACGTCTTATAATATTTATTTCATTGGACAATAATCCTGTCACAATTTTTAAAGATACACCATCACTGTCTCCTAAAGCATCTCCCACATTGCACAATCGTTTATTTTCAATATCATAATTCCCCTCAATATTAATTTTAAATCCTTCTCCTTGTGGTCCACGGCGTCCTGTTGAAGATTTAGATAATTGACGTCCAAATACGTCTACACTCATTGTACTTCCTCAAGATACTTCGAGAGAATGATTAAATAGTTGATAAATCTTGTTAATAAATAATGTTAGCTTCACGCAATTCCTCTAGGATTGAAATTATTTCATTGGAATGGGTGACATAACCGCTAGCCGCTCTTGATGCTAATAGAAGTCGTAAACGATCTACCAACTCATTAGGATTATCCCAATACACATAATTGAAATTCAAACCAACTCTAGGAGTTGACATATTGGTGGGTAATAAGGTATTATTGTTAGAAACCCCACTACCTATCTTTTCATTAGCGAACCTCGAAATTATGTTAATATATTTTGGGGTATTGTTTATACGGAGAGCACCATCATCTTTAAAATGTTTACGATGCGCATTAGTAGCTGTAATGATTTCTGCGTAATTTTCAATATCACTATCTATTATAGCATTATTGTTAGGTACTTTTTTGAAAATCAATTCTAATAAACCAACTGTAGCGGGATAATTTTTGTTTGCTATTAGAATTTTGTCTTTTTCAAAATAGATAGGTGTATTTCCTAACATTAAGCGTTTTCCCTTTAATTGTCTCACACCATAAATTTGATCTAAATCTTTATGATTTTTAGATTTTAATAAAGATAAATATGATAAAATACTGTGATTTGGTTTTTGTAAAGAATCGTTTTCTTCTTCTTCTTCATGTTCTTCTACGTCAAAGAATGAATCATCATCATCACCATCGATATTAGTAGTTTTTTCATCTTTTGAAGTTGTATTCATGGATTCTGTTTCTTTTTTATGTGTTACATAGTGCTCATCATATTTATTATTTTCTTTATGCTCTTCTTCCTTCTTAGGTGCAATATTCGGTGTAGTGACACTAATTTTCTTTAAAGAAGTAGTCAAAGGTCTAAAGACTTCGTTTAAAGTGTTTTCTGTGTTTTTTCTATGCAATTTCAATAATTTATGCTTTTTTCTTATCACATTGCCAAGCTTTCTGATTTTACGTAAAGTGTCCTGTTGTTTTTTAATACTTTGAACTTCCATGGTGTTTGTGTTTAGTACGACAAACTGCAACTGGTTATAACTAATGTGGACTCTTTATATTTATAAAGGTGTCAAACCCTTTCCTATATCGACCGTTTTCTAAAGAACTCTCCTTATCAATGACAACAAAGCTATATTTTACGTTCCAACATTTAAAACATAGTTTCTTAAATTCTTTAAAAGTCATGTCACTATTTACATGCTCATCGTAAATGTGTTTTAAATTTAAATCATCTTGTTTAAATATTACTAATAAATTAGTATTGTCACGAATCAAATGCTTAGGAACACAACAGTAAGTTTGTGAAAGATAAAAACAATCAACATCTTGATGTCTCCCCATGCAAAAGTATTCCTTTACATTATTCTGTTTTTCACAAACAATATCATCAAAAATAATGATGGAACCAGGGAGAATATCTTTAGGTTTCACTATTTCATCATTTTCTTGAAAAATATAGTAACCAATATCACTAACAGTAGCAATTACTTTCTTAAGAAGTTCGTATTTTAATTGATGTATGGATTTTGAATAAATGTAAATATTCGAAAATCTTAATCCATTCATGTGTGTAATAATCGCTAACAAAGCATTTGTTTTCCCACAGTTGGAGGGACCGCAAAAAATCGATCTTATGCTATTAGGTAATAGTTTACCATGTCGACGGTTTTTTTCTGATGTGGTAGGTACAATAAGATTATCAAGGTTCTCTACAGGTAATACGGTTTGTTGCTTTATGAACCTCATGATGTAGCAAACTGAATAAGAAATCATTTGTATATAGTTTATGTATATAAAATAAAAAACATAAAATATGGGTAAAAAATTTATTAGGTAATTGTTAACAAAATTAGAAAATAAAAATTATCAATCGGTTTTGAATACTTTTTTCTTCGTACACAATTTACAATACGCTTGCATGAAAAGTGGACTATCGAGTTCATCTTGATCGTTTGATGTATTATCACTGTAAGAATGAATAGTGCAAGGAGTATAATAAGGCTTCACATCATCATTATCCAACACTGATTTGGGTAGTCGATCATTATGATACAATAAATGAATGTAGTGACCATAACGTTTGATTAATATATCTATAGGTATTTTTTCAATGTCTTTCTCACATAAATTGAATATTTCCATTTTGATTTAATATAAAATAACACACAACCACTCTACTTTACAACAATTTGCGTACTGCGCTGCTGATTGGATTGTACTCAATTATTCTATCGTGTATGATTAAACAATAAGCAGATGTTTGCAGAGGAAATTGTTTTTCTGATTCAAATTCTATACGTATGTCTACAGGTCCTGTTTTTAATGTTTCATTTTGTTTGGAACAATCTAATACAACAAGTGGAGCCATTTCCTTGAATTCCTTTTTTGACAATAATGGTTTACACCTGTTCTTGTCAAAGTAAGAGCTTTGAAATTGAGCATACATATCATACAACAGTGAATATTGGTTTCGTTCGAAATCAATATTAAGGTTAACGTAAGGGTATGTTTGAGAATTTAAATACAATTTAACGTCACGAATGTCACAATGATCGAAGAAACTTGCATCTTTTGTGTGTATATTCTTTCGACCCGTTTGGAATCCTAAGATAACGTATCGAGGTTTCTCTAGTTGTGTAGATGTTTTTACAACCCATACATGGTTTGTAGTCGTAGGTAATAATGGATATTCATATAGTTCCCAAGTCCGAAAACTTATTTGTATAGGAGGATCTTTGACGATATAATTAAGTAAATTTACTTTTGCAAAGTCGGACAATTTAACATATGGCATTAACCATTCTATTTTGGAAATGGATATTTTTACATCTTTATCAACATTTTTTTCTGATTGTACGATCGCATTTACGTCTGTATTAGCTCTGGTAAGAATAAGTTCATGTTTTGCATTCACTATTACTCTATTATAATCTTCTGCAAACCCGAGTAACAAATTGAGTGGAATCGAGACATCAAAATATCCTTTGGTATCAACAATGTCCTTAGTTGTATTTGTGTTCCATCCAGCATTATCAAGATATGTAGTTTGATTTGGGCTAGCGGAAATGAATGTTTTTATAAGGCTTGTTAAACCAACGTTTTTATTGCGATCAATTTCAACAGCATTTAACTCATAACGTAATTCTTCAAACAAAAAGCATAATCCCATATTTACGAGATTCGTGTTAACGCTAACCTCACCATTGCTCTTCATAAGTTTTCCGGTAAGATGTAGAAAGCTTTTGCTGGGTAGTATACAAGCATCTTGATGTTGAACAGTAATGCGAATTTCATCATTGTTGTTGAAAGTGGTTAATGCATATGGACGATGAGCATGAAACTCGTAATGTTCTATTGATTCATCGAATAATACACTTTTTTGTATATTTAAAATTTCTTCTTGTTCTTCCATGGTAAAATGCAGATTAAACAGAAAAATTTAAGTTTTATTTTGTTTTTATTGAGTTTGAAACAAGTCTTAAGCCAAGCCCTTTTAGAAATTGTATGTTCCGATGTGTTAACCGATTCAATGGTCGAACTCGAGTGGGTGGATAAACCCATTTTCTGTTGTTATTATATGAATAGGTTTTACTGTTATAAACCACACCCATTCTATGCTATTGACTTAAGATGTAATCGCACTGTTATAATTTCTCCTCGGAAATTTACTAGATCTCCGTCTTGATCGACTATTTTCAACTGAATATTATGTATTGCCTTAACCATAACAGGAAGATAAATGACTTGCGATGGTACTTCTACTATTTTATATCCAGGTGGAACCGTGGGGAAAAATTCGTGAATAATGTGAGCTTGATTAGAATTAATATACGCCCCTCCTGTTATGTTACATTCTACTCGCAAAGCGTTTACTTTGATTATGGAAACAGGTATATCTGATAAATAATCAACGTTTGGATCTAGAATTCTAGGAGAATATCCTAACAAATTTCCCAAAGAATCTTTATGGGTAAAATCAACTTTTTTACTACATCTCACTTTACATCGCAATTGATTTTCATCAGGCTTTATCGATATGAAAATATTAAATTTATCTAATGCATCAGTTAAATATTTTTCAATGTTTTCGATTTCGTAACTACCTGGTGGAATTACAATAACTTTGTCATCGATATAGAATTTGTTATTTCTTTCATCGATATTGGGAATGGAATTAAAAGTCAAGAATTCTACTAAACCAAGCACATAGTTTTTTGATGATAATTCAATAGGAGGAAAATATTGTGCTTCTAAAACGGGTCCAACACCGCTTAACGTTAATGTCCATGATTCACTCATGACTGAATCTATAATGAGTTGACGTTCTGATATATATTTAAGTTAAATTATCACTAAGAAATTTAAGACACAAATGTCCACAATTGAATGTATTGAAGCTTTGATATTTTTTATAATTGTATTTTACATTTTGCACTTTTAAATATGATAATAAATTTGATGGAGGTGGTAAATTTCCAAAACTATCAAAATAAAAGACACAATTGTTTTTTTTCTTATAAGCTACCCAGTGAGTTCCAGGACCATCTTTACTATCTAAGTTTATTATACCAGATTCATGTGTCCAAGGAGGTGAGTTAGGTAAATCATTTCTCATAAAAACACCTCTAAAGTTAGGAATATTTAAAATTCTAGCATATTTTGTTAAATCAATATTTGTAAGAGCTCTGTTTGGTAGTGTTAATAGTTTTTTGAAGGTTTTATATAAATACCTAAACCTTTCTTATAAGGTTTAAGAAACATTCCTTTTCCTAAAGATATCGCTTCCATTTTTTCATTATGTCTTTTTTGTTCTTTAAGTTGTTCTACAGCATTTTTAGCATTGTTGACTGCTTTCGCGATTCCAGCAGCTCCACCAGCCAAAGCACCTGTTGCACTTAATCCAGCAAAAAGTGGTATTAAAAAAGGAAGTACTCCACCAATTTTTTGTGGCAGAGGTAAAATTCTAGGACAATTGATATTTTTTTTCCCTCCTACTTGACGAATCACTTTACGAACACCATTCAGTGCAGATTTTATAGGATCAGATCCTTTAGACATAGATGATTTAGCTATTTTAATAACATGCTTGAAAGGTTTCTTTGATCTTTTAATTTTTTTCTTTGTTTTATTTTTATTTGTGATACCAAGACCTAATTTTGACTTGGCACCCATCGCGGACGCAATGCCTAACGCAACTGCTCTTTCACTCATTGATGCATCTCTATTAAATACTCGTTTCATCGCTTTTGATGCTAGCATACGATCAGCCTGATTTCTCATATGAACATTATCTCTGTTTTTCGAATACGCTATATCATGTTCGCGACAAGCTGAATCAAGTGGATTAATACCCATATCACCTCGTGCTAATCGATCTTTGAGTTTAGTTCCAGGACCGCAAAACTGATAACCGGGTACATGTAGCTCAAACGGTAATTTATTCAGCATATCATTGAAAAATCCAAAACCTTTTTTTCTCTTTCGATAATAATATTTATTATTATTATTATTATGGTGAATCATTATTCAGCATAAACGTTGTAGTCTCTTAAAGAATTATAGGGTTATGAAATAAAAACAGAGATGAACTCAGTAATATACTTAATTTAATGGTAAAAATACATACATATTTTTATAGATGTACACTTTGGTTATAAAAAATATCAGATATATTTGTACATAGCATACTTAAAATAATTTGTAATGTCCCCAAGGCAATGTGTTATATTTATCAATTATTAATCTTTTATCATCATTAGCATTCAACACGGATTTATTTACTTCTTGCGAGAATATCGTGTGTTTGATTGATTTAAATACATTCATACATGAGCGCAATGTATTGTTAGTTTTAAGAGTAGATTTGTATTCGTCTGTAGTTAAAAGATTTAACACTGCTTTGCTAACTCCCTTTGCCTTTTTGATTTCATCGTTTTCGGTTTTTATACAATATAGTTTAGATCTTAAACCTACAAATTCATCAACGATCGTCCCTCCTAATTCATCTTTAAACAGACCTGGTACCTTTTTATTTACTAGTGGTAAATCATAAATATTGTTCCTACTAAAATTGCTTGTATCAAATAATTCAAGATTTTCTTTTAGATCTTTATAAATACAATCATTTGTAGGTATTATGTAATATAATAAACTGTCAGTGTCGGTGTAGCACAGTTGTGCTCTATCCCCATATTTTGGTTTAATAAAAGAATAGTGAAAGCTATAAAGATGGGATTTACTTAATTCTAGTACAGTAAATCCTATGTATATAGGACGGTCAAGTAAAATTTCCGACTTGTCCATCTGAACTGCTGCGAAATTTTCAGAAAAAATTGATACATTATGAAAATTTGGTTGAGCAATCAATTTTTCAGCACCTATGTATTTATTTGTGTAATTTTTTTCATCACTCCATCGATCAACTAATTTTACAGATATTTGCTTCCGCTTGTTTTCTAAAGTTTTTCCAAATATTGAATTATTGAACAATTTAAAAAAATCTTGTTCAAACGTAGATTGTGAGGATTGACGCAAACTTGTATTCAAATCTATATATTGTTTTAAATAATTACTTTGTTTAAATGAAAGAATTTTATGAATTTTATTCAATATCAAACCATGATTTAAACACTGTTTTAAATGCATATAATGAATAACATAGTGATATTTATTGTACAGATTTGCGATCAATTTATAAGTCTTTCCTCCAGGAGGTTTCATTTTTTCTGGTGCAAATGGTAAATCTTTGTGAGAGTCATGTAAGTCCTCGTTATAGATTAAATCAACCTCTAATATAAATCCAATGTCTGAATTTTCATGACATGAATCTATGTCGAAAGATAATAATTCATCACTTTGTAAAAGTTTGAATTCTGAAATCGGTAAGTTTTTCATCATCACGTATCCATATAAATTATTACAATCTAAATATAAAAGATAAGTATTTGGTCTATCTTCCCTGTAGTCTTCAGTATAAATATTATTAGCTTTTGCATATCGTAAAGAACACTGTGATAATCCGCCTCGGATGCCTTGTTCAAGCATTTGATATATTTCAATGTCAGAAATTAATTCTAATTTTACACCAGTATTTAAAAGCATTGCGTCCCAGCTAAGACTAGGAGCGGTTACATAAAAAGCTGCATCTAGTTTATAATTTTTTTGGCAAACAGTACGAAAATTTTCAAATACATCACATAATAATAGAACATCGATCATTAAATATAAATCAGTATATTGTCCTAAATTGCATATGGAAAATTTTTCCCATACATCAAAAGCATGTTTATAATCATCGTCTGAAATATGATTTGATGTTAAAGTATTATAAAAACTTTGTTTCGGTGGCAATACTGTTTCATTATATTTATCTAAACTATCCATATATTCGTACGGATACACTCCCTTACGGCATGCTAATCGAAATTTATTTTTATCAGAGAAAAAGCGTCTGAGATTCAAGAATTTATCATACTCTAATGTTTTAGATAATTTATCTAAACTCGTGTTGAGAAAATGACAAGAATCAACAAATCTGAGAGGAATATATGACTCACGAACATCGTATACATTTTTTATGAATTTAGTAAAAGAAATATATTTTTCTTTCCCTTTAGGTATCACCTCTATCCTGCCATCAGATTCACTAAGCTCTTTTATAAATAAATGACAATCATACCCCGCTAAGTTATGAAAGAAAAATGGAATGAACGTACAAGTCTTTAAAAGCAAGTTACAATGTGAGTGTACTGCGCCTCTGTATACGCCTGTTCTGTGACAGTGATCGCGAACTACATCACCCAATAGTAAATTATTACATATATAACAGTGAGTGGCGCTATTGTATTCAATTTGTTGTTGCAATGATAACGGAATCATTTTTTTCTTTTCAGTCGTATTAATTCTATGAATTTCGTTAACATGTTCCGTTAATGACTTTACAAATATATGAACGCAATCTTTTCCTCGATATGAAATGAATTTATTTAAACTCGAATCATATGCACAACATATATAATAAGCAAATGCTATTGGTACGTGTCTTTTTGTTAATTTTGTGTATTTAGTTTCACAGTTCTGGTTGTTATTAAGAGGTAATAACATAGTTTCGAAATCACCATAGATAACGAAAGGAATACGTTGCAATCTCTCGTAGTGAGTGAATTGTAAGATTGTACCAGGTCTGGGCAATACCGTTTTAATTCGAGCACAATTATGCATCTCCATACTATCATATGAGGAAAAAAATAACATACACTCATCACAAAAATATATTTTGCCTTTATGCCTCGTTACTTGGTGTCTAATAAGCCGTTCAAAATCTTTTATTAAACAATAATGCCCATGTTGAGAATTTTCTATATATAATAAATTAATATGGTTTATACTACGATATTCTGTCTTGTAGAGCGGGCCTACAAGTTGATTTTTTGAATCTAATCCGTAAATATTTACTGTAAATGTTGGATTATTCATTTCGAATATCTTTATATCTCTATTAGTAGGAGGAAAATTCATCCCATCTATTTTAAATATTTGTTTGTAATCTGGATATGATGCAGTGCGTGTACCATTTTTTTTCACTGGAAATAAAGATGCAACTGCACACCATAAAAAACAATGAGAGTCAGTGTTTTTAATGTTTAAACAACTTTTCGTACTCTGAATATTTTTAGGTAATGGTATGTAAGAACCCCCTCGTAATGGTGTGTATTTATTTATATTCATTTCAAGATGAGATACACTGGAAATAAACCAACCCGAATCTTTTAATTGAAATTCGCTACATTTCCGAATGAGTGTAGCTTTAACATGGTTATAATATTCATTGATATCAGTATTGTGATAAAATTTCTTATACTTCACTGTAAATGATTTCAACTCGGTCTTTATTTGGTGTGGTAAAGAATAATAACAAAACAATTCAAAATTTATTTTACAGCTATTATGTTGATGAAGAATATATTTAATTAACTTATTCACCGAAACTCGTACATCATTTAAAAAATCTTCTGGAAGTAAATACCTATCATGAATACCATCTATTCTAAAAGAAAGTAGTCTGTTTTTAAATGCCGAATTTATAAGCCGTACATTATCAATGTGGCTTTGTAACAAACAATTTTTTTTATGTAAGTTTGTTCTAAGATGAGCATAGTATATTTTCTTTGTAACATTTATACCACAAATATTACAATATATTTTATTCGTCATATTAATAAAATATCGTAGTGCACAATAATAAAATCAAAATATGTAGTTTTATCAGATTGCATCCAAAGTAAAAAAAAAAATAGGTAATACAATACCATATGTAAACCAAGTTATCTACTATTTACTTTGTAAGCATTGCTTGTTAATTTATACTTAAACCTAGAAAATCTAATTTTTATCTTTAATTAAAAAATACACTGATTACAATGTAGGCTTATATTCTATTACACGAAATACATAAAGTATGAAAATAACACGTTATTTAAATCGGTAAGTTTAAGAAAATAATATTTTACTTTTTCTTTTCAGGAATAAATTGTGCTTCAGATTTTGCAAATTTCTCTTTTATGTTCAATAAAAGACGTTGCAAATATTTAAAGTCATCAGACTCTCTTTGTAATTTAATTTTCGTATTTATCAAAGCGAATTTCCAACGAGTATCATCTGGTGATTTCTCGATTTCGGACGTATAGTAAAGTTTTAATTCCAAAAAGAATTCCCCATTCGCATTGTTTTCAGTCTGTTTTGTCATTCCATTAGCAACTCGCTTCCATAAAATACCCGATAATTCAGTTTTCTTCACACATATTTCAGTATCACTTTCGTCTCCGAAAAGATCCTTCATGAAATCGGTGCGTGTTTTCTTTGAACATTTCTTAGATGATTTGCGTTTTAAATTTTTAGATGTACTAGGTGATATCGACGATAAACCCTCATCAGAATCGAATATAGTTGGAAGGTTTCTATAACAAATAAAAAACAAGACCACTTAAAATAATTACGCAATATACAATTTTTTTTTCCCAGTTCTATTACAATCGTAGAGGCTTTTACCTAAAAATCGAAGTCGTAGTTTTTATAGAAAATTAATTTAACACAATAATCGATGTAATGTAATCAGTTAAAATTAACGTAAAACACAAAATAACAAATGAGCATTTTCATAAAAATATAATGTGTATTTATAAAAGAAAAAAAAAACACATATTTTTCCACTTCTATTATAATCATGCATGCTTTTACCTACGTAAAATCAAAACCGTAATTTATATAGAATGTTAATATCGCAATCAAATTTTAAACACAATTTTCAACGTAGTATAATCAGTAAAAAATTAGTGCTATAAAAACATGAAATATCTATTACAATCGTGGAGACTTTTACCTAAAAATCAAAGTCGTAGTTTTTATAGAAAATCTAATATCGTAATTAATTTAACACAATAATCGATGTAATATAATCAGTTCAAATTAACGTAAAACATAAAGTAACAAATGAGCATTTTCATAAAAATATAATGTGTATTTATAAAAGAAAAAAAAAACACACATATTTTTGCGCTTCTATTATAATCATGCATGCTTTCACCTACGTAAAAATCACAACCATAATTTATATAGAATGTTAATATCGTAATCAAATTTTTAAACACAATTTTCAACGTAGTATAATCAGTAAAAAATTAATGCTATAAAAAACATGAAATAACAATTGATTATTTTATAAAAAATATAATGAATATTTATAAAAGTTTGAAAATAATGTAATATACCTACATTTTTATACTCACATTTCAGCCATGGTACCACTGAAGTATTACTTGGTGCTTGGTTTTTGCAAGAACACTTTGTATTTTTGTTACTACTAGGAACTTCGCCTATCGTAGACTGGTGTCGAATAAGCTTGGAGTATGGTTTATATACGCTTCGATACACGTGTGAACTGTCTTCAAGGTTTAAAAACAAAACTATAAAAACATGATAGAAAAAAATTATCGTAACCCAGTTCCGTTTTATAAACGCAAGTCGAGACTTGAAAATCATAAAACATGAGAAACTTATTTCCTAAAGCCATTTTTAGCACTTTGCATGTACAAAGCATTTTTGTTCGTTCAGGGTTAAAGATACGAAAAACTTACACGTGTCATAGTTAAAACAATGAAACATTCTTAACATTTATGTTAGATGTATACAGTCAACGAGAAATATAAAAAAATATTTTTTAATTTTAACTATTAAATCATTACACAACATCAAAAAAACTTCTTAAGTTTCTGTACATACAAATATTTTATAATATTTTAATTTTTTTGTAAATTTGCAAAATATGACATTAGCTTTTTTTTTTCAGTCAGTTAGTATTTATTAATAAAGTCGTGAACAATTACTTGATCGTCATTTATGTTTATTCTATTAAAGTTTATTATATTATTTCATAAATAGACTCTTTTAAATAATAAAATGGTAACTTCTCAAACGCAGGTAAAACGTATTGTTAACTGTACCATACACGTGTCTTTGTCAAAACAATAATTCATTCATAATTTGAAACCAAAGTCTTGACACAGTGAAACACTTGTTAATGAAACATTTGATGTGTGATGTATACAGTCAACGAGAAATATAAAAAATATTTTTTAATTTAAATTATTTAATCATTACACAACATCAAAAAAAAACTTTTTAAGTTTCTATACATACAAATATTTTATAATATTTTAATTTTTTTTTGTAAATTTGCAAAATATGTCATCAGCTTTTTTTTTTTCAGTCAGTTAGTATTTATTAATAAAGTCGTGAACAATTACTTGATCGTCATTTATGTTTATTCTATTAAAGTTTATTATATTATTTCATAAATAGACTCTTTTAAATAATAAAATTGTAACTTCTCAAACGCTGATAAAACGTATTGTTAACTGTACCATACACGTGTCTTTGTCAAAACAATAATTCATTCATAATTTGGAACAAAAGTCCTTATTACTTTTAATGGAAGTGTGTAAGTATTCTGTTTCCGAAAGGGTCTAAATCTGTATTTCAAAATATTTTTTTAAAGTTAAATTGAATACGATATTACAGCAATAATATTAAGTAAGAAAACATTTTATAGTTTTAATTAATTAAGCAATTTATACGAGAAAAAAGGTTGTAAAAAATTATTGTAGTTCTAATGAAATAAATACAATCGAATAAAAAAAAAAACAGCGTAATCATTAATGCATAAGTTTTTAAATAATTTAATCTTAGGTGACAAAGTTGTTATAAAAAAATTATTATAGTTCTAGTGAGAAGTATATTTCTTTTCATCTACTTATTAAGTAAAATTCAATAATATATGCTAAACGGACTTATCCGGTTTTTTAATTGGGATTAGGTGTAGAGTAGGGACATACTTGATTTACCATTTAGTAAATCGACGTCCTGCAATCAACTCGTGTTGTCGTGTTGTGACTTATAGTAAAATATTTAAGAGTAAAAATTTTGTTGGTGTTGAAATTTGTCATGTGTTTAAAGTTATCGGTTGTCGTAACGGTGAGTGTTTTATAAAATTTCTTTCACCTCAAAATGAGAGATCGTGTTTTCCGAGAAAAATTATTGAGAACTCTGGTTCATTTAGCATTTGCAGAAAAACCGTTGTCCGTGAGAGCGAAGCGAGACTTTAAAAACGGACCACGGTTTTTGTAGTATATAATTGGGGAGTCTGGCTCACATTTTGTATGGTATATAATTGGGGAGTCTGGCTCACTTTTTCGTTATTTGCTGAAAACCATGGTCCGTGAGAGCGAAGCGAGACTTTTAAAACGGACCACGGTTTTCAGCAAATAACGAAAAAGTGAGCCAGACTCCCCAATTATATACCATACAAAATGTGAGCCAGACTCCCCAATTTTACACTACTGGCGTAATAATTTGAATACATTTTTTTTAATTTTTAAGCAATTACCCGATTTGAATATAAGTACAAACTCTGAAATTTTCGATTTGACAATTGTATTTCCAATTGTTGAAAATTCATCAAAAAATATTTTTTAAGTGGAAAATTTTGTCTCATGTGTCTCTAATGATGTAGTATTTTTTTAAATATTTTTTTAGATGACATTAGTAATTTATTAAAAAAAAACAATCACGGTCAGTTTTACGGCAGAGTGGACACGTTGCTGTCGATGTTAATAATCTTATATTTAGCGTGAAATTAAAATTATAAATAATGAAGGCGTAAAATTATAAGTTTTATACATATTTTCCTCCTCTTTAAGAATTTTTTGTTTTCGCTTATACTTTAATTTTTGAGATTTTACAAAAAACTATACGCCTTTTTAAATTTTTAATTGCTTACAACTTTTACTAACGTTTATGTGCGAATACGATTTTTTGCACATTTTTCTAGGCGTCATTCTGAATTTAGTTACCTCTTGATCAATCCTTATCTTTTCTCCAATTGAAAGTATTTAACAGATTTTTTACTTAAATGTTATTTTTTTAAGTTTTTGTTTCAATTATTAAGTGGATATAATTATAGACATTATATAGGTATATAATAATTACCTCATTATAAGAAAAATGCATCACAAAATTCGTGTCACCAAAATATCTACACCCATGATACGAAATCGTCAAACACTCCTCTTTGACATATTTGACAATATTTACCATATATGATTACTTAATGCGCTTCGGTGTACAAAATGTAGCTTTTTTGGTGTGGAATGTTTGTGAACGCAGTGTCTTATATAATGAATATAATATTACATTTATATCTACGGTTGCACACTTTATATATGTTGTCGGCAATCTGTACAATCGGGTTTTTTATAGAATGACCAGGTATTCTGAAGATTATCCAAGACGATCGGGCAAGGTAATAAATATCATTCATTCCAAACTTTATCTAGATTATTCTATAGAATACGAAATGAATGTTGGTGAAATGTGTAATATGTGCTTTTCTCATTTGCAAATGTTTAGTATGAATAATTTAATATCCATTTCATTATTTTTCAATGTGGTTGTTTAATTTAAAAAAAAAAACTATGTACTAAGAATTGTTTAATATTACTCACACAAAATATCTTTCATTAAAAAACTTTTGTTACTTTAACTCTTTGCGTGGTGAATTTAAGCTTCAAGTACCTTCATTCCGAGGGAAGTCCTAAGACCTTGGAGTGGGCATCATGGGCTGATATGGATGGATGGAATCTTTTTCATTTTCAAATGTAAGCATAGGTACGTAATTAATATCCATTATAAAATAGCTTTTTTGATTTACAGTCATTTTATTTAAATAAACAACTGAATCATTTAAAATTACTAATATTAAAAAACACTAATAATTTGTGATTTCAATGGCAACTGAATTATATATTTTATGTTTTCAGCATTTTACATTTTACCTGGTCTCCATTGCGTACGTATTGTGTAATAGTTAGCTATAGATGAAATATTTTACACATTGTCTTGACGAACCCGATATTGTACGGAATGACTAGGTATTCTATATAATGACTGAGTTATATAGTTCGACTGTAACATATATGTAGGGACGTTACATCTGAGTAGGGAATAAACGCGAGACCCGCACGACGCCATTAAACCTACAAAGTTTCAAAATTCCTCATAAGCTGAAACACTCCATGTCTATTACACGCAGTAACATTTACTCTATTCATTTAGTAACATGTCGTTATATAAACCTAAGTCCCCGCCAACTTCCGTTTGGCTGCACTCCAATGATCTAAACTCGGAAAGGCAATGCTATTATTAATGACTAGCTTTATATTTATATAAGTGTCAGCTATATTATAGCTATAGTGTTACCTGTAAGTATAATAATGGTTGTCCGCTAATTTAAAACTCACGGAACGTTCTTCTTACTATGATTCGCTAAAAAATAGTGAACCGCATTCATTCCATACTTACTCGTTCGTGTCTATGACAATTAATTTTTTTTCTGAACAATTGAAGACATGAGTGGCCAAAAGTCATATCTGCAAAAAATCAAAAACCTGTTTTTTCGGTTTAACAAAGGTTTTATGATGAGCTTAATCTATTCCCAATGCTATAAGAACAGTTTTTTTTTATAATTTTTAATTAATTTTGAAAAACAAGTAGGAAATGCACAACAAAGTTTATATTAAGAGTAACTGTAAACTCTGTTTTCTCAAAATGTCTATTTAGTGAGTTACGACCTTTGGCCACTCATGTCTTCAATTGTTATCGCTGACAGGTTTTTCAGTTTTACACATATCGTCCCTGGAATTCCTAATCGACGTAACTCACAAATTGTACATTTTGAGCTTAAGACATTTAAAAAATCGACAGAGTTTATTCTATGACCGAGCCAAATGGCGTATCTGAAAAAAAAAATTAAATACTTATCAGCAGTAAATCCTTAAGAACGTAACTTGTTATAAAACAGTCGTCATCGTCATCGTCATCAGCCCATTTTTTACCCCACTGCAGGGGCTTAGGCCTCCCCCAGGGTGAAGAGGGTGGCTTGGAGCTTAAGTCCACCACGCTGCTCCACTGCGAGTTGGGACCTGTAACGACCGCCATCTATTGACAGCGTCCGGGACCGACTGCTTAACGTGCCCTCCGAAGTACTGTGTCAGTAATATTGTGTACTTAAGTCAGAAAAACTCATTGGTACACGCCCGGATTCGAACCATGGCCGTATGGGGCCTTATAAATTTGAGACAGGTTCGTTGCGCTCTGGGCTATCACGACACAGTATAAAACAGTAAAATACTATAATAAAATGAATAATAATTATTGGCATAAAAATAAGACATTGCGTAAACTTACTTTTATTAAATAATAACTAAAACTTTACTTAAAAGTATAAAATAACAGACAAATCAAATTTTGCAGTAGTAAACCAATCACACTTTTTTGCATTTTACTGACAATGACAATATTTTAGTTACGTCTACTAGGAATTCCAGGGACGATATTTTCCATATTTAATTACAATGAAGGCCGTGACGGGTGACCGTGTACCGCGGCTGTTATAGGGGTCTATGTTCCCTTAACATCTGCGTAAGTAATTAACATTTCAACGGGAACGCGTTATTTTATACGATAATATTTAAAAAACCATAACAAGCAAGAGTAGCTATTGGTCAAATACTACACGTGTGACGTCACAGTAGACAGCAGCAGAACGGCTACTGTCAGACTCCTGTTTTGGCGCCAATATTATTCAAACTAAATGAAAAATCCGATAGGTACAAACATTTTAAATGGATTTAGAAATAAAAGTCAAAATACCTATTACGCCGTAAATTGTTCACAAAAACATAACATATAGGTTTCACCAGCAAGTTGTTTCATTAATACCATAGAACTACGAATTGACTAAAAGCCTTCTTCTGCGTATACCGTCTAACCACTCATACTCTAGTTATCTGGTACAAGATGGCGTGTTTCAGTTCGAGTTTCACTCCGCGATGTCCCCGCGCGCCGGTCTTCACCCCCGAAAAATCCCACGTGCCGGTCTTCACCCCTGCGAAATTGCGTTTGACAGTTTCGGCACTATGAAGTGACATTTGTGACTCTATTAAAACCATAGACATATATATACTAGCGTAGGAGACCAACTGACATCTAAACATCGCATGACCGAAACGGAAATGAGTATGTGTGCAAAATTCACATGTGGTTGAGCCAGTTTTAGTGATGTACATGGGTGTTTTTTATATTATCGATAGCACGTAGTACTTTCATGATAATGTGTCGTTGAATTTACCGCGATATCATAAGTCGAAATCGGCAATCCTATTTATTATTTTGAATCTGCTATACTACATAATTTTTGTTTTGAGTTACTTTTCCTAACTTTTAGTTTTTTAAAATGACAAATCATCAATCAGTCAATTCAAATGCCATTTCCTTTACTACAATAAATATTTTTTTTTGTTAACAGTTGATAATAAAAAATTTGCAGAAGTAAAGAAAGCGTTAACATCATTATGGAAATGTTAATATTTAGTTGAATACAAGCCAAGTAATAAATAAAACAATATAAATAAACGATTTTGATTTTTAATGACAATACGTCACGTTGCAACGCATAACAACAAAATTTTAACTCTTTGTAAACAAAAAAATGAGAATGTACAAAACAAAAACATTTACAATGGAGTTCATGATGTTCAAAATATACAATTTAACTCGATAGAATTGAAAGATAAACCAAAACTAATAAAACAGTGAAGGTTTTTTTTTTAAATTCGTTAATAAATGACTGAGAAATAAATTATTGATATTTATTAATTTGACGACCGCTTAGCCTAGTGGGTAGCGACCCTACCTACGAAGCTGGAGGTCCCGGGTTCGAATCCTAGGTCGGGTCAGTATTTATATGATGAATATCGATACTGGTACCGGGTCTTGGTTGTTATATGTATGTGGTGTCTTCGCTTGGTACCCAAAACACAAGCTAATGCTTAGTTTGGGGCCACGACGTTGTAATGTGCACGTTATTATTATTATTATGTATTTTCGTGCGGTTTGACTGGTGGCTTCTTACTGCCCATGACGTCACATTGTCTACTCGATTGAGTGTCGCGTCGTCTCACTACACCACAAATTATGCCTTGGATGCCTTGGACTAGTCTATAATATCTTTTGTTTCTTTATGTAATAGGTAATTAAGCTTTATTTGAATATAAAGGAACAAGTTTTTGTAAAAGACAAAGTGATAATTTGCCTAAAATTGATATTTTTACTGTGATGGACTTTTTCTTCAAATCCATTTTATATTAGTGCTGAAATAAAGGTTTAGGCTCTAAAGTTGAAGGTCCTGGTGACATATCCCGGTAAACGTACGCTGACACCGATCGCTTGGTCTTCAGATTGACCTGTACAGAAATTACAGTTGGCATAAATGCTCTGACTTTAGATATTAAGTATTATTAGTATATTACTTAATATACTTAGTAAGCACATATGAAAAAAAAAGAAACCCCTAACGGCACAAATTCAGTAGGTATAGATCCTTTCTTCAAAAGTCGTCGGTGATTTAGTTAGACAAAACAGTTATCCGTAAAATGTCTACTGCAAACCAAAGAATGTTTTCGAGGAGTCCCACCTGTTCTATTTAACATTTTTTTCCATTGTTCTATGCTAACCGTGTTTACAGGAAACCTGGATATTATGAAATAGTCATCATTATCAGGAAGCATTTTTTAACACCGCAGTTTCTTGGAGGAAAATGAGGTTAAACTATTGTATACAGTAGTTTTGTCATTCAAAGTTTAAGTATTTACGACGTTCATAATCAGAGAACAGATAGAACGTCAGACTTTAAATCATAAATAAATAACGATTAAAATTAAATAGAGCATCAGATTTTAAATCATAAATAAATAACGATTAAAATTAATTGTGTATATATCTTATATTTTCATTTGAAAAAGTCTTGTATTTACATATATACCCTATGTGTAGTATATATGTATAGATGTCATACTTTCCCTTACAATGTGCTGCTAGGCTAAATAAACCTCACAATATGTTTAAAAACAGTTAACGACATCATTCCAGTGGAACAGGTGCAATTAGGTAATATCAAATTTACAAAATATTTATATTTGAAAATATCGACATATCGATACATTTTGTGCAATCCCTATGCTTCATTGTTTGATTGTAATTTTACACAATATTTTTGTATCGTACACATAATTGTTTAAAATAACAAATTATTTACAAAATAAAGTATTTACCGTATACTACTGATGTATAACCAAGTAAATTTAGGATTGCTTTATATAAAAATAAGCATTAAGATAACAGTATGTTATTGGCAGTACTTACCGGTGAAATGTCTCTTTATTTGGATTATTAACATATGTTACAGTGCAATTTAAAACTGAACACTACACCATTTTTATCACAAGAATTAATTTTTGTAGAATTCAAAACGATTATAACACAAAATAGAAAACAAAGCTGGACCTTATTTTGACAAGTGAGTAAAGAAGACTAAATGTGTTCAAAGAGGTTTTATGTCAGATTTTCTTGCATTTCTTTCTCGCATGTAGGATTTCCGCAAAGAGCTGGATGTCATTCGCACACTGTGTTCCTCTCTTACGCTAGTATATATACCTTTATGATTAAAACATGATTAAAAACATTTGCAACTAAAGACAGCTGTCAAATTTATTTACTCTGTGATCAATACGCAAACAAAATTAAATTTGGGATATCCGAAATGGCTCACATGTTCATTTAATCGTCAAAAAAATTAATACCTTCAAAAAAATATTTCAAAATGATAATTTAAAAAAAATGGCGCAAATAATCGATTTTTCATATGTTTCATTATTACAAATAAACGAAAATTTAGATGGTGGTTTTCGAAAGGCTTCTTCTAATAAACAATATAAACAGATTTATTTAAAAAAAATCAGCTGTTTAATAATGTTTTTTTTAAAGTTGACGTGCCCCTCATCATAATTGAAACGGCCCGTTTTAGGTTTTTTTTTTAAATCAATATACTTATATGGATGAATCGACCTAAAAGTGTCTCGAAAGATTCCTCAATAAATAGTTTTTACAATGACAATTTGTTACATTTTTGAGTACCAAAAAAATGTCACAAAAGTCTAGAAATGAATGAATATAAAGCAATTAGACGTGTTTTTTATAGTGAGATTAAGTACCTAGTATTTTATTCTCACTGTGGAAAACACGTCTAATGCGGTTTATCAAGTATAATGCAGAGCAATCTATACTAATATTATAAAGTTGAAGAGTTTGTTTGTTTAAACGCACAAATCTCAGGAATTACTAGTTCGAATTGAGAAATTCTTTTTGTGTTGGATAGTCCATTTATCGAGAAAGGCTATAGGCTATTATTAAATTACGCTACGATTAATGGGAGCGGAGCGTCAATAAAAAATTTTGCAAAAACGGGAAAAATTATTCCTTTCGAGAGATTCCATTACGCGCGCTGCGTAAACGGTTGATGTTAAGCAAAAATCATGTATTACGGAATTGTTCCCCTTTAAAAGTTCTAACCAAAAGTCTGCAACAGCATATGTGTATCTTTTAAGGTTGACTTACTATCCTTTTTTATGGCAATCAAATTTGTTGCTAGACGCGCCAGAGAATTTCTTTGTTTGGATGATGACGATGATACCATTGTGTAATGTGTAATGATACTATATGGTCGGACTAGCGACCCACCCTGACTTCGCACGGGTGCAATGTACTAATGCGTGGAACGGGAAAAGGAACGTTTCCCTAGTCCACCCGGGTGAAGCCGGGTACGACCGCTAGTATGGCAATTGCTCTGCATTATGAGGCGTACGTTTGGGCATAGACAACGCGACTGTGGCTAAGTAGTAAAGCACAAACTACATCTATCTTTATATACACTCTGATACCTCTGTTGGAAATAAAACGCGCATTTGTGTATGAATAAATTTTTCTGCATACATATGTCGCACGGCCCACTTGTGGACTTTTGCAGCCACTACCAAGCGCGCAAGCCATAAACTAATCTAATTTGTTGTAAAATTTATTCATTCTTGTAGTTTTAAAAAATACTTATTACCTATTTGATACCTTGCGTGATTGTTTCGGTTCAAACGGAACCTACGTAATTAGAACTTTGAAAGTTTGTATGGTTCATATATTTTGAAGTGCCCTTAGTAATCACCCTATATAAACCTGTGAATTCCGAACTATTTGATACCTGTAGTAAAATCGTGATATCGTATGCCTGTGTGACGAACTACTTTCTGGATTCGGAAATTTGGGAAACTAGAGAACTTCAGATGATACCTGAAGAGATGACTCCACTATCTCAAGCTACGGGACCTTGGAGGTCCAGTAAAACACGTAGAAACTGAAAGGTCGGCAGTCCCTATATAGATAGTTACGTTTTGGTCGCGAACGTATAACATATAGGCCCAGCACTTACGCATTTTCGAAAGCTCTGTTTTGTAACATTTTTGGTAGCACGAACGCAGGTTTACAACTCTTGCCTCCAAAAACCTCTTGTCCTCTTTGAGTATAAAATAACAATATCGTAAAAAAAATGCACAAAATCAAACCGTTTTTCCCTCAAGCTACAGACAAAACTTCAAAAATTACCATAAAGGGTCAATGTATCAGAGTTAAGCCTCTAGTTCGGTTGAATGTCGATACTTTTTGTTTTCTTATCACCGTTGTTTTGCTGAAAGCGTAAAACTTCGCTGAAAATCCGCAGGTCACGGTGTAAAACTTGCACTAAAATAAAGAACAAACCTTTAATCTATTCGTTTAGCAAGGACGTTGCTTATTAGTTCTCGTCATTTAGTTTCTTTATAAATATTTATTGAACCATTAGCTGAGTGGTTAGAGACCCAAACTACAAAGCTAAGGGTTGCAGGGTCGATTCTCGCCCGGGACTAATATTTGTGTACATGAACATGTCTATTTGTTCTATATCTGGGTGTAAAAAAAAAGTGTCTACATATACGCATATATTAGAAAAAGAATATTTAAGTATACCAATTACTTAGTACCTCCTTATACAAGCATAATACTTGCGTACTTTGGGACTAGATGGCACTGTGTGGGATGTCCCAGGTGTTATCAAATACTGTTGCGATAAATGAATATAGAACTAGCTTAAAGTGGTATGTTGACATGTTTACGTGGAAACAAAAGTCGACGGTTTCCTTTGGATTTGCGAAGATTTACAAATCACCTTTGAATCACACAACTGTGAAACTTAAATAGCAGGGCTGACATGCGCAACGGAACAAAATTTTGTCAACGAGATAATGTCCCGTGCGGAGACCAGAAAGCTTTTCATGTCACACATAGAGCTATCTCGTTTCAGCACGAGATGATGCGTCGATAAAGGCGTGCATCATAGCCCAGCTGAAGGACACGATGATATTTTTATAGGCATAAGACTTACAGTGATATGGTGATACAGTGTCGTGATAGCCCAAAGCGCAACGAATCCGTCTCAAATTTGTAAGGCCCCAATAGGGCCATGGTTCGAATTCGGGCGCGTACCAATGAGTTTTTCTGAATTAAGTACACAACTATCACTGACACCGTGCCTCGGAGAGCACGTTAAGCAGTCGGTCCCAGACGCTGTCAATAGATGGCGATCATTACATTCCCCAACCCGCAGTCGAGCAGCGTGGTGGATTTAAGCTCCAAGCCCCCCTCCTCACCCTGGGGGAGGCCTAAGCCTCTGCAGTGGGGTAAAAATGGGCTGAAGAAGTGAAGTGAAGAAGACTTACAGTGAAAGAGATTTTTGAACCAAGAAAATATGATTTCATATCGTATAAGGTGGGAATAGGACTACAGAATATCTCGTTATAAAAGAGTAGGTAATCTGCCCGATCGACCGATTATCAAAAATTTACAGCCGATGACGTCTCTACTACAATTATAGATACTATTATGTTCTACGTATTACTGTGATTTGTATGGCCATCTACAGGTGCATGTATTAGTGACGTCGTATCGTTTTTTTTTTTTAATATCTCTGTTATTACATCTGCTATGAATACAAAAATTTGAGCCATGTCGTAAAACTTTGTACAATGTCCATTGGATAACAACAAACGGTTATTCTGATAGCAAATACTCCTTCTGTTGCCTTTGAACTATGACACTCACACGATCGAAGTTGATCGATTTCATGGATCGGTAAAAAAATTAAATCAGCCGACTTCTATCGGCAGTTCTCATCACATAAATCGAGAAACTCAATTTCACGATACAACTCAATCGATTCCTCATCGAGAATTGATCTCGTGGATATTGCATTATAAATTGAGTTCGATCGATTCATATTCGTCGATCAGTCGAAACTACTACACTAATTGATCGACGTTGATCGATTTATTCGATCCGATGTCGGCTAAGTTTGGTAGAGCGCCAAACATCGAATACGAATGCTTTTATGTTGGTAGTGACAATAAATCAACTACCCGCCGCACCTGCCTCCCCCCGTAAAACTAAAACAACACGTTGTTTGGCGTGTAAATAAAGCCGGGAAACACCGACTTAAGCAATTTACTTCGAACCGGCGGAACCGGCAGCTTATTATAATAATAATAATAATAATAATAATAATAATAATAATAATAATAATAATAATAATAATAATAATAATAATAATAATAATAATAATGATAATACATGGGACTTCCCACACAGCGCCATCTAGTCCCAAAGTAAGCAAGTATTATGCTTGTGTTATGGGTTACTAGACAACTTAAATATTCTTAAACGTACTTAAATATTCTTTATAATATATACACATATAAATATTTTTTGAAGACACCACATACAACCAAGACCCGGTACCAGTATCAATATTCATCATATAAATACTGACCCGACCTGGGATTCGAACCCGGGACCTCCAGCTTCGTAGGCAGGGTCGCTACCTACTAGGCTAAGCAGTCGTCTGACGATAACGATACTATTTTTTAAATTACGCTTTAGGTTAAGATTTATCTGAGAGTCGAGTTTTCCTTCGTTTCTTCACACCTTAGATAAAAGTAAAATTAAGTTTCCAAGTTTTATCCAAATCCATGCGGGAGATTTAAATGAAACTGACTCCTATAATTTATAATAGTAATTACTTAAACTTTTAAAACGATTACACTTATTATATTTCAGTTCTCGTAATATTGTATTTTCTAACAACAGACATTTTTTACATTGTCATATTTTCAGAATTCTTCTTTTTTCAAGGAAAAAATGTAAATATACCCACTTATTATACAAAATTTTGTAATTTGTTTCCAATGGAATTGCTTTTACAATAATTTATACGGCCGTTTTCATTCAATATTCACTCTTCTTCAATACCTAACGAGTCCGTTCGAGTACATTTACCAAGGCGGTCTGGCTGCGATAGTCGTTCGTCGCTCCCAGTCAAGTTGGAGCCAGGCCAAAAATGGTTCCCTGGCATACCTTTATGATGCTCAGAACTTCGCTGTAAATATACTACAGGCGACAAACAACTTTAGAATTTTATTTACGAATAGTACTTTGTGATAGATTTACACTAGTAAATGCGCCTGACTTTGGTC
Source organism: Luffia ferchaultella (assembly GCA_949709985.1). NCBI lineage: Eukaryota > Metazoa > Arthropoda > Insecta > Lepidoptera > Psychidae > Luffia > Luffia ferchaultella. The sequence continues at coordinate 15,571,145 of OX453256.1, read as the reverse complement.
ATAGTAGATGCAGCCCTTAGAAAATAATTTATTACAAAATATTAGTCTAGTAAAACTACACGCGTTTCGGGAAGTTTTAAAAAAAACCATCCACATCATAATTATATATTTTTAATTGACTTTGAATTTTGGAATGAAAAAACTTTATTTTTATGTCAAATCGTGAAAGGCGGCCTAGACTTTAACCGTGGGTTTTGACATGGAATGAAATTGCATGTCTTACACGAACGACAAATAGTGGCGAGGTATGTAATGAAATTTATAAGGCCCCATAGCGCCATGGTTCGAATCCGGGCGTGTACCAATGAGTTTTTCTGACTTAAGTACACAATATCACTGACACCGTGCTTCGGAGGGCAGGTTAAGCAGTCGGTCCCGGACGCGGTCAATAGATGGCGGTCGTTACAGTTCCCAACCCGCAGTGGAGCAGCGTGGTAGACTTAAGCTCCAAGCCCCCCTCCTCATCCCTGGGGGAGGCCTAAGCCTCTGCAGTGGGGTAAAAATGGGCTCATGATGATGATGATGTAATGAAAGTTGAGCGTTACCAAAACATGTTCCACGAAAACGCGTACATTTCTTTACGTATCACGCGTTCAGGCGTGGTACTTATGTCGATCAAACAAGCAAGGTTACCCAATTACAGTACTAAAAACCTTCCCTCGTTGTGATCATCGGTGCTTTCAGATCAAAGTTGAATTGTATTCTAGGGAAATTTATTGACTGTGGCATAATTAATACTTAGTATCCCTGAAACTGTTGATGCTACGGACCTGCATTACTTTTGTATGAGAAATTTTGAAACGGTAGTTGTTCGAAATATTGTACAACATCCAACATAAAAAGTGCAAAAATGTACCTCAGTGAAAACCGATGGGTTTCTTGTTTTTCACGATTCATGGACTGAAAATTTTAATTCCATGTTCGGTAGGTGCCAAAAAACGGCGATCAACCGAATGCAAGAAAAGGCTATAAAGAGGTTAATTCTCGTTTTATGATTCATCATATATAGTAAGATAAATTTTTCTCATATATATGTAATTTTATTTTTTAGCTTAGGTTTTATACACAATTTATACACAATTCAGGGGTGGAAATTTCAAGGGTCAAAGCTTGCGAGCTGTTTCGACGGATATTTTATAGGCATTTATTAGCATAGAAATTTGTTCTTTTCATCTCTGTGACTCAGGAATAAGTCGGGAAAGAGGGATTGAAACGGAGATAGCGATGCAATTCGCAGACGCGGAGAGAAAGACCATCCCCTTAAAAGGAGCTCCAGAAAGTGTGACATGGTATGACGAAGGGCGTAATTCCAGGTTCGGGATATTACATTAAAAAAATAAAAAACGTATATATTCACTTGCACGCTAAAACAAAAGTTATGCGCAATATCGTAGTCTAAAACGATTGGATTTTATTTTATAAATCTTATTTGAAAATCTACAAATTCTAAAAATCTACGAAATCTAAAAAAACTTACGAAACATGTTCATAAAGATACCGCATTACGAGAATAAAATATAGTGAGCAATAAAATATACACTGAAGACCAAATATACACCAATAATTAACGTTTTGACATATTCCTGTCATTCCTGTTTTAGGTAGTATTAACATTCGAAATAGTTTATACGTACTTTTTACTGAAACTAATATTGGGTACACCCATTCAAACTTTCAGTCTTGATTCTCCCCACTCCTTTAAGAAAACCGATACTCCCATACTTTTCACCTCCCGTTTCCCACCCTTAAAATGTGGAAATCCAAAAACCCTGAAACACGTGATTATTTGTTTATGTTAAAATTTTTATGTTTCTAACTTTAAAGGACAAAGACTCTCCTCATACAAAGCCCCTCCATCCCTCCCTCCTCCAATTTGAAATTTCCAAATATTCCTTTCTTAAAAATTAATACTCACTTTATAAAATAAACTACTGTTCCAAATTTTGGCTTCCGAGACTTAGTAGTTTCGGCTTTATCTACGCCGATAGATCAGTGAGGACAAACGACAGACAGCCACAAAAAGTAGCTGATGTCAGACAGACAGATAGTATTATTTTATACATATAGCCTATAGCCTTCCTCAATAAATAAACTATCCAACACAAAAAGAATTTGTCAATTCGAACCAGTAGTTTCGAACAAACAAACAAACAAACAAACTCTTCAGCTTTATAATATTAGTATAGATAATAGTATAGATTAAGTTCTTTGTTTATTGCCGTGAGCACACCCTCTTTTTTAAATTTACAGTATTTTCTCGCTACAGAGATGAAATTTTGTATGTGTCATACCAGAGCAATTAATTTTATTTCTCGTGCCTTTGAATCCCCTACCACGCCCAAGATTCAACATCAGGGCTCGCAACAAAAACGAACTTTACTCTCTTGTTGCACAAATAACTTTTTTTCGAGTTCTACTTTTAAGGGGAAGTCTGTAAAATATAAAAATAAAATTATTAGGGACGTACCTACCGCATAACTTTAAATCATAGAGATATATTTATTTTTGTTTTGTAGAATTACTATACACAATTAATTTGTACGAAGCGATACACTCTCATTTTATTTATTGGGAGTGCAAGATATGTCCTCATCGGGATTTACAGTAAACTCGTATATAATGGACAAAAAAACTGTCCCAAGCAACACTCGATTCAACAGCCTTTGTTCCTAAGGGACACGACGACGCCGCGCCGTTTTAATCAGCTTTGTTAGTCACTGAGACCGTAAAACGTTCAAAATGAAACCAATTCACTGGATTTGAGGAGAAAAATGTAAAAAACGTGATTACATCGCCAAGCCCTAAACTCCGAACACGGCGAACGAATGGGTATATAAATCAAGTAAAGTGGAAAACGAATTAACAGTTAATTTCTTTTCAGTTCGCTAAAGTACGCTACTTTATGGAGATGAGCCAAATTTCCCAGTTGTCTCTGTAACTTTGTCTAAAAACAACGCTCGACGCTAAATCATAGAGCTTGGAATAAAGCACTGTATTCATAGGCGAGCAAGTCCGGCCGAGCATGTCGTCTACTTGGGGACCATAAGCGGAAGTTTGTAAGTTCGTACGTGAATAGACACTACGAGCGTGTTCAGCGGAAAATTTTAGGAGATTTTTGTTGTTTCGTACTTTCTACTGTCTTTCAACGAAAACGGCATGTCTTAGAAAAACTAGATTCATCATCATTTCAGCCTCTGGACGCCATCGCCGCCCTACAAATTTGCGTTTCAGTGACCGTCGGCTATCGCAATATTATCCGAGTTGTCAGAAAATGCCCGCGTCGGTTAACGTAGCGATAGTTTCAGACAATCCACTCGGCCCAGCAAGTGGGGCCGGGCAACAAACGAATTGCAGCGTGGCGAGCGGTGCAACAAGTATGGGTGAACCGCAGGGCCGAGTGTCGTGGAGCGTGGTACACTTCAGAAGTTTTCTAAATTACTCGTTTTGACGCTTCTATTGATAGCGACAAGATCGTGGCCCGTCCGTTACACATACGATAATTCTTGGGAAATAACACATTTAGTATATTCGTATAACTCTATAATACGTCCAGTCAAGCTTGAACTCAAAACTAACTGAAATCTGCAAAGTTTTGAAACAAATAACTACTATATTACCGATATTTTTTATTTCCCATAAGCTTTGTATACTTTTCAAGATATTATATCTATACTTAATAAATTCAATGCTTAAGTTCAATAAATCTTCACGACACGAACGACACCCTCTATATAAATCCAGTATTCGTATGGTTTATGAAAAGCGCTCTTATAAGATTAAGTTTATTATATTTGTATTTTTTCAATAGCCACACTTTTTATTTTTCATAAAAGACAATCCTACCATCCACCTCGACATTACCGAGCACATTGGGCCGATTCATTCAAGTCGCTCGTGTTCATTTAATCGCGAGCAAGCCGCCGGGCCTGCCTGAACAAGGACTACAGGATATACGCGCCTTTATGAAAATAACGCTTAAGATCGAATTAGATAATTTATCTATGTCCCGCATCATTTACATATTTATACTATAGATTGCAAGCCTTAAAATAACACTTTAATTTTAAAATTTCGAGTAAGACGTACATAACTGAAAAAAAAAACGTCTGCAATTCACACGTGGTAGAAGTAAAACCTTCAAAAATTTCGGTTTCAAGATAATGAGCCGAATGTAAAATTTCGAGAAGAGGATAATTGTAGGTTTTATTAATGATCATAGTGATACAAAGTTAGATAATTATTTTACATTTTATTCGTGTATAGAACTATCATTTTTTTCATTCCACAACGCTTTTCGGCGTGTACAAAATTCACGACCACGTTCCGTTGAACTTTTTGCTGTCTTTTTAATCTTGTTTTCCCTTTTTTTCGATAATCGCGACAATGTTCTGCATTTGTTTTCGGCATATGTGAAGAATTTTATTATAAATAATACGTACACGTATACAAAACACCACGGTTGTTGTGATGCATTTTCTTAGGTTTTGCACTACGCACGCGTGCTCAAACACGTAATAACACACGTACGACACTGAGGCCCAAGCAAACTCCCACTATGCCTTGGTAAACACGAGTGGAGGGGGTACGAAGCAGAGCACAAAGAGAACCATGAACATAAGAAACACTGTTTAACTTCCTATCTCATTTTCTCCCACGTTAAATCTTATGAATTTATGTGTCTGTCTCTTTTCACTGTCCCTTTTTCGTTTCATCTACTTTCAAATCACAACGATGCTAAAGAAGTTTTCACTTCAAAAACACAAACAAGGCTTTGGTATATTGCCCTTTGTAGCACCCACGGTCGCGCGCTACCAATTTTCACTTTTTTTTCAGATAAGATTTTTTTAGGCAGTCGGGTTTTTCAATTTATATATTCTACTGTTTTTTTTTGTTATTATAAATGATCGTTTTAAAACTATAAAATAATGGTGCCCCGCCACAGCTAAACTCACGACATTTGAAGTAAAACTGACAATCATGTTGAATAAATTATAAGAAAGACATAGGTGTACTTCGAATGAACATTGAATTTCAGTAGCATTGTTTTCGTAAACCAAGGGAACTCAGACGGTATAGATATTCCTTTTTTTCTTAACTACTAATTATCTTAAGTTACCATTTTAAGAAAAAATTATAAAAAATTGTATTTTGAGTTCTATACCAGCCCATTACTGCCCCACTGTAGGGACTTAGGCCGCCCCTTGGGATGAGGAAGCTTAATCCACCACACTGCTCCAGTATCGGTTGGTGGATTATAGTGACAGCCATCTATTGATGGCAACCGGCGCGACTGTTTAACGTGCCCACCGAGGCACATTCAGTGATAGTTATGTACATAAGTTAGAAAAAAAAACTCATCGGTACATACCCTGGGATTCGAAGCACGGCCTTTTAAACAAGAAGGGGGGTCGCTACCACTTGCATATCACGACATTTTCGGTTCAATAATGATTAATCAATCAATTGTAATTTTCCCGATAATAACTTTCATGTACAGAAATCATTTCGTAACATTTTTATTACCTATAAATCACTTTATGGTTTAATACATTTGTATACTGATTTTGAAAGTCTGATCGGAGCGAATAAAAATTATGTCAGTTTTGGTTTTGAGGCTAATGCTATCACAGCCTTATTTCTGGTTCCATTATTAATATGTATTATTATTTTACTACATTTTCGTACATAACAGATTCATTTCGTAAAAGATTTCATTTTATTTCCCCAAATTATTAATTACGCGATGCTGCAGTTTAAATTTTAGGCCTGTCATATGACAGGCCTACAATTTAAATTAAATTGAATGGACTTATAAGATAAAATGTGACCGACACATGTGTTAAATTGAGTTGTCAGCTATGATGATGTGGAAAACCGCTAAAAGAAAACATTGTATTAAATTATGCGCGAGCAAAACGTGTGCGATCAAAATCAACTTATATTCATCATCATCAGCCCATTTTTATCCCACTGCAGGGGCTTAGGCCTCCCCCAGGGTGAGGAGGGGGGCTTAGATCTTAAATCCACCACGCTGCTCCACTGCAGGTTGGGGATTGTAACGACCGCTCTATTGACAGCGTCCGGGACCGACTGCTGAACGTGCTCTCCGAGGCACGGAGTCAGGGATAGTTATGTACTTAAGTCAGAAAAACTCATTGGTACACGCTCGGATTCGAACCATGGCCCTATGGGGCCTTATGAATTGAACAGGTTCGTTGCGCTTTGGGCTATCACGACAACTTATATTGATCAAATATAAATAGAATAATTATTAAGTACCGCTGGCAGTTCATAGTTTTAGTATAGTTGTTCGTCCGTCTGTCCGGCCATTCGTGGTCTAAACGTCGATATTTTTCAACGGATTTTTTCATTTTATTTTGCATAGAGCTTCCCTTTGACCTCTAGTCTTACAGGTACAATTTTGAACCTGTTTAGTTATTATTATTTAATTAAATTATATTATTATACATAAATATTACAAATATATTATAAATTATATGTCTTCTGAGGTCTGAAGTAAAAGACTAGGCTGTTAATGGCTGAATAAATATTTGATTAATTGTCTGGATGGTCCGACCATGTTCCTTGGATTCACTGTTGTTGACCGACCGTCGTTCACCAAGCGTCGTCGACCAAGTATCGTAGACCGACTATAGTAGACTAACTGCGGTGAAATAAACTGTCGTCGTACGATGGTAGACTGGCTGTCGTAGATGCGCTACAGTCAATGTGGGTAACTTTGCCCCACTTTTGTTGAATATCGTTAAGGAAAAGAGAGAGTTAAAACTTGTAATAAACGTTGCCTATGTTTTTGGTGGCATCTAAACGCCTAGATTGTATTGCATCATTCGTAAATAGCATCACCCTTATAAAAATTTTAAAAAAACGATTAAAACTTGTGGGCCAAAGTTATATGGAGACTTGAGGTATAATTGGCCCACCTTTACCCATGTTCAATTATTACGTATTATTTTGAATTCTGAGCTTCTCATTATAACTTTGGCCTCTTGTTTATGCTTATAAACATACTCAGTGCCCATAGACAACCTGTAACCGTCAAAATATTTTTTTTTTGTGGAAATTATAGGCTGAATAAAAATGTTGCCATGACACAGGTACTACATTTGTTCTCAATCAAGATTTTTTAAATTACGCTTGTAATATTACAATCCTTGACACAAAATATAATTAAAAATGAGTCTTACAAAGTATTATAACATGCAAATTTAATACACTGTTCCAAGATCCAGATCATATGATAGCAATATATAAGCTCTTTAATCGCCCCACTCCATAGACAGAAAGTCGTCTTTTATCAGAGTAGCTTTGGTTCATATCTATAGCGTTCTTTTCACGCACTTTCATGATGTTCTTCTTGGTACATTTCCACACATCAACCTGTTTTGGCCATACCCATGCTTATTCAGCCTTTTGCTTATGTAATATTTCGTAGTTTGGAGCTTGAATACATCTGACTTGCCCAGGAAACAAGCTTCCCTCGCAAGTGCTTTGGTAAGCAACCGGCAATCTTTCCTCTCCTAGTTTGTCTTCAGCAATTGGCAGCAATTCATAAACGATACTGGTAATTTTCGCCCGGGCCAATGTTAGCCGTATTTCACCGGCAGCAAAACGGTTTTGAACAAATCATACAATTTCGCTGTAACTTTGTAGATATTTTAAATTATACTTGCATATGTGTCAACAATAATAAACAATAAATACAATTTAAGTGCCATATACCTGTTAAAATTATCCAGACACTGCGTAAAAAATAACTTTGTTGCTTAATGTTTTCGACGACACAATCACGCTGCGAACAAAATAGTCTGTGATTTTAAATCTATTGCCAGTATCAATGTCACTGAGTTATGGATGCGTTAAGGATATACTAAGGTACAAAATAACTTAAGAAACATTTTGTTTATTTTTAAATGAATCGTAAAGTAAAATAAAATAATGCAATAGTGAAGAGTGGGTCAATGTTATATTGAAAGCTTAAGTTACCCGCATTGACTTTACCGTTTTCTCGCTGTGTAGACTCATTATCATAGAGTCGCTGTCGTGGACTCGCTGTGATAGACTTGCTGTAGTAGACGACCTGCCCTAGACTGACAGCTATTGACTGACTCTCGTAGACTCATTGTAGTCGTAGACTTGCTGTAGACTGATTATTCTAGACTAACTACTGTGGACTGACTGAGTGCCGTAGATTGACTGCCTTAGGTTTACTGCCTTTCACTGATTCTCGTAGACTCCCTCTCGTAGACTCCCTCTCGTAGATTCCCTATCGTAGATTCTTCACTGATTTTTTTTCAGTATAAAAGCACGACTTGTACATAAACGATAAATCAGTAAATCACAACCAACACAAACAAATATTAAATCCATGGAAAAGAATAATGTACATTATATTCCAACATTTGCGCTTAAAAAATCAATGTAGTTATTTATAACACGCAATATGCACGCAATTATTTCCAATTACATACGTAAATGTATACAATAGCGTTATGTATCACATCATTTGCTAAATCGACGGTGCAACGAAAAAACCGGGCTGTCTACCAATTTAGCTGATCCCAAAAGCACCGTCAATAAAATATGTTCCTTCTTATTCTTAATTATGGTTTTCTGCTTATATCAATTTCGCCTGTGTCGAGTTATCATTTTTATTACCTACTCTGCATAGAATAAATTAATTTGATAGCAGCGTTTGGTTTTAATATAGTCATAAATGTCCCTGCACAGTATCGAAAATGTTAAACGCAATTTCGCGGGAGTGAAGACCAATGCGCGGGGACCTCGCGTGGACTGAAATTCGCCATCTTGCACCAGCTAGCTAGAGTATGAGTGGTTAGACGGTAAACACAGGACAAGACTTCTAGTCAATTCGTACTTTTTTGTTGCTTTATCGGTTACTTCGACTCTGACAGGCAGATGTAAATCGGCGTTTGATTCCAGCGTCGTATTCAATTTGTGAATAAAATACCTAATAATTTATAAAATAAATTATAAAAAATATAAGTCAGCTCAGGTTGAACAAACAAAAAAGAATAATTTGAATTCATTAAAAGATAAATAAATAAATTAATAAAATATTGTAGCGCTGACTAGTTGCAAGCCAGGCGCTCTCGATTTAAAATACATAAATTATGTATAGAAACATGAGCTCGGATGGCTCAGTCTTTTGACATAGATGATTTCGGGGTGTTCGTTAATTCGGACGTTAAATGTGTACAGTTCGAAGTGTCGTACCAATATATGTTTTGTTGTAATATTATTGCAATCGCCATAACGAAATACAAAGTCATTTCCTTTCAGCATTCATATCTTTCATTTCAGCTCTATTAAGATACGATCCCAAATAAAAATATAACATAACTCTCTACAATATTTTTTTAATATATAAACAATTGTTTACTGATATCAACCGCACATCAATCTCCATAATATAACTTATCATGTGCAGATTCGAGTCTTTTTTTTTTAAATTCCACTATATTAACCTTAAACAAAACTATATACAATTTTATTTTATTTTATTTTGGAATGAGAATATGTAAAGGGAGCACAACTGTGCCTATTTAACACTGACGAGTTAGAGGAGTAGGAAAGAAAGTACATAGGAAAAAAATATGCGTCTATATTTGTTTAGTTCTTTTATGACAGGTGAAAAAAAAATTATTGCCATTACATTACCTTTGTTCGTTTTGTTATGCTTCTTTATGTTTTTTATCACGATCACAAAAGCTAAAATCAAATTTATGGCGTGCTGAAAACCACGAAGAAGTGTATTAAGCAAATGGGCCGGCCGCACATTAACGCCAAACGAAATGCTTTTTAAGGGTAACGAGTCGACGCGCGAAACCGCACATCAATCTCCATAATATAACTTATCATGTGCAGATTCGACTCTTTTTTTTTAAATTCCATTATATTAACACAAAGGGAAAAAAGTGTCATTGTCTATATTGTGCAACTGGCCACTTTTATACGATGATTCTTTAAAATATTTTGTGATACCTTTCAAAATTTCCGGATTTTCAACAGCCTCCTACGGAAAACTGGAAAATACGTAAGCTATACGTAATTAACGACGCCTAAACACTAAAATCAAAGTACATACGGGAACGGGACGGACATCCAAATTGTAAAGGGGAATGGCAGCGGGATCACAAGCAACGCCGCCGCATCTACATCTCCTGACCTACGCTTGAATAAAACATTGGCGTATTAGAAGAATAACAGAAAAATTTACATGGTTTTAGTTTTTTTTTAATAGCGTCTATATGCTTAACTATATTTAATAACATTAAAATTTTCAATTTTTAATTAATTTAATTTTAATTACAAATCGGTTTAGAGTGAAGAAGGTTCCAAACATTGTATTACATATTATATATTTTTTTAAACCTGACCGAAATTTGTTTATGATGACTGCGTTATAAAGAATTTTATTAGTAAAATTGAACAACACATTTTATACGTATTCTGCCTTCACGAATATTTTCCGTTTCTCGTAAGAATTTGAAAATTTAAAATATACGCTTAGGTTTTATGTAATTAACTATGAATGACGTCCTAATTTAAAAAAAATGGGATCTCTCGACCGACGAGAGGGGAATACTAAATTTTCGTATATTATCTTTAATATCTTTTGCATTGTCCATTTTAAAATTATAAAATAATACACTTGTTTTTCTTATAATAAGCCTTATCATTTGATACGTCACATTATGCACTTCACAAAAGTTTTATTATTTAATTTTCTAATTTCCCCAAAAACCCTTGTGTTATATATATTTACCTATAGTCCATATTTTCGGCTGATAAAGCGCATTTGATGTTTTGACATAGCACTGTGAAGTAAAATTTATTGTGACACCATAGAGTAAATAAATTTGACAGCAGCCAAGCCGAGCGCATTCGTTCTTTTATGTGTGACGCGCATGTAAAAATCGTACAGGAAAAACAAATAAAGATTTTGGAATTACATTACCTATATGTGTAATTTAACAAAATGTTTAAAACACGAGTATAATACACTCAACGATGATAAGGTTTCTAATCTCTGATTCCGTCATTTCGAAATATGCGACGCTCCATTTTTGATGATTCTGCTACCGCTATCTAAAGTATTTCTGTCAATTTTTGTGGAATTCTATCTAGATTCAAGTTAGACATTGCGCCCGAACGCCCGAACTTTACGATTCGCTCCAGCCAGACACACTCCGGCGGTTTTACGATATCTACAGTGGGTTTACATAGCCTGTAAAACTGATGAATTTAACTAATTAAAATAGATAAAACATGTGATAAAAACCAAAAAGCTTTATAGCGTTTTGTTCATCTTAATGATAATTCTAATTTCAATGAGATATCTAATATTAAAATTATTATATCACTTCATCACTACAAATTATAAAACAAAGTTCTCCCATCGCGTCTGTCTGTCTGTCTGAATGCGATAAACTCAAAAATTACCGAAAGGATTTTCATACGAATGTCACCAATGGAACGGAGTGATTCAAAAGGAAGGTTTATGTTATGTGTATAATTCATTAATATCTTTATAAATTGGTTGAAATATAACGATGATTGTTGAATATGTCGGAAAAATCTAGTAAACTGAGAGCTTTCATCGAAAACGCTCCCTAATCCCTTTGAGATATAACAAAACAATGTATGGAAGAATTGTTCTTCTTTTATAAGGCTAAAAAAAGTCCGAGATGGCATATGTCCATCTTTTAGGGATAGTTTACTATACCTATTTTAATGTTTAAAAAAGTCACATATAATGTGGTAATTAGAAAGCTATTTACACAGATAGATACAATATTAATCCTTATCAAATTAAATACGTTAGTTACATACAATTTATATATATATCTCAGGAGGCATTGTAAAATCAAAACTTGCGCAACAAAATAAATTTAAGCGGTCCCACATGACGCGACACGTGTGATGTAATTAGGCGGAAGTTATCAATGTTGTATAAGAAATATTTTAGTTTGTTTTTATGTTTTTATTTTTTAATTTTTCGAAACTTTGCAGAATTGGAAATAAAATATATTAAAATACTCCTAGTAGTATAAACATTGTGTTACATTTAAATGTAATTAAATCTAATCCACATCCTCGACGCAATAAGCTGATACGACACTACGATAGAAATAAATTGAGGCATATATGTGACTCGTGCGAAGCAGGAGCGGGTCGCAAGTTTTACATAAATTAATCCATCAGAATTCACATGGTGTTTGTAGTAAAACATTTTCATGCAAGAACTCGCGGCTTGAGCTTTGAACTAGGAAGTTTTGAAGCAGCATAAAAGGAGGGGCTCGCGTTTCCGGCATAAAACCAATCCCGTTTTACAACCACACTACTTCAAATAACATTATTGAGGCTTGAATATTTTTCGTAACGCATTTCGTGATACCATCATCGTTCGTAAACTGCAAAGGAAACTTCGTTTTCCGTGCTAGATTGGTCTATTTATTTTACCCTCGATGTTTCGTTTCAAGTGGGACCAAATCTATTTATTTTATTTTTATTATCTTAGGAAAACCAACAGCTACACAATACTTATTGTAAACATTAACAAAAATAGGAAGCCAATTAGAGGTTCTCACAAGTAGTAATATATAAGGTAAAAAGTATAAAGTATACAAAAACAAAATAAAAAAAGACCCTTTAAACGATGGTTCGCCCTCCCATCGTTAACGCTTGCAATATCGATCGGCCCCTTTTATTAAGAGCTCACCAGTCAGCCTAACTCCATAGAATCCTAATGCCATGATTACTGAGCACCTAACTACTTGATATAGTGATAATTTTTAAATAAGCACCGCGTTTATCTCGTTCATAATACGTGTAATGGCTTGAAATTTTTATAGGAATCAATTCTATCTAAAAGTTATTGGTATCAGAAACTTGTCGATTTTGTGCGTATTTCAAGCAACTTCAAGAGTGACATATTTTGTTGAAAGTTTACAATAATTTTAACATGTTAGACCATTGCCCAGATAATTTAACGTAGATTCAAAATAAATTTACTTCAAGTTGTTAGTCCAAGCACTCATTTCACAATGGTGGAATTCGTGAAGGCCGTTTCGTTTGATTTGGTATAAATTTAGAGTCTCGTTATGTCTATCGCAACTTACCTATTACCGAACGATGACGTTACATGAGACAGCATGCGTGCACGCTGGCCGCGCATTTGTGTCCGATGCCTTACAATACGCGCCACCCACGCGCCACCGATGTAAAAGGCCACCGGCTGTACACACTTGCCGTTCGAAGGTGAGTTCAAAATTTAAAATTGCCAGAGGCAGCAGCGCTATGCGGGTAAAAGAGAAGTGTACAGCCGGCCGCCTTTTACAGCGGTGGCGCGTAATGTACCTCGTCAGAAAATACTTGATAGCGTTTGCGTACATAAATAAAAAACGTGCCTGAGGAGCTTTTATGTTATATTGTATAGTATCGTGTGGTATTGCTAATTTTACATCATCTGCAATAAATATATTTATTGCAGTGTAATAAAGGAAGCATTGAAGTAAAAGGAAGTCGAATCTTCGATTTGTGATTTGTCATAAATGTTACGATGTCGCGCAACTTTTTACCCGTTTGCAGAGTAGAAGATGGTAATAAGGTTTTTTATTCTCAATTCAGTGACGTCAGCTTCGTGTTGCTATTTTAAAATATTTTACGGACAAGAACTATTTATAATAAACGAAAATATACATTGTTACAAGCATACCTGTTAAAGCCACAGATACATCATATCTACTTATGTACCTAACACTAACATAGTGTGAGACGGAATTCGTAGGAGTTAACCCGATTCCGTAAGTACGATAAAGAAAACTATACAAAAAATTATGTTGTTCGTCTGTCTGTCTATCAATACCTTTTTCTCAGGAAGGCATGGAGTTAACGAGTTGTAATTAATATCAAATAATTAAGTCCCTCGTCCTTTAAAGCTATAAAAATATCAAGCTTTTAAATCAACGTAACACGACATTATTATTATTATTATTTGAACAAGACGAAATTCATTGTCAACGAACATATTCTACCGAGACCGGTAACCGTAGAGGGTGCGACTCTTGAAGTTGTGCATGACTATGTCTAGGACAGACTTTCCAGTTAGGCAAAAACATAACTTCAACAAAGAGGCCGATCGAAGAATTCAGCTGGGCTGCTTTCGGGAAGCTCCGTCGTCTGTTCTCGTCTCCACCACTACAATGTCTGAAGACCAAGGTCTTCAACCAATGCGTCCTGCCTACAATGACATACGGTGCCGAAACATTGACTTTCACGGCAGGACTGGTCCACAAATTTAAAGTCGCTCAGCGCGCTATGGAACGGGCTATGCTTGGTATTTCTTTGATGGACAAAATCAGGAATACTGAAATCCGTCGAAGAACTAAAGTTGTTTACGTAGCCAATGTGATTAGCAAGCTGAAGTGGCAATGGGCCGGTCACATTTACCATAGAACCGACAACCGATGGGGTAGTCGAATTCTCGAGTGGAGGCCACGTACCAGGAAGCGAAACGTTGGGAGCCCCCTGGCCAGGTGGGCTGATGACCTAAAGCACCATACTGGGGGTATTTGGATGCGGAAGGCGGAGGACCGTGTGTGATGGCGAGCCTTGGGATAAGCCAATATCGTGCAGTGGAGAGACACGAGCTGATGACGATGATGAAGTCAACGCAATGAAAAATTTGGCCTTTTATGTCGCATATTTTGATACTCGCAAGGAAATCAATATTGTCCAAGTTCCGTTACGACACGTAGAAAGGACAAACACTTTCGCATATATAATGCTATAATTAGGTAATCCTCACCCAGGTAACAAAACTAGTTATTTAATGGCCATTATTATTTTTTTATTTCATATTTAACACATCAGTACCTACAATATACAAAATTACACTTTTGACTCCAATAAACTATTACTGGTTTGTATAGGAGCCAGCCTTGACAACGTAATAACAATGACAATTATACAGCTTCTATACACTTCTATATAGTCGGTTTGGGCGCACTTTATACAGCTTTTCTGCGCTACATACAAGCTGTGAAGTAGCTAATTAAGATGCTTTTCAACTGTCAAATAATTGTTTGATACGCAACTTTTATTTGACTCAAAAGGATATAGATGTTAGTTTTGCAACTTGAAGTAATTTAATGAATGCCATAAACAAAATGAATAAGAATTTTACTGTCAAAACTAATTCACGATTGTTAACTTGTCAACTTTAATGGCGACCACTTATTAAAATTTTGATATTTTTGAAGGTCATTACATGAATAACAACCGTAATTTCATATGCAAATCAAATTTACTGATAATTTATGCTCATATTTTATGTAAATTTTTAATGCGGCGTTAATATTTTGCTATTTTATGAAATGTAGGTACATAAAAAAATATAAACTGCTCAAAGCATAATTATTATTTTTATCATTAAAGGCGTACAAACGTTTTGCAACAACTAAACAAAGGTATGGGTTAACAAAACATAACTTTTTTGGTAGTAATTGCCAAGGAAAATATATTTTAATATTGTTTAATTATTTTAATTACAAAATCATGGCGTTGTTGTTTATATTGGAAAAAAAGTGATTTATACTGCTTATTACAAGTTAAGAGTGTTTTATTGCTCTAGAAGCAACAAATTAATCACTTTTATAGCTGCCGGCAAATTACTGTCTTTCTTTTTTTCTTTTAACAACTTTTAACCGATTCCGCGTGGCGAAAAGCTATTTAAATGTAACTTACAGTGCATTTTTATAATTGTATGAAGCTAAGTGTCAGTGATTATTAACACTGTTATATTATATGAACATAAAGAACTATAAAAGTAAATTACTCTACGTTAATACAGTAAATAACAACTTACTGCCTCCGTAAGAAGCTCTTTTACGATTGCTTTTTAACATTGACATAAGAACGTTTACGTGGCTTATTTCAAACTATATTAAATGACAGCAATTCAAAAACGCTGTTTAAACATTTACACAGCTGTTTTATTAAGCTTATGATGAAAAAAAAAAAATAATGAATCATATATTGTGCCTCTATCCGACTGCTTACTTTATAAATTACGGCTACACGATCTTCTAATGATTCTATGCTATATAAGACAAATCTTACACAGCGTTTGTGCTACCTGGGCAGGTACTACTTATATGTATAACTATTATGTACCTATACGTAGGCTTAAATAGAGTTAGACATCATGTGTTAGTCGAAATCAGCTAAACAAAGCGGTTTGCGGATAGTTGTTAGTGTACGGTCGTGCAATCCATTTGGACCGGCTAATTAAACGTACGTGATTAAAACTGGCGGTTGTGGTAAGTGATGGTGTATTTCACTAGAGATAGGTAGCCTAAAATATATAATAAATCCCCAAGAAGCTGTATAATATAAATAATTTACAATAATAAATAATTCATTGTATAAGAAGAAGGTATATTGTATAGTGTATAATTTATTGTATCGCGGTATACACACAAACCAGTTATGGTTTCGTTCTCATTGTATTAACATTATTTTTGTCAAGTATTTATTAAATAAAAATAAAAAAAAATGGACATAATTGGATATCTAATACTTGTTCATATATATGAGTACCTATGAAAGAAATATCGTTCTTGCGGTCGTTTTGTTTACTACCAGCCAAGGGTCGCGGGTTCGATTCCCACCCGGGACAAATATTTGTGTGCATGAACATGTTTATTTCGTTCCGGGTCTGGGTGTAAAATATGTATATGTTATTTAAAAAAAAAGAATATTTAAGTGCCTATGTATATCAGTTGTCTAGTAACCCATAACACAAGCATAATACTTGCTTATTTTAGGACTAGGTGGCGCTGTGTGGGATGTCCCACGTATTTCCTATGTATTTCAGTAATTGCTCATACGTTATCAGTGCTTACTTACTAAAATAAAAATAAAACACTCGAAAAATTATTACTATTGGGCTATTATTATAGCTCAATAATAGTTACGTCATTCTGACTTTTTAGGGTTTTGTATATCGGAATGAAAAACAAATCCCTTATAAGATTACTCTGGTGTCTGTCTGTTCGTTGTCAGACTATTTTTTTTCCGATTCTACTGAACAAAGCAAGTTGAAAGATGCATATAGTATAGGATAAGTAGGAAGTACCTACGACACGGAGGATAGGATTTTTATTGTAATAGTTTATTCTGGGAGGCAAATTAGAAAATAACAACATTCAAGTACATCATGTGACACATCAAATAAAAATGCTTGGTTTGACAAATACAAATGTATTTCGTCATAATTTTCAAATGCATAGTTAAAAAGATATATACTTATCTCCGAAACTAATAAAGCTGTAATGTTACATGTAGATTTCTTATTCTACTATTAAATATATCTCGGTATCAGTATTAGGTAAAAGTTACATTTTTATGTATATAACACTAAAAAGACTAAGCATTGCCAAGCGCCAATGCAATGGCTATATTTTAAGTATGATAACATAAAAGCTACTCATCCGACATGAGCGCCATGTCGCTGTGTACACCGCCAAACACTACATGAATAATTTATAGTGAAATCCCACAAAAGCTATTTCAGAGGGTATATCGGAGATCGGTTCGCAGATATCGTTGGCTCGGACCATCGATAAAATGACGAAGTACCACTCTTCGAAGTTATGACATCTATTGTAAAAAAAGTTTAAACTTTTTTTTTGGCATACCGGACATGCTCAATAAATAGATAAAAAATATTAGTTTTAACTTTTATTACTACAAACTACAATAATAAAAGAATGTTATCATCGGTATTTTATTTGTTTATTATAAACAGATTATAAAACTACAAAAGTTTCATCATCATCATCATCAGCCCATTTTTACCCCACTTCAGGGGCTTAGGCCTCCCCCAGGGTGAGGAGGGGGCTTGGAGCTTAAGTCCACCACGCTGCTCCACTGCGGGTTGGGAACTGTAACGACCGCCATCTATTGACAGCGTCCAGGACCGACTGCTTGACGTGCCCTCCGAAGCACGGTGTCAGTGATATTGTGTACTTAAGTCAGGAAAACCCATTGGTACACGCCCGGATTCGAACCATGGCCCTATGGGGCCTTATAAATTTCAGACAGGTTCGATGCGCTCTGGGCTATTACATCAATTTTCATAAACTTGATGTCAACAAAAGTTTCATAAAAGTACGAATTGACTAGAAGCCCTCTTCTGCGTTTACCGTGTAACCACTCATACTCTAGCTAGGTGGTGTATGACGGGGAGTTTTAGTCCGAGTTTCAGTGCGGAAGGTCCCCGCGCGCTGCTCTTCACCCTCGAGAAAACCCGGCGCGCCGGTTTCACCCCTCCCAAAATGGCGTAATGTCACTTCGATACTGTGAAGTGACATTTATGATTCTATTAAAACCAAACGCGGCTGTCAAATTTATTACTCTATAAAAGTTTAGATGGTGGTTTTCGACAGAGATCTTTCTTTTAGTGAATGCTAATTGACAACGGGTAGCGACCCTGCCTACGAAGCTGGAGGTCCCGGGTTCGAATCCCTGGTCGGGTCAGTATTTATATGATGAATATTGATACTGGTACCGGGTCTTGGTTGTTATATGTATGTGGTGTCTTCGCTTGGTACCCAAAACATAAGCTAATGCTTAGTTTGGGGCCTAGACGTTGTTGTGATGTATACGGTATTATATTTATTTTAATATTAAACAGGCTATTTAATATAGAGTTTTTCGAAAGTTATTTTGCCTTCAAAGTTTCAAATAACTAAATTAAAAAACCCCGTTTTTTTAACTAAATTTTTTTTTAATAAAAAAAGGATGAATCGACCTGCAAATATCTCAAAAGTAATCCTCGATAGAATGTTTGTTAAATGGTGTACAATTTATATTTTTGTGTATCGTAAAGTGGCTATGAACGATTGAATGTGCGACAATTATACGTGTTTTACATCGAATTGTGAGGCGTACAATATTTTGAAAAAGTTACTTTTGTACGAACGTCTAGCGTGTAGAGGTTACTAAACTAAACAAAAAGTTTCAGAAACATTAAACTTTAAAAGTTTTTCTCGGTAAACGTTAGTTTGCGCCATCTGTTCACTTGAAACTTTTCGTTTAGTTCGGTAAGCTCAACATGTTCGATAAGTTTGGACTACGGCCAGCTAAACACGGTGCGTATACTTTAATACCTAAATATTATGAAACTGTAACGAAAGTGATGTATGTGAACACGTGTGTGATATTGTTGTAAAAATAGTAATCAACAGTTCAATCATCTTTGAACCCAAAACATACAATTTAAATAATTTTGTCTCTCCGTCTGTTTGAGTTTGTATTTTTCTGTTATTCTGTAAAACTGTCTATAGTTCCAATCAAACTTTATGGCGGATCGGAATACAACGCTTTATGCATGCTTGCGCAGGTTCAGTCATATGCCCTTCGCTCCACTGCGTCCCGCTACACCTAAAACTGCTTAATGCGACGAGACTTGTGCCTATGTTCACATCCGCCATAAAGGTTGATTGGAACTGTACCTATTTGTAAAATTGTCGCGTCTTTCTAAAAGCTGAGGTGGTTGTAAGTCGAGTTAATGGTATTACTAAGTACCTACAATACTTTTGTACTTAGTAATATCATATTTGAATGTGAAGAGCTAAATAAAATTCCAACAGTTTTAGAAATTTAATTTAGTCATCTAACTTTTACTGGTAATCTATGATAACTAAGCACGTCTCAAGCGTAATTCATTACATCTCTCACTGGTTCCGTAGTATATTTCATACTCAGTTTTATAATCAACTAGATTTCCGCCCGCGCCTCCGCTCGTGATGACTACACAGTTGTGCCGGGACCAGCCGGGACCACTATTCTATTATTAGATGCCGGGATGCTCAAAATTTAGAGTTATATGTTTTTTTATGTAGAAATTCTAAAAATATATAATAGGCAGAAAATAGCTAAAAACTATCCAGGTGACCCTATAGATACAAAAAAAATCAGCAAACTCGGTCAAGCCGATTATAAGGACAATAATCATATACACACCCGCACATCTAGATATATACGCTTACCACGTAAATTTTCGAACACCACCCCATGCAATATAAAGGTACCATATCTACACTAATGTTACCTACCTGTTTGTAAATTTGTTTGGATGTAGGAAGAAGTAATCTCTGAAACTACTTTACAAATTTCAAAAATTCTTTCATCAATATTTAGAATGGACCTTCGGGATAGACATAGAATATATATTATCGCATCTGTCCGTCCGTTCGTTTGTCTGGACTAATCTCCGGAACGGTGGAATTAATTTTAACGGGACTTTCATTGACAGATAGAGAACTTTTCGGGGCGTAATCTAAGTTACTATACGTATATTCAAAATAAAGGATTTTTCTTAATATGAGCTTATGTATTGCAGGATTCTCACTTCAGTTTTAAAATAAAAAGCGAAGTAGAGTGATAAATATAAGAGAGGACTATGGCAAACGTATCTCGCTGTCATCCTAATAAGAATTGTTTAAGAAGCGTTTTGAGAGATATACAAATATGTGGACCACTCAAGCGAAGCCGTAGGCGGTCGCTATTCTTACTAAACTGCGCGCAAACGCAAACCTAGAGCGCAAAGATCCGTGCGTATTTATTTTTTTACTATATATGAATACCGTAGAGCACGACGCACTCTTTATTACCTATGTAAAAACTAGAAATTTGTAAAACATATTTTTTGAATACTGCCTTACTATTTCGTCAATTAGTTTACCCTAAGTTATAGAAGTTGTGATAATGTTTCGTACAGTAAATTCGTATTCTTGTATTGTCGACTTTTTGTCATTTTTCGGAACAGTGTCCCCGCCGAATCACGCAAAAAGGCTTCTTCAGAGTCGAACATTTCGTAAATGCCTTGTAACGTGAACAACTCTATCTGCGTTGTCATTAACTTTAAATTTCGTACATGTCGCTTGGTTCTCCGCTCATTATCTAATTTCATGGGTGTGATAATCTCAAATAAGGACAATACATAAATGTGATAATATTCTAAATCATGTTATTTATTTAGAGACTTCATTTTGCCCCCTCAGTTTTATTACTTCAGGATGCGGCGTGAACAACAAACAAACAATCAAACATTATAATTTGGGAATTTGTAATGAGTATGGATGTCTCATCACGAAACTTACTATTTTCAGAAGCCTAGTAAGAAATAAAGTTGCAAACAGAGGCCAGTAAGTAGGACAATAAAACAATTAATATTTTACAGTGTCGTTTTATTCCAATAGTATTAACAATATCGAGTCTAATTTTTGTCCAGCTGTCGCACGTGGCCTGGCGGTGGGGAGATTAGCACTTTACGAGAAAGTCGCACCTGCCCCGATACAGGATCTCTTCCGAAATACTTCACTTGTATCTCTGAGCCTACTTCTAAACCGAGCGCTGATGGATGCATTATCTGAAATGTAAGAATAAACAATTATGTTTAAAACTACACGCTTTCAAATCATAGATGGCGCTGTCTACATATTTCTACCATTGAAAAGGTTAGTTATCTGTCAAATTTACATATACATTTAATGGCAGGATGCTTTGACTAATAAATTTGACAGCTTTACAAATCGTCACCAGTTGGCGCTAGTGTAGATGTGGACCGATTATTTTATTGTTTTCTATCAATTTCTGGAGGTTCACATTTTCAATTGATGCCTTCATTACGTGTTGTACTTTAAGGTGATTCTAGCACAACCGAACATCGTTTTCCTAGCAATACTAATAGGAAAAAAACCAATGGCTTGCAAGAATACGCCGAATATTATAAATAAAAAATTGATAATTTTGTTTTAATTTCATTGTGCAATAGTCGCGAAAAAATTAGAATATACATCGGCCGTCGAGAGTTTGCGTCGAGATTTATAGTATAACATTATGTTTGTTGTTTTGAATAATAATATAATTTTATAATTCAATTTTGTGTCATTCGTGCATGTAAACTATAACAATATTTGAAAACGGGAATCTTCCGACGGTACGAATTCACGTCAACCATCCGATTACAATGTCGATCACGACCTGTCGTGACTCCGTGCTTCGGAGAGAACGTTAAACTGTCGGTCTCGGTTGCCATCGTCAGACGGCAGTCGTTGAAATTCACCAACCCGTACCGGAGCAGCGTAGTGGATTGAGCTTCAACCACCCTCATCGTGAGGGGAGGCCTAAGCCCCTACAGTAAGGCACAGTGGGCTGATATGGAAAAACCCTTTACCCTTCACTCACACATATAAATGGCAATGCTCATCGCGCTATATGCAATTAACCCAAGTTATTATTACGTGACACTAAATTGTGTCAAACGGAAACGTATCTCATTGAAATCCTCGTCTTTTTCGAAAATCATTACTAAAATATATTTTCGAGAAAGCAACGAATTTGAGATATAAGTAAATCATATACTTGTGGCGCCATCTTTACGTGTCACACAGACATTGGAATGTTTTTATTTCAAACAAAACGTATTATTACAAAATAAGACATGTTACATATACTTCACAATATAATTATTAGCATGAATAAGGATATAAGGCACCTTTCTATGGTCCAGCTGTGAATTATGAAGCAGGGCAGGTGACATGCCCGGATACAGAGTAACGAGCACGCCAATATCTCTGACTTCGACAACTTTCGCTTTATAAACGGCGCCAAATTCTAGGTCTGGGGTCCGTTCTGTACTCAACCAAGTCGCGATCCTAGCTCGTGCCTCCTCCATCGCCGCTTCGGAAGGCCCGAACACGCTGAATTTTGTCTCGTCTATTGGTGTTACCTATAAAAATAAAATACAATCCATAAATAATATTATATTATACATAATAATAAAGCCTTCAGTGGAGTATACAATTAGTTATACTAAAAATTTAAAATATTAGATTATTAGTAAGTCATCATCGAAATCCAGCTATACTTCAGCTTGTCTTGGAAATAGGCCTTCTCTTCAAGAAAAATGATTTGTTTATTTTATTCATATAAAGTACATATTTGAAAGCAACTATTGTTTAATTTTAAATTCAAATATTTCGTGGCAAAATAAACGCATTAAAACTTTTATAATTTCTTCAAAGGTAGGGAACTAAGAAAATTTCGTTGTGTCGTTTTAGTATTCTCGCTAGTAGTCACGTAATGAAATCATCATCATCAGCCCATTTTACCCCACTGCAGGGGCTTAGGCCTCCCCCAGGGTGAGGAGGGGGTTTGGGGTTTGGAGCTTAAATCCACCACGCTACTCTACTGCGGGTTGGGGATTGTAACGACCGCCATCTATTGACAGCGTCCGGGATGTACTTAAGTCAGAAAAACTCATTGGTACACGCCCGGATTCGAACCATGGCCCTATAGCCTTATAAATTTAAGACAGGTTCGTTGCGCTCTGGGCTATCACGACACTATCACGTAATGAAATAGCTATCGTCATATAATTCTGTCGTATGGTCGTATATTTGATGATATAGTACTAGCTGTCGAGTTCTTAACCGATATACGAATTTGTCGCGAAACAACTATTGGAGTCATTGTCGTAACGTAATAAAACCGGACACGTGAATCGTGTTACTGACGAGTGTGTGACTCGATAAAGGCGGATTCCATACTTCGCAAAATATATTGCTGGTCAAGGTGCATGAAAGGGTAAACATATTTCGAAAATAAATCGACGTACCGACGGGTGCTTAAACCTTGACGTGACATGGAAACCAGCCTAAGGAGGAATTCGCAAAAGCGGTGAGTTCATACTTCATTCGGTCACAAAAATTTAATAATCCAGTTTCTCGAATAATTTAACTTGTCGACTATACAGTCCACATCCCCTTTTGAAAAATAACCGCAATCCAATAAACCGATCATAAATAACGTAACAACTATATTAATCGTTGTAGGAAATACCAATTTTTTTACTGGTATATTAAAAGTATATCGCATAACGTTGGGTTTCCTTGCGGTAGCTGCGCGGTACGGGATGGGTATGTATTATGCGCTATATATCAGTCACCTGTTGTATATTGCAGTAATACTGCTACAGCCCCGTACAGCTACCGCAAGGAAGGTCAATGTTATGCGGTATAACTTAAAGGCGCTAAAGAATAATATATACCTGAACACCAGTTTCCACATATAATTTCTTCAAATTGATGCCACCGACGCCCAGCAGTTTCGCTCTCTTGTGGGCTTCGATTTCCATTTCTTCTATCACAGGCATATTTTCTTTGCGTACTTCCCTAAAAAATAAAAAAAAATCATGCTTACCCTGTTTTGATATTAAGATGATGAAAACATCTAATCTAATCAAATATAAACAAATCTAAATTAGGTTTAAGAGCTCAATTCTTGAGCTCTGTAAAAGTAAAAATTTTAAAATTTCAAATCCTCCTTATTAATTTTCAAATGATTTTGATCCTTAGAGACTTCCGAGACCGCAAAGTAACCTTACTACCTCAGTTCCTGCCTTTTATTATTTTACGTCAAAGGGTGTAGGTGCGTAGGTAAAAGTTTAATTAACGCTCTCCTCCAAGGGGGTTATAAAATTTATTATAACTGTATTATTTTGAACTTTTTTAATATTTGTAATATTGTGTCGGGGGTTTATTTAAGTTTTTAATATATATTTTTATTTACTGACTTTTAAATTTAGTTTTAAACACTCGATGATTTTTTAATTTGATAAATCATACAAAAGCATAATCAATCATTCACTTGATCCCATTTCATAGATGTCAGTCCATACCTTACCCCACCGTGCTTTATTATTTTCGGCACCATATCATTTACACATTCACATACTAATTTCCCACAAACGGTATAACATAATATACAAAAATTTCATATCGATTGAACAAGTGAAAGTAGTTTAGAATCCCTCACCAACTTATCTTCATTTCTCTGTCCTGCTCCATCATCAAACCCCAATCACCATCTGTGTATATTTTATTCAATGAGACCATTACAATGAGCCCAAACACGATACCTCTGTTGTAAGTTGGTGAGGAGTTCGGTATCCTTTAGATTCCAGATGATGCTGCAGCATCACAGCAGCAGTTACCAAGTTTTGCAATATTAAAGCAACAGGATACCAAATTTTGCTCACATCTCTTTGTCAATTACAAAAAAGCTGATAATCTTCAAACGACTGACCAGATTTTCTTGAATCATAGCCAACAAAACTCTTAATAAAGTCACCTTACAAATAAAAAAATACTAAATTGCTAAATCCAAATCGCATCATCCGTCATCAATTTATTGTGGAAATCATTGGGAACTGTTTACATTCAACTTATAGACAAAGTTTCATGTTCATGCTACTAACCGCTGAGGAGTTCCCTCATGAGAGAACTATCCTAAGTGCATCATTAGTTCAAGGTAAAAATCATTATCTATCAGGATCCTACTTATACACAAAGTTTTGTGTCCGGGTTATTAACCGTCGAGGAGTGCCCTCACGAATAGACAATCTTGGCAGCAGCACCAATTTGCGGTGAAAATCATGGTTAACTATCGAAATCCATAGTATACACAAAGTTTGGTGTTCGTGCTACTAACCGATGAGTGTCCTAATGAGGAGATAATCCTGGCTACAGCATCAGGTCATGTTTATCATTTTAGTTTATTCCAAATTTTAACTCAATCGGTTGGAGAAAACTCGTCTAAAATTTGCAAGATTACTAACAAGACAACTAAATACAAGCTTGTAAAAAAATCGTGCAACAACCTCGGTTTGTCTATGCACTGATTCATGATGTCTATTATTTTGGACTTGGCATCGCATGCCTGTTGCACCGACTCCATGACCAGTTTGAGCGGCAAACCTCCGATCTTGATGTCCGCCTGCAGAGCCGTTATGCCACGCTTGCTTCCTGCTACTTTGAAATCCATATCGCCCATGTAGTCTTCGATGCCCTAAATGGGTAATATCATCTTTATAATATCATCAACTTCAAAGCAACTTATAATTAAGTAATAATAACTGGGTCAATTGCATATGACGCGATGGACATACACATTAAGTAACAGAACAACAGTAGTTTTTGTTGACAGCTTTCCTTAGACTACAGCGCCATCATTTAAAACTATGCAAATAATGTTGCCTTTTTTTAAAACCTCACTGCAGGGGCTTAGGCCTCCCCTCAATATGACGGGGCTTGGCGCTTAAATCCACCACACTGCCTCAATGCGTGTTGGCGTGTTGTAACGACCGCCATCTATTAACAGCAATCGGGTCGGACTGCTTAACATACTCTCCAAGGCACGGAGTCAGTGATAGTTAATGTATTTAAGTCAGGAAAAACTCATTGGTACACGCCCGAATTCGAATCACGGTCACATTGCCTTATAGATTAGAAACAGGTTCGCTCGGGCTATCACGACATTGGCACGATATTGCCATTGGGGAAATATATTTGTTTCAGTATCAACTCAACTCGCATTGGATAAACGTGATGGGCTTGTGGACCAAGCTCCAATTCCATAAATCCCTTCCTCAGCATTAGTGAAGGTTTGATGATGACCATTAGTTCCATACAAATGTGTCAATGTAACATTTAAAGCTCGAGCAATATAATAGTAGCAAATTTAAGTCCGCTGCAGTCCGGTGCAGGGCGAGGAAGTGTACCAGTACTGCTAACATGATATTGTGACATCGGCACTATCGTCGGGTTCGAAAGATCCGGACTATAAAGTAAATAAACTGAAGACTGGCGCACGGGGACCGCGCGGACGGAAACCAGACTGAAACTCGCCCACTCGCCAAATGGATACACCAGCTAGCTAGAGTTAAACGGTTAAACGGTAAGCACTGAACAGGGCTTCTAGTCAATTCATACTTTAGTAATCCGAACAAAAGAAATGTGAAACGTGGAATTGAACGTTGCCAAATTTCAATAGCATGGCTTGTAGCTATAGAAGGTAGTGACCTAGCCAATCAAAACCCTATTCTGGCATTTTATCCACGGGGGTTTGCTTTGATATTTGATTTGTTTAGTGATACATCTTAATTTTTCCCAAAAAAAATTATTAGGTTTTTACATTAAACTACTATTTAAGACATTTGAAATGAACCTATATCAAACGAATATAAATAAACTTTGGTTAAGTATGATCAAAAAAGACTCAGCATCAATACTGTTGTAACTTTCAGAAGTAGCATATTATTGTGAAGAACAGTTTTCTGATAAATTATTACTCAAAATCGATAGATTATAAAAGATCAAAATATATCATAGTAATTTTAATCTATTAAACGATCTTTTTGGTATATTATGTACTGTGGGCAAATCCATGTCGACGTAGAGAATGTGTAGGACATAGAGAACATAGTGACATAGAAAACAGCAGAATGCAAACAAAAAACCTCTTGAATGCTTTCACAGTGATGTGATAGAAAAGTGCTAGGTTGTCAAGACCTTATGTGTTGGTCGTCGTACCAGTTTTTAGAAAAGGCCGTTCTTCTGTCATTTGTTTTTAATGGAATATACTGGTAATAGCATTCTGGTAAATTAGTAATGGGAAAATTCATATTCATATGATTAACTGCCCGAATGGCCGAGTGGTTAGAGACCCTAACTGCCTTGCCAAGGGTCCCGGGTTCAATACTCGCCCAGGACAAATATGTGTGCTTGAACATCATATATAAAGAATATTTAAGTATGTATGGTCTAGTACTTCTAAGCTTAATACTTGCTTACTGTGGGTCTAGATGGCACTGTGTAGAATGTCCCAGATTTTATTATCGAGGCCGTGCTCTATGAAAACATAGTTTTCTAAATCTGTCGACTCACTAACAAATCAGTCAATATCCTGTAGTCAGACACGTGGCCGCCGTCATCCATCTGCGTGACGAGTCCCACTGCGACCCCGGCGACTGGCCGCGACAAAGGCACACCCGCGTCGAACAACGCCAAACTGCCACCGCATACTGACGCCATTGAACTAGAACCTAGAAGTTTAATATGGTGGAACTCCAAAGTCGACGGCCGCGGGTTCGATTCCCACCCGGGACAAATATTTGTGTGCGTGAACATGTTTATTTCGTTCTGTGTCTAGGTGTAAAATATTTATATATGTATATATTATAAAGAATATTTTAGTATGTATATCGGTTGTCTAGTAACCCATAACACAAGCATAATACTTGCTTACTTTAGGACTAGATGGCGCTGTGTGGGAAGTCCCATGTATTATTGTTATTACTGTATTTACTGAACACGATACTCCACAGACGATATTTTTGCTGCGATTTGATTGTCCTCGCAACAAATCATATATAATAAACGAAAGTCAACTTCACACGACCAATACGAATGTCAGCGTATGGCGTATCCCCGACGGATCGCTGGAAATCGGTCGCCGGCGGCTCGCGGGTCTGTTACTGCGCAGCGACACAGAGAGTCGACTAGGCGATAATAACACCGTGCTATGTTGTTTGTTGGAAGTGTTCGACGGAATCGCAGTGAATATCTCGTTAGTGGAGTCAATTCCTTAAACTCTCAATAAAATATGAACTTGGGTTGAACAAGGGCAAGAGGTTTTATAAATATCTGAATGAGCATTACAAAATGATAAAATAAACTATATATTACTAACTTATAAACCAATCCTGCAAACTGAATTAGTATAGCCTTTTTAAGTGACTGCAAAACGCGAACCACGCGACCACATTCTGAGTTACTGTTATGTTAAATGCGATACGCGTTAACAGCCATTTCTCTCTAACACACGTTAATTCTAGTAGGGTTTCAAGTCTGTTGCGATGTGACTGCGTGTTCTGATTACGTTTCATTCTATAATTTCGCTCTTTAAGCAGACAGGAGAAAAGAAGTGAAATAAAGCGTCATTTTAATAATTCAAAATTCAATACCATTGGACTCTAAAACTTCAGCAGTTAGCCTCACGGTGTACGGCTGGTGTGGTACTATGGGCATAAGTCCTTTCTCCGCTAGGGCTCCGTGACCTGCCTCGCGTCTCCCTGGAGCACCCGTTCTTCCTACTTCCCCAGTCGCATATGATGGAAACTCGTAGTGTAGAAAGAAACTCTTCTCTCTTATACCGCTGATGAATATAAGTATAAAGATCAAAATCAAAATTCATTTATTTTCAAGTAAGACAATTTACTGTCACTTTTGAAGTGATGGGTTACAAACCATAATTGTTTTAAAAACTAAGTGTATTAAAGCTATTTAATTCCAAGCATTTTTACCATTCATATATTGTTTTAAATTATAATATGATTTAGACATAAGCTGTCGTTTTGCACAATTCTTGAAATTACTTATTGACATATCTATGATATTACTTGGGAGTTTATTATAAAATCTCACACAATTAATTACCTTTGAATGAATTACTTATTTTATCAAACAAATTACATCAAATCAAATTCAATGTATATTGTAAACATGATTAACACTATGAAGTGCATGAGTCGCTAGTTACACTACAATTCATTCTATAAATTGCGGCAGGGCAAGCAGTGGCGTGAATTTGTATTGAAACTAGGTAGGTTTACAAGTAAAAACTCACAAAGGGATTATCCTCACAAATAAACAGACGAAAATATGTAATACCCGTATCGTATATCTTTAAATGATCATATTTGAAATGTAATAAATTGCAGTATAAGAAAAATCACTTGATCTAAAGAAAACAGCAAGTGAAGATGAAATCCATATGACATGCGCATTGCATAGTGGGGGGTCAGACAAAGTCAAACAAAAATTGAAGGCCACCGTATCTCTTCGTTTTAGCTCTTTCAATAAATATCTAAAAAAGCAACCCAATTCATCAATTACGACTTGACTGGAAGTCACTACACCCTGACGGGTAGCATCTTCTTCATTTGGCACATTACTTTGAGTTATATTAAATTAATTCGACAATTTGCGATTATCCCACTCACCTGCAACTAATGAGAAGAAATGTACGGTAGGTATTAAAATTTATATGTATTTATAATAATAATAATTGTTTATTACCCACAACAAATTTTACGAGATAAAAAATTTACATAATAAAAGAACTAAAACGAATATGAGTAATGAGAACAAGCCCAGCATTATGACGGTAGCAGTATACTGCTGCCGACGCTGGTTTTCAATTTGCCCTCCCCGAACTATTAATACCATAAAATAAAGTGAATATGACATTTGTCGTAATTTGCATGTGACCATTATGATGTAAACTCGCTTTACTGGTGAGCATCAATATGTCTAGACCAAAATTGATCTTAGAAATTTGAGTGGTTTTATTTTGAGTTTTATTACCTAAACTCTACTATTTGGAACCTAAAATTAAATAGTTAGTAACCAACTTCAAACCAACCAACCAAATAATGAAGTAATTAACTTTATTATTTTTAAGATACTAAATACCTATGAAAAGACATACTAATTCAAAACGCCTATAACTAGACAAAGCAGATGTGGACCAGGCCATCCTGATGTCACAAATTCTGACCACTTAATTCATTATTTTTTTTGCTTTGAAGAGTCAGTAATTATTTAATTGTAGGTACCAAATAGTAGAAAATAGATACTAATAGTTTGATGGCACAAACTTCTAAAATCTGTTTCGGTCCAAACATTCCCTTATTTTTTAACCCAAAAAAGAAGGAGTTTCCCAATATGTATATCAGTTGTTTAATACTCATAATAATAATAATATTTTATTTATCTCTCTGCATATGCTCTGAGTAGTTTGGAGCAAGACGGCATATTTATTATTTAAAAATTACGATTGTATGAGAGTTTGAACGACTAGTTCATAATTCAAAAAATTCAGTCAAAAAAAAATTGAGACAATTTTTTTTATTGCGGGCCAGTAAGGTCTCAGATGGTGTGATAGCCGAAAGGTAGTGAGCCCACTTCTTGCTTTGAAAGTCATGGTTCGAATCCCAGAAACAGGCCAATGAGTTTTACCTGACTTGTACATAACTATCACTGGCTTCATGCCTCGGAAAGCGTATTAAACCGTCGGGCCCGGTCGCCATCATAAGATGGCAGTCACTAAAATCCACCAACCCTGATTAAGTTTCAAGCACCCTCATAACGAGGAGAAGCCTGAGTCCATGCACCGGGACATAGTGGGCTGGTATGGAAATGGAAAGGTCTCACGTCAAATTACCACCCTGTATAATATATATTATGTATATCACACTAAGCTGAATATTTGCCCCTCATTATTAAAAATGCTGCACTAGTTTAGACCTTTAAATTAAATCACACATCTGCGAAACGTGCTCATATTGGACAACAGACCATAGAAAAATTTACATTATTTTTTATAGATTGCTTAGCATATAATAATCTATGTATTTAGCGACCAACAAATTCCCTTCATGTTTGTGAACGTCCATTATACATTTTCAAAATTATTTATGTTCTAGAAAGATTTTGCATGACTTTAGCTATAAAAAAATATATTTACCTAGTTAACATAGTCAATGTGTCCATTTTCAACGCGCTTTCAGGCGAATCGAAAGCGACAGTACAAAGCACTTGAGTTTGCCCGCGCTGGAACAATGCACTACCATGCAAAGGCTCGTATAAGTCAACCTGTGAAAATATGTTTTAATTCATATGAATCTTGGAAGAAAATGGCTACAGGATTGGTAGTTTTTGTTTCTTTACTTAAAAAAAAAAAAAAAAAAAACTAATTAAATAATGCGGATGACAAAAAGCTTCTTAACTTCTTGTCACTTTCTGTAATGTTGTTTTCTATAAAAAGTTTTCAATCCTGGAAATTTAAAGTGATATAGATTTTTTTTTAAATACTATCAATTGGACAAGTGACCTTTTAAATTAAATATTCATTTCTGACCTACAAGGTGATCCAGAGGTACGCGAGGGATTTTAGCAAAAACTTCCAACCAATGCTAGCAATGAAAAAAATTAAATATTTTTTCTGTTTGTTCCTCGTTATTTGAGATGTGAAAGAAAAAGTAAATATTAAAATTTCTACTAATAATAAGCAATATCGTCGCTCTATGTGACTAGCAAGTAACGAAACGTTTACATGGTAACGTATGGTACGATACGTTATATTTTTAATATATGCTCCTGCAAAGAAACTCTGAAATTGCTGAAATCTGAAATGTGACAGTACAACGCTATCGAAACGACACATTCCTAAGATTGAACGAATAATAATCATAATGGCGCGGACTGAAAAAACTGTCAACTATTGTAATGCATTTGTAATGTAGATTTATATCTAATAAATATTGTTAATAACATCAAAATTATACTATTTAATATAAAAATTGTATAGCTGCAAAAGTAACGAAATAATGAATATAAGAACAAAACTATGTAACAAAGTCTCGCTTCCTACATGGATTAGGTATCACATTCTAGAACAGTTCTTGTAATAAAAATTTACAGAAGTCAATGTTAATCTCATAGCAATAATATCAAATAAACAAAATTATTCATTCTTTCAGTGACAATTACAGGAGCATGCGTTGTAATGAAAAAATAAATGTGTATCTAAAATATATTTAAGTATTTTAGCAATACTTGACCATAAGCTTTCACATACCTGACAGGTGATATCTCTCAAATCGTTAAGTTTTCTACCATCACATCTCACATCGTTCTCAAATATCATGTCTCTAAAAATCTGTTTCAAGTTCAAGTTGAAACATTCCGTAAGTTGATTGACATCAGCCTCCGTGTCTCGTAGTTGATTTAAAGCTGTCTGTCTTACTTCGGTTAATGCTATATCCCGACTCATCTTGTCGTGGCTATGATCACTAAAAAATAATAATAATATCTGGGACATCCCACGCAGCGCCATCTAGTCTCAAGGTAAGCAAGTATTATGCTTGTGTTATGAGTTACTAGACAACAGATATAGTTACATAAGTATACCTTAGAAGCTGTTTGTTAGATTTGTGGTTATGGGTCGACAGGGCGCGCTGCAATAGATACATTTCTTTGAAACATCTGAGTCGATTTACACACATTATTTGGGTGGTATCAACTGTTAGGTACCTCAAGAGAAGGCGCTATATTATTTTATTTATATAAACAATTCATATGCAGATAAGATTGAAAAATATTCATATTTAATTCATCATCATCATCAGTCCATTTTACCCCCACTGCAGGGGCTTAGGCCTCCCCCAGGGTGAGGAGGGGGTTTGGAGCTTAAATCCACCATGCTACTCCACCGGGGGGTGGGAATTGTAACGACCGCCATCTATTGACAGCGTCCGGGACCGACTGCTTAACGTGCTCTCCGAGGCACGGAGTCGGTGATAGTTAATCTACTTAAGTCAGAAAAGCTCATTGGTACACGCCCGGATTCGAACCATGGCCCTATGGCCTTATAATTTGAGACAAGTTCGTTGCGCTCTGGGCTATGACGACACATACATACATATTTAATTAGGGTGTGATTAATATCCAAAACATATTTTCTAAAAAAACACGATATTACAAATTTACAAAAATAGTACAAATGCTGAAATTTTAAAACTCGATGAAGCTAGGAGCTGGAAAAAAAAATTACGAGCAAGCTCGATCGCCTGATTTTAAATAATATCAGCAGATTCATTTCTAATATGTGTACAATGTAGTACAACTTAATTTTTATAAAAAAAAAGTAAATTAAACTTCAAATTACTTCAAAATAGCCAAAGCCAAGTTCCACAAATTACTCTATAAACTGCTTGCTCATCTACAATATTCTCCAAATGTAGCCCCCTGCGACTAATTCTTTTTCCCTACTTAAAAAAATGGCACGACGGAGATTTCGCAGCAATGAGAAGATCATTAGTGAAACAAACGAACATTTTGAAGGGTTCCCATAATCATATTTTTTAGAAGAAATCGAAATGTTAGGAAAATATTCAACGAAGTGTATCAAGCTAGGAGGAGAGTGTGTTGTAAAAGAAATAATAGTAACATGAAAACAAATAATTATTATTTCACTAGATTTATCTCGCCACTCTCATCTTAACCTTCAATGAGTGCGTTCTATTCACATAAAATAACAGTTACGAATGACACTCTTGCCGGTTTTTGGTGTTCCAAACGGAAAAATGTCTAAATCGTTGACGTGTGGCGATTTAGTTGTCAGTGTCATGCGTTTCGGAGGGCTTCGTTTTGGGCGTTTGTAATTGCTACGTTGGCCTCACCTCGGTAAGGGGAACGTTTGTGTATATTTTGAGTTCTGACATTTCATATGGTATTTATTTTAACATTTGCGTGTTAGTGAATAAATCGTTCGTAACAGATTAGAGCATAAGAAACAAATGTTTGTAGTGTTCACGGGGCGGTGGCATTCATGGTTGTTATTGAATGCGTATGGAACACAGCCACTTTACAAAGTTGAATATTTACAGAATCACACTAGAGTTTACCTTAAAATTTCTCTTATTTTCATACTAGATAGACTTTTGATGGTATCCACTATACTAGGATCTAATGGTGGCTGAGTCTCATACTCTCGCTTCACTTTTCCATGTTCTTTTTGTAACTTCTCAATACCTCTAACTATATGTTGAGCTTCTTTGGTACCTGCAAAAATAATGAATGCCGTTGAATTTTGGGGTCCCTTTTATATGATCTCATAGGAGTTTATGTGAAGGCATATTCTGGCCTAAAAATTTTCAGTGTTATTATAGTTCCAGTCAACCTTTATGGCGGATGTGAACATAGGCACAAGTCGCGTCGCAGTAACCAGTTTTAGGTGTAGCGGGACGCAGTGGAGCGAGGGGCATATGACTGAACCTGCGCAAGCATACCTATAGCGTTGTTTTCCGATCCGCCATAAAGTTTGATTGGAACTATACATAATTCAAGCAAAAAAAAATTAACGACATTGAAAATTTTGTTTAACTCAATACCACGCCAATTTTCCTGTTTTTTTTTTATTTATTTATTAACACAAAATTTACTATTTTACATTATTTACACCATTTAATACTCAAAAATCACAATATCTTTAAAAAAATGGTTTTAAATATAGATATATCTACAAACGTGAACAAATAAGTAATAGATAACTTACATTCGTACCTAATTTGATGGCTTTGAGCAGATCCTGCTGTAAGATGTCATCAGCATTGCCCTCCAGCATCACAACTAAATTGCTCCGTGTGGCTGCAACCACCAAATTTAACGATGAACTCTCCAAGTCTTTACGGGTAGGATTCACTATTACTTCATTGTCTATTTGACCCAATCTATGTAGGGAAAAAAT
Source organism: Luffia ferchaultella (assembly GCA_949709985.1). NCBI lineage: Eukaryota > Metazoa > Arthropoda > Insecta > Lepidoptera > Psychidae > Luffia > Luffia ferchaultella. The sequence goes on along the minus strand of OX453256.1, from coordinate 15,535,880 downwards.
ATATATTAAACAATTAACATTTAAAAAATATGAATATTTAATAGTTTTTTTTTTTTTAATTTACTGGTTTCTAAAGTAGACTATGGAAACTGACACCAACTACTAAATTTAAGTACTCCTTCGCTAATCAATATTAAATATTCCTTAACACCTGTTATGTTTCCATGCTAAAAATTGCTTTAAGTATTGGCCACAACACCAAATAATGACTTTATTCAGAATTCTACAATATTTATTATCAAATATACATTCTTTAGCCATTTCTATGTATTATAATATAGCAATTTTATAATCAATGATGTCATATCATGTCACTGGGACCTACTACCTAGTTGAATCATAAGTTCTGTCACAACTATATTGAAAAATAAATTATTAAGTTTATATTAAACAAATATATTTAAAAAGAAAGGTTATTTAGGACAGAAACTAATTTTATAAACTCTCATTGACAATAATCTCCTTTATTTATTTATTGCATTGTCACAATGTCATCGTTAGGTGGTCAGACAAAATTATCTTATACACTATATTTAGTATCCACTTTATTTTTATTGCAAGCTTTTAACCTGCGCGGCCAAACAACGATTGCAGGACGTACGACGTCCATGTATGTATCAGCTGCTGCTTTAATTAAGGATGTTTTGAGAGACTTCAAATTCCAATGGGACTTACTGCTGATCTTTTGCTATAAATACAGCAATTTTGTAATCCAGCGGATTTAAGTCTGGACTAAAAAGAGCCATTTTTTATGCCTGAACCGGTTCTGTATGCTTATTGTCTTATGAGCTGGCAGTAAATCTTGATGAATACCCAGAGTTTGCTTGCGAACATTGTATGAGAAAGAAGTTCTTCAATGTACTGTACTTTGGTACACAACAGCACTAATTTCTACACCTTTCTCTCAGAAAAACACATCAGATAGACCTGAATATGAGATTCCGAGCCAAACCAAGAATGACGAAGCATAATACCCACCCTGGACTCTCGGTATACGCCTTCTCGTTTTTTCATTGTTGCTGTTTGTACTCTTTATAATTCAGTTTATTGCGATTTTCCGCTATGTTAAAATTTATTCATCTGGAAAATTGATTTCATGTCATTCGTTCCTTTTTGTTTAAAAAAACGAAAGCTTTGTGAGTTAAGCAAGTGAAACTAAAACTCATTTAAATTATGTGATTACAACAACCTACTAATAAATATTTAGTCTAAAATTATTTTTAATTATACCTATTATCGTAAAACAAAAGCTCTGAAACAATTTTTTTTTTTGACCATTTCTTGTACTCATTTGATTTAAAATGTACTTGTTCTTTTCCAATCACAGACATAACTACGTCTCTTCTGAGCCGTCAGTTGGGAGCACGTCGGAAGCCATTAAATTGTCAATTTTGAACGAGCCAATGAAAAGTAGCCGACCTCTCCCCGCAACCCGCCACTTTTTGGCGATTTCGTTTTCGTACTGACGTTTATTAAAGCGTGGTCTATAGGTTGACTGGTCTGTGTTTCCAATAGCCCCAGGTTTTCCATAACACTCTTTAAACAGTTGTTCTTCTTAGTCCCATCTGAAGAGCTAACAATTTTTGCTTATGCACAAGATTTTGCTCGATTTGTGTTTTCACTATTTTAATGACAGCTGGTGTCCTAACTGTACAAAGCCGGCCGCTCCTCTCTCGATCTTCGAAGCTTGAATCTTCCTTAAAACGTTTGGTGGCGCGTTAAACAAACCTCAGAGTTAATTTTAATTTTGTCATATTTCGAAAATTTTATTAGGCGTGTATTCGCAGCAACGGAACAGCGAATTCCGCTAATGGCGCGAATTTATCAGCCTTTTGTGTACACTCTATCTTTAAAAACAGAATGAAGTCGAAAATTTTTTGGCCAGAATTCAAAATGTGAAACAAAATGTGTGACAGTACTTGTGACCCAACTTGATATATAACAGACTCTGTCCTATCAATATTTTAGTGGTCCACAATTCTTCTATAGATGATGACCGCTTAGCCTAGTGGGCAGCGACCCTGCCTGCGAAGCTGGAGGTCCCGGGTTCGAATCCCTGGTCGGGTCAGTATTTATATGATGAATATTAGTACTGGCACCGGGTCTTGGTTGTTATATGTATGTGTTATCTTCGCTTGGTACCCAAAATACAAGCTAATGCTTAGTTTGGGACCTAGACGTTGTTGTGATTGTGTGTGTGTTATTATTATTATTATAGATAGCACAACTACAATAAGTGATACCTCACAGCGCCAACGGGACCATTCCAAGGCACATCTGATAGCGCTAAAGCTGCACTAGCAGCGTTTACAGCTATAGTTTCAGGAGGGTTTGTGGCATCTACTGCTAACATGTTGCAAACTATTTGCGTTTCATAATTGTAGTTCTGTGGAAACAAAGGTCGAAGAGAGCGATCTATCAGGCGCGACGTTAAAATTTCCCTCTCTGTTGGACCTGTAATTTAAAAACAATGTTTTACTAAAGACTGCGTCTTCTTCAACCAAACTATATATCACATGGTTAGAGTACACAACGTTTGGTTGAACGACCAATTATTACCAGAGATGTCACAAATCAAATTTTGTGTGTTAATGACTCGCGGGTGCATCACTCGGTACACGCTATAAGTCTACCCCTCCTGGTAGAAATAGACACCTGAAAGGTACACATTTTGCTACTCCCTCACTAACTGATTGATTCATCAAAAATATGAGGCACTTCCCTAATATTAGAAACTTGAAATTTAATGCCAAGGTATAGTTTTTGTGTGTCGTGATAGCCAAAGCGCAGTAAACCTGTCTCAATTTATAAGGCCCCATAGGGCTATGGTTCGAATCCGGGCGTGTACCAATGAGTTTTTCTGACTTAAGTACATAACTATCACTGACTCCGAAGAGCATGTTAAGCAGTCGGTCCCGGACGCTGCGAATAGATGGCTCGTTACATTTCCCAACCCGCAGTGGAGCAATGTGGTGGATTTAAGCTCCAAGCCCCCCGCCCTCCTCACCCTGGGGGAGGCCTAAGCCCCTGCAGTGGGGTAAAAATGGGCTGATGAAGTGAAGTGAATACTTTTTATCTTTAAGGCCCCAAAACAGACCCAAATATAGGAAGTCTAAGTGGCTGGATAACAAGCACTTTCCGAAATAATCTTATAATTAGTATTTAGGTAGCTTTTAATCTATAACCAAAGAGGAAAATAGAATAATCAGTTTTTTTTTTAATATTTAAGGTCCAAAATCAAACATGAACATATGGAATCTAGATAACTGTATACTAAGTTTTTACCAACATGATGAAATCTTTATCTTTGGTACCCAGGTACATTTTCATATGCAACCAAAGGAAAAAAATTTAAATCCTCAACCTTAAAAATAAATTAGAAGCCGCAAAAAATTTGATTAGATCCCTCAAAAAATAAATTAGATCTTCCTAAAACTTAAATGTGGAAAATAAAGTCAAAAATTTCCTATCCCAAAAGGGTTGCTCATTAACAGTTGTGAGATCCAGAATAAATGGACAAGTTTTCTGGCCATTATAAAAAGTGGTGTACCTAGTTGCCCACATTAACCAACATTTTAAAAGACTGTTTCTTAAAAGTTCTTTATTTGCACCTTATTAACTATTTTTACTTGGCAATTCTTTTCAGGCCATCAGAAAATAGATGAGCAGTCTTTTAAAATGTCAGGGTATGTGGGCAACTACACCACTTTTTATTATAGCCCGAAAACTCGACCATGTATTCTGAATCTCATAACTTATAATGGCCAACCATTTTGGGATAGGTTGGTCTTATTTTTCACGTTTATATTTTTGTGGTACAACTTACCCAACTCTCTTCTTAAGAAATTTGTAGGTATACGTCCTGCGGCTGCTGCTTTTTGCCTATAATCCACAACCAAAGGGAGGAATGAACTTGAACTTTGTTTGGCTTTGGACACCACAGTTGACAAAACACTAGTATTGCCTAGTGTTGCCACACTCGAACCATCCGCAAATCTTGCATAGCGACCAGTTTGTAGCTTCAAATTGTTACTGAAAAAGTAAATTAATGTAAAATACACTAGTACTTTGTATCAATAATTAACCACCTGCATTGGTGGTAATATTTTTTGTACAAATAAACCATAATATTGTAAAATAATATATTACTAAAGTTCTAGTAGACAGTTTCTTTAAGTATACATACTTGCCACCAATATGACATGTTCTGAAGTGAAGTGCATGGTCCACTATTCTTCTTATCAGAACGCTTCAATGAAATTCAATTACCGTGTGGCCAGCATTATAGAAAACGCTTTTCTAATTTGTGTAAGAAAGTAGTTTATAATTATTTTTTTTTTTTTTTTTAATTTAGTCAAGAATTTCAATTTAATATTTCTTCGTAGAAACTGTGTACCAAATAGATAAAACCAAGATATCCTAGTAGGTTACACAAATCAGATTTATAAATGCAGATAATATTTTAGTTTGACAAACTAAACTTTCAATGTGTTCAAATTTGTTTAGAAGACATTTAATAAATATTTTCTTGTAAGGTTAGGTACCTACGTTTTATATAAAATCTGGGTACAGCTTTCCAAAACTACCACCCTAGACGTGTTAATAATAATTTAGGGGGTGGAAGGACGAGGACAGAAAACCAACTTTCAGAATTTTCAGGAATGCGGAAATGTAAAAAAAACCAAAAATAAAAACTGAAAACTACGTACTCGTTACCACCGACATGAATTTGCTCTTTGTATTGACATAATCAAAGGATCGAGTATTGACGGAATAGACTTCAACATTAAAATAAATTGAAAACAGTAAATACGTTAAGAATTTCCTAACATAACTTTAGTAACAATTGAAAATTCGATTTGCATGGCGCTCGGCGGCCGCTACCGCGGCACGCTCGCTTCGCTCGCTCGCCTCGCGCGTTCTTTATGTTCCTAGTGGGTTGGAACCATCGATTGTTGGAACAGTAGTCGGAGTGCCCATATATTCGGTTTTATTGTATATTTTTTTTTAAATTAATCTAACCTACCTACGGTAAACTACGAAATGGCGGGAAAGCAACCTACCTTAACCGAATTCCTTTTAAACGTTCTTTTATGTATTAAACTGAATTAGTTGAGACTTATTACAAGAGGGGCTAGCTATTTAGTGTTAGTTTCAAGTGTTTTGAGTTTGAGGGTTATCAAAAATGTCTTAGTAGCAGGTATGTTTTACTCATTTTTAATTTTGCTTTTTTCGTATTTCCGCATTTCTAAAAATTCTAAAAGTGGGCTTAATCTTCTCTCTTCGCCCCCCTCTTTCTTACTATTAATACCCTTAGGGTGGTAGTTTTGGAAAGCCAACCCAAAATCTGTATCATGAACACATACATACCAATTTAAATCAGTTAAGCATTTAATGATATTTAAACTTAAAGCACCTTGGCCTTGCATTGAGTCTGAATTGTCCGTGTACTATATATTTTATATGAATAATCTTGAACCTGAGCCAGTATGTATTTGCGACCGATGTCAAAATTTAACCTTAAAACTTACCCATTGGAAAAATTTACTTCCACCTCCCCGACGTTTGTCTGGTTTGATAATAATCTCTTAGAAATTGCACTCTGTTTTAATTTAGATAAAACAAGCCTCTTTTTAGACAACATGTCATAAAATAATAATTAGAATAATTGAATGTAATTAAACAAAGTCGGTTTGTACAACATCAATAGAATTGTTTACGTATTAATGGAAAACTTGATCGGTAATACTTGTTGTCATAAATTTTTATTGATAAGGTTACGAAAATTACAAACCAACGAGTATATTCACAGGTATATTTACAATTACAAACAAATATTTAGTCTCGTTCACAGATTGTCTCGTTGTACGAATGAACGACAATGAAAGACTATTGGACTTGACTGACTTGACCATGTTGACCAGACTTGACTGGACCTTGACAGCTGACTGCAGTTGATTGCTGGTTGATTGCGTTGACTGTGAGGTTGACTAACACACAGTACAGAGTGAGACAGACCCTTAGAATAATGACTAAGGTACAGAAGGCAGTCTTGTATTTACATGTATTTGTTTCATTTTCCACATGTTTTCTACGTGGTGAATTTCAGTGCTAGTGAAAAAGATGTAAGTATATTTATGCGGCTTGCTTCAATCTGCTTGTTCTCCTTTCTCAGTGACATTAGCATAAAGGTATATGTACTAGCGTAACAGAGGAACACAGTGTGCGAATGACATCCAGCTCTTTGCGGAAATCCTACATGCGAGAAAGAAATGCAAGAAAATCTGACATAAAACCTCTTTGAACACATTTAGTCTTCTTTACTCACTTGTCAAAATAAGGTCCAGCTTTGTTTTCTATTTTGTGTTATAATCGTTTTGAATTCTACAAAAATTAATTCTTGTGATAAAAATGGTGTAGTGTTCAGTTTTAAATTGCACTGTAACATATGTTAATAATCCAAATAAAGAGACATTTCACCGGTAAGTACTGCCAATAACATATTGTTATCTTAATGCTTATTTTTATAAAAAGCGATCCTAAATTTACTTGGTTATACATCAGTAGTATACGGTAAATACTTTATTTTGTAAATAATTTGTTATTTTAAACAATCATGTGTACGATACAAAAATATTGTGTAAAATTACATTCATACAATGAAGCATAGGGATTGCACAAAATGTATCGATATGTCGATATTTTCAAATATAAATATTTTGTAAATTTGATATTATCTAATTGCACCTGTTCCACTGGAATGATGTCGTTAACTGTTTTTAAACATATTGTGAGGTTTATTTAGCCTGGCAGCACATTGTAAGGGAAAGTATGACATCTATACATATATACTACACATAGGGTATATATGTAAATACAAGACTTTTTCAAATGAAAATATAAGATATATACACAATTAATTTTAATCGTTATTTATTTATGATTTAAAATCTGATGCTCTATTTAATTATAATCGTTATTTATTTATGATTTAAAGTCTGACGTTCTATCTGTTCTCTGATTATGAACGTCGTAAATAATTAAACTTTGAATGACAAAACTACTGTATACAATAGTTTAACCTCATTTTCCTCCAAGAAACTGCGGTGTTAAAAAATGCTTCCTGATAATTATGACTATTTCATAATATCCAGGTTTCCTGTAAACACGGTTAGCATAGAACAATGGAAAAAAATGTTAAATAGAACAGGTGGGACTCCTCGAAAACATTCTTTGGTTTGCAGTAGACATTTTACGGATAACTGTTTTGTCTAACTAAATCACCGACGACTTTTGAAGAAAGGATCTATACCTACTGAATTTGTGCCGTTAGGGGTTTCTTTTTTTTTCATATGTGCTTACTAAGTATGTTAAGTAATATACTAATAATACTTAATATCTAAAGTCAGAGCATTTATGCCAACTGTAATTTCTATACAGGTCAATCTGAAGACCAAGCGATCGGTGTCAGCGTACGTTTACCGGGGTATATCACCAGGACCTTCAACTTTAGAGCCTAAACTTTTATTTCAGCACTAATATAAAATGGATTTAAAGAAAAGTCCATCACAGTGAAAATATCAATTTTAGGTAAATTATCACTTTGTCTTTTACAAAAACTTGTTCCTTTATATTCAAATAAAACTTAATTACCTATTACACAAAGAAACAAAAGATATTATAGACTAGTCCAAGGCATCCAAGGCATAATTTGTGGTGTAGTGAGACGACGCGACACTCAATCGAGTAGACAATGTGACGTCATGGGCAGTAAGAATCCACCAGTCAAACCGCACGAAAATACATAATAATAATAATAACGTGCACATTACAACGTCGTGGCCCCAAACTAAGCATTAGCTTGTGTTTTGCGTACCAAGCGAAGACATCACATACATATAACAACCAAGACCCGGTACCAGTATCGATATTCATCATATAAATACTGACCCGACCTGGGATTCGAACCCGGGACCTCCAGCTTCGTAGGCAGGGTCGCTACCCACTAGGCTAAGCGGTCGTCAAATTAATAAATATCAATAATTTATTTCTCAGTCATTTATTGACGAATTTAAAAAAACTTTCACTGTTTTATTAGTTTTGGTTTATCTTTCAATTCTATCGAGTTAAATTGTATATTTTGAACATCATGAACTTCTCTATTGTAAATGTTTTCGTTTTGTACATTCTCATTTTTTTGTTTACAAAGAGTTAAAATTTTGTTGTTATGCGTTGCAACGTGACGTATTGTAATTAAAAATAAAAATCGTTTATTTATATTGTTTTATTTATTACTTGGCTTGTATTCAACTAAATATTAAAATTTACATAATGATGTAAACGCTTTCTTTTCTTCTGCAAATTTTTTATTATCAACTATTAACAAAAAAAAATATTTATTGGAGTAAAGGAAATGGCATTTGAATTGACTGATTGATGATTTGTCATTTTAAAAAACTAAAAGTTAGGAAAAGTAACTCAAAACAAAAATTATGTAGTATAGCAGATTCAAAATAATAAATAGGATTGCCGATTTCGACTTATGATATCGCGGTAATTTCAACGACACATTATCATGAAAGTACTACGTGCTATCGATAATATAAAAAACACCCATGCACATCACTAAAACTGGCTCAACCACATGTGAATTTTGCACACATACTCATTTCCGTTTCGGTCATGCGATTTTTAGATGTCAGTTGGTCTCCTACGCTAGTATATATATGTCTATGGACATTAGTCTGACTAGTCAGACGGACGTCAGACTGACGTTTGCATCAATTTATTAAAAAAAATTGATAATTTAGGAGTAAATTATTAAATAAATTGGTGCGAAATAAATTTGTCACAAAAATGGCTTGTGTTGCAGGAAACTGCCACAATTACAGTTCCTCAAAATAAAAGAATTTCGGTCCATCGGTAAGTACCAAATGCCTTTATTTTGCTTTTAAACACTAGGAAATGAACAATTTCATTATTAAGTATTTTTAAACAATAGTCTACATTACGCTGAAATTATTAAAATTATTAAACTGTGATAAAACAGCTTAAAAGAAGTTAAAAATATTTTGATTTCATAATTACGTTTGTTACAGAGATATGTTATGACACCATATGTTTGTTTTTATAGATATTTTATATCGACATCTTATAAATGTACCGATTCAGCGTAATAATCTTCTCATAATAAAAAACCGGTCAAAGGCAAGTCCGACACGTACAAACACGGTTCCGCATCAGAAACTATAAAATAATTTTGTATAAATTTTTTTCGAAATATACTGCTTCATTCCTCTGTAATGTGCCCACAATCTCTAACATTTATCTCCCGAATTATTTTAGTTTATGTTCCTGCATGCTTGAAAAATAGAGTGGGTATTCCTCGCTTTATATTAAATGCAATTTATTTCAATGACTTCAGTTCCTGACAACGGCGGTGGAAAGTTTGTGCCAAAGTTGTATCTTCTAAGCTACTCCAGGTACCACGATTAATGCTTAACAAATTTTTGTTGTAGTTTTTCTTTGGATCCAGAGATACGAAGTGAACGGACAAAAGCCGTTAAAATAGTAAACTAGACGCCAAGTAAACGGTCGTTTGATTTTAAATGGACATATAGGTTTAGCTTGTGCCAATGAGAGGAGCGAAGTAGAGCGAAGAAACAAACCACCCAGAACGCTCAATAAATTGTGATTTACCTATAACACATGATTTATAAAATAATTTGTTGTATTGGCTGTTACGAAACTAGTAAAATTTTAAACTATGGTATTTTTTTTGACACTTTTTATTGTATGGTTTAAAAAGTTGTATATATTCATATTTCTCATAACGTATCCTTTCATTTGGTGTATCACAAAATGAATTTGATTTTTTTTTTGATTTGCGTTCCAAAATGAGAATTGATTTATAGTTTAGAATTTCCTCATTTCCTGTTATTAAAACTATGCATTTTTCATACAATTTTTTTTCATTTATTATGTCACATTATGAATGCACTTACATACGTTTTTTTTTAATTTACCATCTAAATTTGATTCCCAATATCAAAATAGTTTATTAATTTTATACGTTCCTAATTGAGCCACAAAACATTTTATTTGTACTAAAAATCAAGTTCTTCTTGTCTAATAGATTCACAGAAAATAGGCTGTGATCGACGGGTAAGTATAGACACCAAAAAAGTGATCCTTTATGGGTTCCGTTTTCTCAAATCGTATGCCCGGAATCCTAAAAATTGTAATTTACATTCCCTCAATTTTTTGATTTACTAATTTGTTTTTTTATAATTCATTCATTAGTTTGTTTGTTTCGTAAATGTTACCGCTCAGTTATTAGTAACTCTAACTTAGGATCTGGTTTCGAACCTCAGTCCATCGTGTATTTTTTGAATATTTGTGCAGGGTCATAATCAGTGTTTGTGTTGTCGTTGTTTGTACCCATAATACTTATTACTATTATACCGTACATACCATGATCCTTATTGGAAACGAAAATAATGTACAAGTTTAAAGAAATAGATGTACCTATTGTTAAGTCGGAAATATGAGTCGGAGTCGTCGTTACAACAACATTTAATACCTTCTATTATATTGAACGCCAACACACAGTACACATTTTATTGACAGCCATTGCTCTTCTTGTTTCACCCTGTTTCCACCGCAGGGACGTGACACATCGATAGTGTTGTACCGCGCCACATCAATAATCCTCCATCACTATATATTTTATTACTACAATCAATAGAAATATTTAACTTTAAATATATCGATAACGTTGTTGGCTACGCACTATTTACCTTCATCGTTTAGGGGCTACGTTCTGATCAAAAGCAGCAATGATTTTGTATCTGCTATCTTTTTCTTTCTAATGCTTTATTCGACATGTTAGAACAAGGTTAACATATGTAAAATTTACATTCCTTCTAGTACTTCAGTCATTATTCTGAGGACAACCACAGTGTACAACAGAATGTCATCAGAATATAAATACAAAAGTGCCTTCTATTACTTGTATTACTTTTGTAATTATTCTGAGGTCCAGTCCATGTTGTATCAACTGTCAGTTAGAGTTGGTCAGAGTTTGTTTGTTTTTAGTGGTTTTGAGGTTAACACCATGTTTTCACTTATTCTAAGGTTTACAATAAATGGATGGATTATTTTATTATAAAAAATGTCTAACAATAAATCAAAGAAAGTGCAAGGAAATGATTCTTTTCATAGGATGAATTATTTATATCAGGTACTTTCACGTGCATTTAAATAGGGTACTATTCATTTATTGCAGCTGAATTTAAAAATAATGTGTATGGGTGATGGAAGGACCAGGCATATCACATAACTTTTTGCAGAGTAATCCGATTTGGATAATTCTTTTTAACCCAAAAATAGTAAATGATCACTAAAATTTTGTAATTTTGGTGATCATTTTAATGTGAAATTATAACCGAAGTTTTTAAATCTTGCTATTCTACTATAGCAAATGACTCCAAACAATTAATTGTTAACCCAAAAATTGTTAATGACCGCCAAAATACTAACCACTTCTTCTTAATTATGGCGTTTTCTGTTTATACCAATTTCGCCTACTAACATTTTAATTTAAAATGACATGCAAATATTTCATGTCATTCCATTTGTCATTCAGAAGCTTAACATCAATTTCTAATTAGTTTTCGAAATTGATCAACAGACTTTTAAATAGACCATTAACCTAAACAAAACTAAATCGGAATTGATGAATAGGCTTCTAAACGGCTCGTCGCTCCGCTTCGCTCCTCACATTGACATAAAACAAACTTACCTAATGATTTCAAAAAATAGACCATTAACCCAAATTAACCTAATTGGAAATTGATTAACAGACCCCTAAATAGACCATTGATAAATGACATGTGTAACACAATAAGGAGTGAAAAATTCCAAAAAGTAAGAAAGTCTTGAATGCTACACCGTAAACCATAGAATCCAGATCGTTCGCAACGCTGAGTAGCGGAATGGTTTTAGGTAATTTTCTGCGAATTAATGCTCGTAAATCCTCCCGCAACTCAGAACTACTCTGACCTTCTAAACCGAAAGGCGCTATCTCATCCGGCATAAGCTTTGAGAAAATTGACATTTTGTGAACTGTGTTTTACAGTTTTGCACCTTGTAAAACACATTTTTTAAAATATGTTTAACATGATTTACATATATCTTGGACCATATCAGAAACATGCTCAGATTTTCTATAAATTGTATCATTATAGTAATTTTCTGAGATACTGCTATTTGGTTTAAAAATAAAGTAAAAGTTAAAAATAAATTAAAAAGTGAAAAATAATAAACCTTTTTATTATTTAACCATAGAAACTAAGTTCTTAAACTGATGTACTTATACCTAAGTAATTTTGTGTTGGCACCATACAATCAATGAACTAAATTACCTTAAAATTAAAGACTCGGTGAAACTTGAAGGCTTGTTTAGTGCTGACTGAAAATTACTTAGGTACATTAGTTTAAGAACTTAGTTTTTGAGGTTAAATAATAAAAAAGATTTATTATTTTTTGCTTTTTAGTTTTTTCGGCAGTTTAATTTTTTTGTTATTTTACAATACATTACAAAATTTTTGTGATAATTTAGCATTTTCGATACTATAAAAATATGCGACTTTGCCTGGGTGTACTAATAGCCACCCTCAATTTTTTTTTTCAATTAAAAATATCTTAATCATGTATTAACATAGAAATATTTTTACAGATAAGTAAATATGTAGCTGAAAAAAGCTCCCCGTTATCAGCGTATTATGGTAATTTGATAATAAGTGTTGCCAAAAAGAATGTACTTAAAATACACCCGGACATAAAAAGACAAATATGCAAAAAATGTCGAAATGTCATGGTAAATAATGTAACAGCTAAAACAAAATTCAAAACAAAGAACAAAACTAAATTAATTGAATGGACATGTCAGACGTGTTGTACAAAGAAGAAACTACCAATTTCAGTAAAAAAAGATAACAGAATTTGGATTGAACAACCAGAAGCTGTACTGGAAGAAATAAATTGTATTGAGAGCCATGTACAATAACTAAATTTCAATCACTTTACTTGTCATAATGGGAACTACCATGATCAAAACCAAAGTTAGTGTTCCAAGGAAAAATAAAATTGTAAACTAATAATATAAGCAATTGTCATTTTTATATACGAGATGAGTAAAACAATTGGGTCTTAGAGGGAAAGTACCATTTTATTTTATTTTTAATGAGAAACTGTATATTTATGAAGCTGTTAGCTTATTATTAATAATAATTTTTCTGAGCCAGAAATCTGACACTGAAAAAATATACTTTCAATGTTTTTATGGCGCCAATTGATAAGGTCAATCATAGTTATATAATTGCTTAACTTCTGTCTAAATCAAAGGAAAACCATGAAAGCTAATATTAAATAAATCTAAATTAGTTAATAGGTACTTTATTTTAACATCCTTTTGTCATATCTTGCAGAAAACAACTCTCATTTCAAACAACTCATTGGTTATGTTGATGTGTCATGTAAAGACAATAGTACTTTTTTATTAGACTTTTCACGTCTTCACTACTGTAATACGGCCCTTCCTTAACGGTTAGAGATTTTGACATTTATGCCCTCATGCTAGTCTGATGCGATGGGGCTATTAGCCTGAGATGACCTTGGACGGCGGACGGCGGACCTTGTGATCCATCCATCAACCCTTTTTATACCCCACTGCAGGGGCTTAGGCCTCCCTTCAAGATAAGGGGGCCTGGAGCTTAAATCCACCACGCAGCTCCAATGCGGTTTGGCGGATTGTAACGACCGATTGGCAACAACCGGGACCGACTGCTTAACGTGCTCTACGAGGCACGGAGTCAGTAATAGTTAATGTACTTAAGCCAGAAAAACTCATTAGTACATGTCCGGATTCGAACCACGATCACATGGCCATTAAAGATTTGGAACAGGTTCGCTGCGTTCGGGCTATCACGACACACGAGCTTGTGATATCTATTTGATATAAATTTTTATAATTTAAAATCATTGGTCAATATGCACACGGAAATCGAACCCACGACCTTCGTATGCCGAGTATAATTTTTTTCATAAAACCATTTTGTTTATTTCGCCAAAATAAAAATTGAGCTATTCGAAGATCAATAAAAAACGTTGCCCTTTAACAAGTAATCAAATCACCCCGTAAGTAGATTATTGTTTGATTTAAAAAAAAACAGGTAGCTCATTTTAAATTGTATAATGAAAGAATATTTATACATCCAACAGATAATAATTGTATCACAAAAAGGCATTTGTAGAAGGCACTACAGTATATCCCTCAAAGAGGCTCATAACATTTATAATACACAGATAACCCACACACAACGAATATACATTCTAACAAAGTGATTGTCAAAAAATAAAGGAATAACAATAATCTTAACTTAAATTGATTAAATATGTAAAAAAAATCATTGTAAGTTTTCACAATTTTATTACTCGCAGTCTTTGATTTCGTTGTGACTACCAGCGTTAACATCAAATATAATTCATAATATTTATGATACAAAATCCTATTTACAAAATATTCGACTCTTCGCTTACTCTGCGCAGAGTAATTTCTAATATCACTGTGCTATCTAATAATAAAATATAGTGGCAATAGTGGTGATCGCAAATATATACTCCCTAACGCTAATGGCAATAAAAAATCTAATACAAAAAATAAAATTACTTAAAAATCTAACGTATGTATAACATATAATTTTACAGTAATTCTATTTTCCATAAAAACAAAAACCTGTTATTTTTCACACATCATACAAATTAATGTGACAATATTCGTATGAGATCATTCTGACTAATGAGCAGAAAATCGGTTATTGCCACCATATTTGAACTATCCAAGCTGTGCATAATTAGACATATTTCTTTACGTAAATACCAATAAAAAATTTATATTTAAAAATATTATGCTCCACCGAATAACTAAATGGCTCAAATTAAAGCAGCCGACTAAACAGGTACAGAAAAATAAGATATATTTAGAGAATCGCTAATAGCTTGAACGGCAAAGACGTGAACGTAACATAGTATATTGTCAGGACGTCATATCCAGCGTCGTTATAGAGCATGCCGTCGTGAACAACAAACTCGTATAAAAAATGCATTTATACGACCACGTTTTTGCAATACAAACCTTTATAAGACCTTAGCTAAGTTTGCAGCTCATGAAACTATAACGAAAAAGCATATAAATGCATCAAAGTTCTCAATATCACTGCCGTAACCTGCAAAGTCAGCAATGATCTTACAAATTGGCTAAATTAAAAAAAAAAGAGAGATACTTAATCATCAATGGCAAGAAATAAATGAGTGATTAGTAAAATAGCCTCAAATCAGAAATATCATAGGAAACACTAAATTTTCCACTTATAAAATAAATTGCAAGACATGGATGACATTGGAAGAAATTTCTGATATATTGACACAAGATCTTCAAAATAATTTATAATAACAGTATTAATATTCATTATTTCTTTGTAAATATATTTTTTTATATAATAAATGTTATTTGTCATAAAGATAGTGTTTCAATACATAACAATATCGATTGTGGCCTGTGTTATTGACTGAGGCCGAAAATCTTCAATGCACTAAAGGCAGTAGTCAGAGCAACGTCTTCAGGTTTCTGTCCCAAGAAGCCAGCGATCAGCTCTACAATAGCAGGCAAGGAACAAGGCTCATTACGTTGGAAAGTGCAGTAACGGTTAACGAAATTCATAGATCTGAAAGTGCACAAACAAAAATGTGATAAAAAGAATTATTTCACTTAATGGACAGAATAAAATATTTAAATCAAGCCAAGTAATTATATTTATTCTATACTCAGTTTTGCTATCTAGGGGGCATTATGAATTATGATACATATCACATGTAATAATTTTCTAAAAATTCTACTCGTAATGATCTGGTTTGACGTAATTATTGTGCCAGTCACTGTCGCGTCAACGACCACTCTTACTGAGCTCATTCAATTAAACATTTAAAAAATTTTAAGCAACAAATACAAGTGATGTGATAGGTAGGTGGGGACGCTGGCAGCCGACTTTATACACTGTACTATTACTGAGAGATTTTTACAATAGGGTTCACAAAATTTTGTCTGCATTATCTTGTACCAAAACGAGATATCTCTGTATGTTACATATAGCATATAGAGATATCCGTTTTGGCACAAGATGCTTTGACAACATTTTGTCACAGTGTGCATGTTAGCCCTGCTGGTTGAGTATCAATCACAGACAAGTCAACCTTTAAACCACGCTTTAACAGGGAGTAGCATTCGCCAAGGCTATGTAGTGACACTACATAACTACGTCACTAGTGAGCCATTAAATTGCCAATTTTGAATGAGCAAATGAAAACTAGCCTACCTCTCCCCGCAACCCGCAACTTTTTGGCGATTTCGTTTTCATACTGACGTTTATTAAAGCGTGGTCTAAAGGTTAACTTGTCTGTGGTATCAATTAACATAAAAAAAATTGAAATGACATTTAATAAGTTCAGAACTGTAAAATACTAATCATGAAGTCCACATAGACGAAACAAAAAGTTAGCAAACCAACCATAGCATAGCCCCAAACATAGATATTGGCCACCTGTTTTAATGATGCTAATCTATGTAAATCTAACACAATATTAAACCCAATGACCAGTTTCGAATAAAACCTAATGAAAAAGTTTATCTTAACAATGTTACTAACTAACCTTTCTGTCAAAGAATCCTTGACATGCAACGGTAACTTTGAAGCTCTCATATTTGGATACATGAATGGTGAATCGGTCTCTACCAGCAGTTTATCAAGTGGCAGCAGTCTCTCCGATAACAAACGTCTTATACCACCGTCTGACTTATCCTTGCATATGTATCCGGTGATGCCTAAATAGAAGCCCTTTTCCAAATATCTCAAGCCTTGTTCCACTGAACCAGTGAATGAATGAATGACAACAGGTGGCAGTCTGTTCTGATATTCCTCCAATATCTTTATCAAGTCATCTTGAGCCTCTTTCTCGTGAACAAATAATGGTTTGCATAAGTCACATGCCATTACCACCTGAAATCAATTATTTGTATAGTATATAGATTACTATGATTTCCAAAATACCTAAAAACAGTTCAGTTCATGTCTTAGAGCATAGTTTGGACTCTATTGATCTAAAAACTTCTAAGCATATAAAAGTTGAAAACAAACGTGTCGAGCTAGGCCGTCACAATAATTTTCATGTCTGTTTCCTTGACTCTGTGGTCTGTAAATTTGACTAAAAATTGTCATCTCATATACTTCTTATGAGTCAATCTTAAAACATGTTTATGGCATTGCACCTTTGTTAATATTACATTTATAAGATATTTATCAATCATCACACCAACATTATTTAGTGTTTAAAGTAATATAGACAATAGTGAATACAATTTTATCAAAGACCACTGACTTATGTATGTGTTGTCTTCGCTTGATATCCAAAATACAAGCTAATGCTTAGTTTGGGACCTAGGCGTTGTTGTGATTGTGTGTGTTATTATTATTATTATATTATACTTATTACATCCATTTAATGACTTACCAGCGAACACTGATTAATAAAATGTTTACCTTTATCAAACTATAAACATATACTGCAAAGATAATATACTGAGTATCTCAAAAGCTAAGGACAGAAGAAAAGGGATGTATATGAAGTGAAATTCTAAGATGAAAAGCCCTTTGGCATTGTTTGCTTTGGCACAATTTTTATTATGTAATTACCTTATTAAAAAACATAAAGAATTATTTTTAAAAAGTTTGGATAGATACAGCAGCAAATCGCAATAATGTATCATTTAAAAAGTAACAATTTAGCCCCCTTAACACAATTCGATACCTAATTAATTATTTAATAACTAACATGGCAAAATGTATAAAGTTCACCTCATAAAAAAAGCTTATTCTGTCAAGAAATATTTAAATAACTCATGGTCATTATTATAATAGTCTTAAGCATTACATATAAAAAAAAAAAAATAGTAATAAATACTGGAGGGAGTTTTTCACCGGTTCTTCTCCTAGTATTTCCCAACTGATGGTAAATGTGTCTTGACTTTCAATAAGTGTGTGCAATTCATTTTACATATTAAATTTTTTTTTTTTAATAAAGGGTCCATCGGATTCAGCTTCCTGGACTTTTGAGATGTCCTGTATATTTAGTAATATGAAAACAAGTACCTGTCTCTTAAAAACATCTCGTTGCACTTGTGGCTCAGAAAAATCTTTGCTATAGTTCAGACCACACTCTCCGATCGCCACGCATTCTGGCGCTTTAGCCAAATCTTGCAGTTCGTTCCACAAATCTTCCTCCACCATCGATTTCGCGTCATGAGGATGTACTCCTATCAAGAAGTAAATGGTCTTTTAATTTTGAAACATAAAATTGGACAAGGCTCTATTGATTTGGGGCATACGAAGGGCTCTGCAATCAGATTTGTGTAGGCATATATACATATATTCATTCTGATATTTCATAAACAATAATGCTTCTAAGTACCTTCTTAATTTTATAATTCTAAATCAACAATAATTTTTAAAAAAAAAAAAAAACTTTGAATTTTATTTATTCAGTTTGGCAAAGCAATCAAAAAACAATCTATTAAATATTTTTTTATATTTTTACATACTTTTACTTCAACATAAGATGGGCAATAATATTCCAGATGTCAGGGAAAAGCAATATATTGACAACCGCTTGGCCTAGTGGGTAGCGACCCTGCCTACAAAGCTGGGGGTCCTGGGTTCTAATCCCAGGTCAGGTCAGTATTTATATGATGAATATTGATACTGGTACCGGGTCTTGGTTGTTATAGGCCTCAAAGTACAGTAGCCCAGTCTAGGCTACTTTATTATTATTACTTTATTGCTTCAAGAATATCAATAGTTGACATGGTTTGTTAGTGACTGAACTTTACAGCTTTTGTTCGACTTGCACAACATATGCCAAATATCTTGTTCCGTCTGAAGTTGAAGTGAGTAACATAGCAGTAAAAAAAATGAGTATCAACAAGGCGAGTGCAGACCCCGCAACTGCGCAAAACCGCACCCATGTTATTACAGAGGAAACAAAATGTTTGGCACAATCTCTAAATTATTGTTTTAGTGAAGATTTTTTTTGTCAGATAACTTGGTAAGGAGTCAGAAAATATTGTTTTATTTTAAATTTTGAACAAATCGAATTTATAATAAGAGTAGGTTGGAGAATTTATAATGTGACAGTGCAAAAAAATACATTACTAATTACACCAGCTACGTCGCACTAACTATATTTAGTTCTTAGTTACATTTTTCTCATTTTAGTAAATTCTGAAAATTATTAATAAGAAAAAACTAGCTCTAACAGACATATAATGAAGCAATGGAGAAATTGAATAAATTCGTAATATAATGTGTTGTTAAATTTACCTAAAATATAGATCAACATTAATAAATTGGTAAAAATTGAGAACCAGAATACAAGCCGCGATGCACACCAAATGTGAGATAAAGTTTTATTTATAACTTTGTCAATTCCTGAGATAATATTGTATTACTATCACTCTTTTAATTACAGATGTTTCACAAGAAACTATAATATACGAAAGACTTGGAACTGTGAGGCCACATTAGTTTCCTATCAAAGGCACACATTTTGCAAAAGTTTGCAAAAGACTCAATCAAATACAATGGAAAATCAATTTCCAATGTGAAAATTGACCATTCCCAAATTTCCAGGTGGAATTATAAGTTTAGTCATTGCCATTGCATATTTACATACATACATATACTCACGTCTGCTTCCCATTGGGGTAGGCAGAGACTACAGATTTCCACTTGATGCGATCCTGGCATACTTCTTTTGCCTCATCGACACTCATCACTCTTCTCATTCACGCTTTCCGGATACTCTGGACTTTAACCTTTTCTAGTACGTCCCCAATCTGGTTCCTGTACATTCGTCTAGGACAACCTTTTGCGACCCTACCATTCACCTCCGTACAGTAAATTTCTTTCATCCATCCTCTCCAAATAACCAAACCACCGCAGCATTCCTCTTTCAATTTTTTTTGTCACTACATCTTCTTCCACACTATTCCTTATTCTGTCTCTCAAATTAACCCTGCCTATACTTCTTAATGATCTCATCTCTACTGCATTAATTCTATTTTTATGCTTCTTCTGCCATACCCAACACTCACTTCCTTGCATCAAGGTAGGAGCAAGAACTCCCCTATGCACCACCCATCTAGCTTTTCCAGAAATACTTTGGCTGCCCACAAAAGAGGGCAAAGCTCAATTTACTTGATTTCGCTTTCACTCTCCTTTCAATATCCCTGTCACACTTTCCATCCCTCGTGAACATACTACCTAAGTATACAAATTCTTTCACCTGTTCAACCCTTTCATCTCCATTCAATACCTTACACTCAGTCATCCTTTTGTCTTTCGCAAACACCATCACTTTTGTTTTACTAACATTAACTTTCATTCCCTTCTTTTTGAACACTCCATTCGTAATAGTTACCATCTCTTGCAACACTTCCTCCAACGATACAAGTAGAACTTGAACATCAGCGTATATAAGGCATTCGATAAGTAACTCTTCTGTGCTCAACCCACATTGTATATTTTTTTTTTTATAAAATAAAAACAATGACACTATAACAATTGACAGTTCTGAGACTGACATTGTTTTTACAAATATGCAACGGCAATGGCTAAACTTATAATTCCACCCGGTGACGTCACACTATAAGAATTTTCAATATATGTAAATACCAATTTAAAAATACTTTTAGTTTTACTTTTTATATAATTTAGTTATAATTTGGTTTATATTTGTACATTTAAAAGAAAAAAATTCAAATTAGTTTCTTAAAATTGCCTATTCTTTTGAAATTAAATATAACACTTTAGTTCAAAAATTTGGGAATGGTCAATTATATTTTACCAAAATACTCAAATAGTTTAAATTGCAACATATTCGTTAAATATTGAATTTTTGTTTTCAGTCATAAAAATAAATGTGTACAATTTTAGCTATATAAAATTTGTAACATCCATGTCTATTGATTCATCTTGATACAAACCTGCAGTAGAGTAAATTGTACCGGGGTAGATGCGGGTGAGCCTCAATGCTTCTTTGCTGTTTTTCACTGAAGTACCAGTAACCATAATCTTTTGGACACCTGTCAATTAAAATTTATCATATTAAGATTGCGTTCTACAATACACTGGCTGATAATAACACATTACACATGAATAAAAACTGAATGCAACATACCAATTGCATCACAAAATGTGAAACATTAATTTATGAATGAGGGTTGGCTTTCCAAAACTACCACCCTAAGAGTATTAATAATAAGAGAGGTGGCGAGGTGAAGAGATTAAACCAACTTTTAGAATTTTTAGAAATGCGGACATACGAAATAAATGAAATTAAAAATGAGTAATACATACATGCTTGTAAGGCATTTTTGTTAGCCTTGTAATTCAAAACACTTGAAACTAACACTAAATGGCCAGCCTTTATTATATATAAGTCTCAACTATTTAGGTTTGGTACATAAAAAAATGTTTAAAAGAAATTTGGTCCAGGTACATTGCATTTCTACTATTTCTCAATCAATAGGTAGGTTAGGTTAGTTTAAAAAATATACAATAAAAACTGAAAATATGGGCACACCAACTTCTGTTCCAATTAATGGTTCTACCCCATTAGAAACACAAAGAAATCCATGTAAATCAAATTTTAACTCGTTACTAAAGTTTTAGGTTACTAAATTCTTTTAATGTTTTTACTGTTTTCAATATTTGTAATACTGAAGTCAAGGTATTCCCTCTTTCAATAGTCGACCCTTTGATTAAGTAAATGCAAGGAGCCAATTCATTCCGGTGATAATGGGTATGTATTTTTCGTTATTTTTGATTTTTCCGCATTACTAAAAATTCTAAAAGTTGGTTTTGTGTCCTCGACCCATCATCCCCTAAATTATTATTAATACTTCTAGGATGGTAGTTCTGGAAAGCCATACCTGAACAACAAATGAAACAATGTATATTTATTGCAAGAGATGAACCAGGTCTTTGTTTTGTGTAGGTACATATAAGTCGGTGTTCAACGAAAATGCGATGTATGTAACCGTACTAACCTGCATCTTTTGCCCTTTGAACCACGGAGTCCAGATCGCGGCTGTATTTTTTGTTTGTTAAATTTGCTCCAACATCTATTACAATAAGATTTTCGTAACAACCTTTCAGGTCATTGGACATTTGGGTTTCTTCCGACGTCATCCTTAATTTAATTTTGTTGGAAGCTTAATATGCGGTGTTTACCTACAATGCGTAGATAAAGATATGTTTTATTTCTTGATTAAATTGAAATTCTTACCAAAAAACTGTACTTACTAATTGTTTCAAACACTCTTGCTAATTAAGCTTCTCAATTTCTTATTGACTAAACAAATTACACCACCTTCTTCACTATCCAGTCACCATGTTTCTTTTTCTTTTTTTTTCGGTATGACCATTTATTCCAACATAGGTACCGTTTTAATGTTTTTAATCGAAAATATGGAAAATATAAACCAATCCTGGTTTTATTTTATTCTTTTAATTAAAAAAAGGTTTTTGGTTCTTCATCATAGTTAAGATTTTTTTGGTATTTTAAAAAAAAAAATGTGAGCCATCACGGGACGCTTGGCAGATGTGAAACATGGAGTTTATACATAAAATTATATGCACAAAAGACAAGATTACGCCAGGAACTAAATATGGCATTTCGAAAAATTAAATATTACGAATTTTTTTTACAGAAAATGACTTTAATTAATTAAAAAAATTAAAAAATATTTCATGTTGCGATAACTCAATTCTTTTAATCTGTGACTTCAGTAATAGTTAGTATTTCCACATTTCCACCTAGGTATCTCACGACGGCGCGGCATCCGGGCGGCTGAACGGGTCCCCACTCCCACTATAGCTCCGCATAAGTTGCGCGGGATAAGAGGAGCATACATACGCTAACATTTTGATTTAGTTAATGGCCGTTTCCTCGGACCAATTGCCTTACTGGCAGGCAGTCGGTCAGTTGATTCGATATTATTTAGAAATTAAAAATAAACAATATAATAAATATTGAATAATTTACTTTAAGAAAATACTTCAATAAATATAAAATATTAATAAAAGGAACTTCGCGTGACGCATTGGGAGAGTCGGCCAGGTGGGCAGATGGCCTGAAGCACCATACCGGGGGTAGTTGGATGCGAAAGGCAGAGGACCGTGTGTGGTGGCGAGGCGAGCCTTGGGAGAGGCCTATATTCAAATTCAAAAAGTTTTATTCAATATAAAATGTCTACACACACTTATTGAAAGTCAATGTTTATGTCTTGTATTTAAGTTGTGGCCATCACCCACCCTAGAGAAAGCACTTAAGTTTTTATGTACATAACTTATATTTTCATAAATTTCACAAGGGACTGTCAAAATGTTACTTTCTCTAAATTAAGCCTTTAGACTATCTCTAGATTTTAATTTATATATAGCTCAAATAGCCCTTTTCTGCAGAACAAATATTGTTTGAATGTCAGCGGCCTTTCCCCATAGCAGAATGCCATATGACATTATGCTATGAAAGTAGCTAAAATGAACCAGCCTCGCTGTGGGCACATCGGTCAGTTTTCTTATTTGCCTAATTGCAAAAACAGCAGAGCTTAGTTTACCAGCCACCCTCATAACATGAGGACCCCATTGTAAACTTGCATCGATAGTAATGCCCAAGAACACAGTTTCATTAACCAAACTTAATAAATCTCCACCAAGTCTCAAATTGACATCAACTTGTCTTACATTGGGCAATGTAAATTTTAAACATTTTGTTTTATTTGCGTTTAATAATAGGTTATTAGCGTTGAACCAATTTAAGACCTGCAAACGTGAAGAGTTTACTATTGAAAATTCCTCTTCATTTCTATTAATTTTAAACACGAGAGAAGTGTCATCAGCAAACAACACTATCTCGGCAGATTTTTCTACCAAATAAGGTAAGTCATTAATATAGGTACACTAAAAACAGAAAGGGACCCAATATAGATCCCTGAGGAACTCCCATTTTCACAATAGAACCCTTCGACTTAACTCTATTAATATCAACTTTTTGAATTCTATTACAGAGGTATGAATCTATTAGATTGTTAGCACAATTATATTTACCATAATGTTTTAATTTAAGGAACAATGTCTGATGATCAACACAATCAAATGCCTTCGATAAACCATAGAAGAACCATAGCATTTTTAGAATTTTTGCACGTATCACAATTATGTTTCAAAAGTAAAATGCCAGCGTGTGTTGTGGATCTTCCTTTCCTAAAACCGAATTGTTTAGAATGAAGTAAATTGTGGGCCATAAAATAAGAAAGCATTTGATCGAGCATGATTTTTTCGAAAACTTTGCTTAATGTGGGCAACACTGCTATTGGTCTATAATTAGTGGGGTCCTTTTTATCACCAGATTTAGACAGAGGTATTATTCTGCTATACTTCATTAAATCAGGAAATATGCCCGCTTTAATACATTCGTTAAATTTACCTACTCGACAAATACGGTGCTGTAATGTGAACAACAAAACCTATAACTTTCACCGACTGTCCCCATAAATCCTCGGTCTTCTTAATTTTTAAAGATTTAAAAGTTTTAATAATATTGAAAGAATATACCTATTTTTTTAAACCTGAACTTCGATCCCTGAGTCGGTACGTTTTACTTTAACAAAGTTACAGCACGGTCAGGAGATGAACCCAAATAATCCGTGATTTTAATGCTTATATTTTGGAAAAAAGAATCAAATTCGCGAGCAACGTCGATTGTTGAAGTAACAGTTCTGTCATCCACCCGCAAGGCAAATCCGTTATCGGGAGGCTTTATTTTGCCTGTTTCAGTACGTATGATTTGCCACACAGTTTTACATTTGTTTTCTGATTTCTATATTTTATTTCTAATATAAATAGGTTTGGCTTTTTTACCAACCGTAATAAAAAAAATTTATACTGTATTTTCGTTATAATTTATGACTTTTCCTTATTAAAATTATTATTATGCATTGTATAACTTCGAACCAACCTACGTGTCCGATATTAACCGATTCCTATTACTTTTCTGGTACATCTATACTTCTTTTTTGGGGTCTGTGTTTATTTATTTTTATTCTAAATAGGTCACTGCTTGCAATGGCATTAGAAACCTACCTAAAAATATTTTTAATACCCGAATCAAAAAAACGAACTAATGAGGAATAGTGTACTATAGTGGTCACACTGTAATTAATCAACTCAACACCCAATATACCCAAGTTTCGTTTCGTTCACAGTTGGAATTATTGCCTAAACAAACAATTTAAGTTACATGAAAGTTTATTTTTTATTTTTTGGCTTCTATTTTTTACAGTGACAAGTTTATTGAAGTAAGTGATTTTTAAGCTATGTTTTTGTATATAAGTAATTCGTATACATTTAAAAAAAACCGAGTTCCATTTTGACCATCATTGTTTAAGAAGAAAAAGTTGTTTTACTTTATTCGTAAATTTATCTTAATTTTTTTGATATATGTTATATTTCTATTTATTAGACTTATTATGAACAGTTAAGATTGACGATACATGCTCATTAAGTTAAACGATTTCTGAAATTGGAATTATTAAATATTATATTTGTTTTATTTACTTGATACGTTCAACTGTACCTGCGTGACTTGGTACGTAGACAACTTCAAGCGGCCTTTTAGATAGGTGGCGCGTATAGTACTTCAGCCAGGAAAACTCATAAGTACATACCATCACGAAATTGTGTAACTATTATTACTTAATTTATTACCTTTTAGTAACTCCGGTGAAAATTCAAATGAAGTGCAATCATAAATAATTACCTTGTTTAACATGTATCTCAAGAAATATGATTTGATAAAAAAAAACTATTTCTGTATTTTGTTCAAATTCAACTTTTTATTTTAGATCACATTTACAAATTATGTATATCTATGCCTTATGTATAATTATGCCTATCTCGTAGACAGAGTAAGATCTACGGCCTATCCAGTCTGAGATCCAGTTAAAGCATACGTCACAGAACTCACAGATGAAAACACACTAAGTAAGTCCACTAGCAAGAGTAGCAAGAGTATTTAGCAGTATTCGCAGTATTTTTAGCATGGGCGAAGAATTTGCAAGAATGTATTTTTACAACTATTAATTCTCAGCTATTTATTCAGGCTCGTGTAATGAGAGAAAAATTCTCAGCGAACTTTTTAAAAAAGCCCGTACTCTGAACTTGACTTTATAGCTCTTCACAGTATTGTCAGGTGAAAATACTAAAGATATACTAAAATTATTAAAATTGTACCAATATTATACTAAACTTTGGAAATGCACTAAAATTATACTAATGTGAACTAGCAGAGCTTCAAATATAAGTACCAATTTAGTACTGAAAATACCCAAAACGATCACACTGGAGCTCAAGTTAGTTGTAATTCCGAAGAGTATGATTGGTGATTTTTTTTTAAAAAAAAGGCAAGTTGTAATTAAGTGTTGACTGCTATAAATGTTGCTTTTTTTCAAAAGAAAATGTCGGAAAGAGAAAAGATGCTCTGCAACCCTCAGCAGTCTGCAATGGCTCTGCAGCGCTCTCACATTCTACGTTGGTTTTCTTTCCGCACAGACTCTATTTCAGTTACACTCATAATATTAATAATAATAGTATTCATTATATGAAGATCTATTTTCCTTAATGTCACATTTATATTTTGTAAATGAACATACGTGGGTCATACTGAAACTTTCTGGATTCCTATAAGTAAGCCATAACAAAACCATATTTCACTTTTGATACATTTATTGTTTTTCAAAGTATATGCCGCCATAATTGACACATTTTTACGCTACGCCGCATCCCTAATTCTTGTTTCCTCACTACCCGCTTTTTCCTTTACATTCAGTCCGCTGTTGTCTTTCCTATGTGACGCACGGGAAATAAAAAACGCTAAAACGCATAATCGCTTATCGCCTAAAACTCATATAAAAAACCTAATAATATTGTGTAACAAACGCTATAATATATAAACTGTGGAGTGTGCCCGATTACGTGTTGGTGCCGCGCCGCCGCCTGACTGGAGGAGCTCCTGGCTGACAGCGAAGACTTATATGTGTGTTGCTGCGTCAAGGTCAGTCCCTTTAGTCTTTCCTCTCCTTTCGCTATCGCCCCTCGCTATACCTATAAATACAGTCCACTAAAACGCTCACGCTTCAGGAGTGAGCCCAGACGAAGTTCAAAGAAGAACTCGTGGGTGCCTTCATAATAATATGGTCCTTCGAGCCGGATGTTTAAAAAATAATATGGTCCTTCGATCCGAAGGTTTAAAAAATAATATGTTCCTTCGAACCGAAGGTTTAAAAAATAATTTGTTCTTCTGAACACGCTCGCTTCATAAAATTCTGGTCTTTACCAAAAGTTTTAAAATAACTCGCTGCACGCTTCCCTTCATACAATTCTTTTAAACTACGCTATTCTTACTCTGTCATTCTTTACTGAACAAGGTAGATTCCATTTCTCGCACGAAACGCTTTATATAAATATAAAATTATTTTATATCAAAATTTTATCTAAGAATTTATAATTATTTCGCTTTGTAGGTAGGTAAACATTGCGTCGCATCTACGCGCGTACCTTGTGTGTGCGTGCCGCGTGTGCATGTTACAGGCAGTAATTGCGACATTTATTGAATCGTCTAGTTTCTTACGTTTTCAGTTTTAATTCTATTGATTCTATAAATATATTTAACTTCAAATATGCCTACAAAAGGTAAAATAACACTGCAAGAGGCAGATATTAAAATACAAATAACGATGCTAACTGCGCAACGTGAATCAATGTTTGGTCGGTTGCAATACATCTATAATTACGCAAAAAACGCCTTTGAAGATACAGTATCAGAAGAATTGTTTTTGTCCAGTATTATTACATTGGAATCGATTCGCGATGAATTTTCTGATTTAGTAAAACAAATCAATTTGCTTGAGCTGACTGTGAATCCTGACGCGGTACCTAATTTTCAATCTTGGAATGCGTTTGAGGATTTATATTGCCGTATTAAGCGGGTCGAAAGCAAAATTAACGCTCTTAAAGTTCCTCAGTCTACATGCAACGATACTGGTAACAATTCTGAAAGCAAGAAGAGTACTATAAAATTACCTAAGTTGGAGTTATTGTCGTTTTCTGGTGATCCTGTTGAGTGGCCAATGTTTTATGAAAATTTCAAAAATACTATTCATGTAAACGAAAACTTAACAGATCACGAAAGAGTGCAATACTTAATAGGAAAACTTTCTGGTCGTGCTTTATCAGTGTGCTCCGGAATCACTCCCACCGGGGAAAATTACGAAAAGATTTGGTCAACTTTGGTTAAAAAATATGAGGATAAACGTTGTCTCGCTTCCGCTTATTTGGATCAATTATATAATTTTAAAGCTGCTAGTTACGCCTCTTCAAAAAATATAGAATTATTTTTAGATAAATTCGCCGCCGCGGTCGCTAGTTTGAAATCTTTGAAATTGTCTGATTTGGCGGATTTCATATTACTCCACGTAGCACTTAAGAAACTGGATTCGGAAACATCGCGCGCCTTTGAAATGTTAAAACGTGACGAGTCCATACCTACGTATAATAGTTTAATCGGTTTTCTTCATGAACAATCCAAAATATTGGATCGCACGCCTTCTTCTATATCTACTACTTCTACCCCGCCAAAGAAGTATGGTAAAAATAACGCAGAACAAAATTACTCGAAGCCTACGCATTTATTTGTCGTAGTGGATAATGCTTGTGTATGCTGTAAACAAACCACACATACACAATTATATAAATGTGATTCTTTTAAACGCCTTTCAATTAATGATCGTATTAATTTTATTAAAAACCGAAATGGATGTTCTAATTGTTTGAGTTTATATCATGTAAGTTTCGCTTGTAAATCTACGGTTTTATGTCGCTACTGTGGATGCAAACATCATTCACTTTTATGTAGAAAAATGAGGTCGCATACGGAACCGCAAACCGTAAACGTTCGTGCGGAGTCCTCTGAAACGCTGAAGCACTCGGCTGCCGCCGGCGGCCCCGCTAACCGGTTTCAGACGCCTGCGCCCACAGTGGATGCGTCACACGATAATAAAATATCTCTTTGTAATATTAAATCTAGTTCTGAACGCTTGAACACTTGTTTATTAGGAACTGTTCAATTAAACACTGAAGATAACTTGGGTAACTTACATACTATTAGAGGTCTAGTGGACACAGCTTCACAAAATAATTTCATAACCGCAGATTGCTGCAAATTATTAAATTTACGCTATAATAAAATCACTAGATCTGTCGTTAAGGGCTTAGGTGGCTCCGCTAGTTCAATTAAGGGCATGTTAACACTTAAAGTGTCATCATTAATAAATAAAAATATTAAATATTCTATTAACGCTTTTGTAATCGATCGAATTACGGATAAAATACCTACCGCTCATATAAATACTACTTCATTTACCTATTTAAATAATGTTACGCTCGCTGATAAATATTACTCGGTTCCGGGTGATATCGATCTTTTGTTGGGGGGTTCGATGTTTTCACAAATTTTACTGTCGGGCCGTGTAACGGGGCCTCCGGGTATGCCGACAGCTTTCGAGACTGTCTTCGGTTATATGATTATAGGCAATGTAGATATTGAAAATAATCCCAGTAACATATCTCTTGCTTGTTGCGCTGTTACTCAACCCTGTATAAATACGATTTTACAAAAATTTTGGCAACTTGAAGAAGTTCATACCGCGCCTGTCCTTAATGCTGAGGATCGTGAATGCGAAATTATATTTAAAGATAATTTGTCGCGAGACAAGTCTGGACGCTACAGCGTCGCGCTTCCCTTTTCGCACGACTCTGCTTCTTTGGGTGACTCGTATACAATCGCTAAAAATAGATATTTTTCTTTGGAACGAAAACTTAATGCTTCGCCTACTTTGCGCTTAGAATACAACGCGGTTATCAAAGAATATTTAGATAAAAATTATATCTCTCCAGTTTAGGATGATAATATTGAAAGTGGTTATTACATCCCTCACCACGCCATCGTGCGTCAAGACAAAACCACGACGAAGTTGCGTATAGTGTTAGACGCGAGTGCCAAAACCACTTCTGGCCTATCACTCAACGACATATTATATACAGGGCAAAATCTACAAAATGACTTATTTTTAATATTACTCATGTTTCGCTTTTATAGTATAGCTTTCTCAGCAGACATCAAGCAGATGTATTTGCAAATTTTGGTTCAGGAAGAACTTCGCAAATTTCAAAAAATACTTTATCGTTACAACTCTACGGAACCTCTCGTCACGTATGAGTTCAATCGCGTCTGTTTTGGATTACGTAGCAGTCCCTATCTCGCTATGCGTGTCGTACGCGAATTGGCCGCCGAAGAACAAGACACATACCCGCTCGCCGCGGATCTCGTACCGCACGCCGCCTATATGGACGACGTGTGTTATTCTGTTCCCGCGCTACCTGACGCACTCAAACTTAAGAATGAGTTGCTGGGTCTCTTCAAGGCCGGGGGCTTTGATTTGGTAAAATGGTCTAGTAATTCTGCTGAATTGTTAGATTCGTTGTCCGAGTCTTATCGCTACCGTTCGGCTGTTCAGTTTGAACAGGATCAACATTTAAAGATTTTGGGACTTCAGTGGTCTCCGTCTACTGATGAATTTAGTTTTGTCGTGTCCATAGAGGAGCGACTATGTACGAAACGAAATATTTTGTCCGTCATCGCTCGTCAATATGACATAATTGGGTTTATCGCGCCGGTCATATTATTTGCTAAGGTTCTCATCCAGCAGCTTTGGCTTTTGAAATTGGACTGGGACGAACCAACGCCGCCGCACATTGCTGAAATTTGGCATAAATATATTTCCGAACTTCCTGAATTAGCTAAATTAAAATTCCCGCGTCATTTAGGTGTAACTGAAAATTCAAAAATTTCTATAATCGCTTTTTCAGACGCTAGTGAAAAAGCTTATGGCGCAGTTATTTATTTACGCGTATCTAACGCTAACAACCCGCCTATTATACGTTTGGTTTGCGCGAAATCTAAAGTAGCGCCTCTTAAAGTTGTTTCTATCGCTCGCTTGGAGTTGTGCGCTGCGCTACTTATGGCTAAATTAACGCGTCTAGTCATCGACACATACGCTCCTCGTCATAATATTGACGATATTTATTGTTTCACCGATTCTATGGTGGCTCTATGCTGGATCCACTCGTCTCCGCACAAATTTAAAACATTTGTTGCTACGCGAATTACAAAAATTATTGATACGCTTCCTCCGCGACATTTTTATCACGTAAATGGAGTTGATAATCCGAGTGATTGTTTGTCTCGTGGTATCACACCTTTACGCTTAATTGACCATCCATTATGGTTTAATGGTCCCTCATGGCTACAGCAAGAACCTGAAAGTTGGCCTATTAAAAGGTTCAAACCTCCTGATAATATAGAAGTACCCGAATCTAAGGTAATCGCTTTGGCTACGTCGGCCGAAGAAGAACCTCATGCTTTGTATACGCTATCACAACGCTTTTCTTCGTGGAACGCTCTACTTCGCTCTATTATTTACATTTATCGCTTTTTAAAGAAACTACGTCGCGCTGAAGTAATTACCAGTTCACAATTTGATTTCGCTGAAACTCAAATAATTAAGGTTACGCAATCTAAATATTTCGCTGACGATATAAAATGTTTAATTTCAAATAAAAACTGTTCGCCTCAAATCAGAAAATTAAACCCATTTCTAGATAAATACGGATTGTTGCGCGTTGGTGGACGCCTGCGTAATGCAGACTTATCCTATGATCAGCAGTATCCTATTTTATTACCTCGAAAGGACTATATTGTCAATCTCATAATAAAATATTATCACGAGAAACATTGTCATACTGGGCCGCAACTACTTATGTCTATACTTAGACAACGCTATTGGATTTTATCTTGTCGAAACACCGTTCGCAAAATTATTCATCAATGTTACTTTTGTTTAAAGGTTAATCCGAAAAATACATTTCCTATGATGTCTGATTTACCAGCTTGTCGTGTACAGCAAACTAAAGCTTTCACGCATACAGCTGTAGATTATGCAGGTCCAATCAGCATTACGCCTTATAGAAAACGCGGTGTTCGTCCTATAAAATGCTATTTGTGCATATTTGTGTGCCTCGTAACGCGCGCTGTACATATAGAGATAGCCTCAGATCTGACAACGCACGTATTCATTTCAACTTTTAAACGCTTTCTTGCCAGACGGGGTGCGGTTTCGTGTATGTACTCTGATAACGGTACGACGTTTATAGGAGCGAAAAATACGCTTAAGGAACTCTATAAATTTTTAAGTTCTGAAAATTACAATTTTTCATTTGCAAAGGAGTTATCAGAAAACAGAATCACCTGGAAACTCATACCTCCACGCAGTCCTCATTTTAATGGACATGTCAAGACTTACGTCAAAGCGTTTAAAACTCATTTGTTTCGCGTAATAGGTTAGCGGATTTTAACATATGAAGAATTGTTGACAGTATTGGTGCAAATAGAGTGCGTACTGAATTCGCGTCCGCTTACGCTATTGAGTTCTGATCCATCGGAGCCTTCTGCTCTAACGCCCGCGCATTTTTTAATGTCAAGTCCAATAAAACATTTACCTTTTGTAGATGAGACAGAGTTTTCTAGTAATTTAGTAAAACGATATAAGCTTTTGGATAATATGGTACAATCTTTTTCAAAAAGATGGAAGTTAGAGTACTTACATCTTTTACAAACGCGTGAGAAATGGAATACACCTTCTAAACCAATCGAAAAGGGTACGATTGTAATAGTAATGACTGATGATACCCCTATCCTTCATTGGCCGTTGGGCGTAGTAGTTTCTACATTCCCAGGAGTCGACGGAGTAGTCCGTGTTGCGTCAGTTAAGACTGCAACTGGAATTTACAAGAGACCAGTCGTGCGTCTCTGTCCTCTACCCACGCAATAGAAATAGTTTAATTTAATTTATTCTCCGCTTTCTTTGTTAAATTTTAAGTTTATTTTAATATTTTTCTTTTATTTTTCCTTGTGCAATTGAAAGCGAGTCTTTCAATGGCCGGGGGCAATGGCTACGCCGCATCCCTGATTCTTGTTTCCGCACTACCCGCTTTTTCCTTTACATTCAGTCCGCTGTTGTCTTTCCTATGTGACGCACTGAAAATATAAAACGCTAAACGCATAATCGCTTATCGCCTAAAACTCATATAAAAACCTAATAATATTGTGTAACAAACGCTATAATATATAAACTGTGGAGTGTGCCCGATAACGTGTTGGTGCCGCGCCGCCGCCTGACTGGAGGAGCTCCTGGCTGACAGCGAAGACTTATATGTGTGTTGCTGCGTCAAGGTCAGTCCCTTTAGTCTTTCCTCTCCTTTCGCTATCGCCCCTCGCTATACCTATAAATACAGTCCACTAAAACGCTCACGCTTCAGGAGTGAGCCCAGACGAAGTTCAAAGAAGAACTCGTGGGCGCCTTCAGATAGGTGGCGCGTATAGTACTTCAGCCAGGAAAACTCATAAGTACATACCCGTATTCGAACCACGGCGCTCGGACTATCACGAAATTGTGTAACTATTATTACTTAATTTATTACCTTTTAGTAACTCCGGTGAAAATTCAAATGAAGTGCAATCATAAATAATTACCTTGTTTAACATGTATCTCAAGAAATATGATTTGATAAAAAAAAACTATTTCTGTATTTTGTTCAAATTCAACTTTTTATTTTAGATCACATTTACAAATTATGTATATCTATGCCTTATGTATAATTATGCCTATCTCGTAGACAGAGTAAGATCTACGGCCTATCCAGTCTGAGATCCAGTTAAAGCATACGTCACAGAACTCACAGATGAAAACACACTAAGTAAGTCCACTAGCAAGAGTAGCAAGAGTATTTAGCAGTATTCGCAGTATTTTTAGCATGGGCGAAGAATTTGCAAGAATGTATTTTTACAACTATTAATTCTCAGCTATTTATTCAGGCTCGTGTAATGAGAGAAAAATTCTCAGCGAACTTTTTAAAAAAGCCCGTACTCTGAACTTGACTTTATAGCTCTTCACAGTATTGTCAGGTGAAAATACTAAAGATATACTAAAATTATTAAAATTGTACCAATATTATACTAAACTTTGGAAATGCACTAAAATTATACTAATGTGAACTAGCAGAGCTTCAAATATAAGTACCAATTTAGTACTGAAAATACCCAAAACGATCACACTGGAGCTCAAGTTAGTTGTAATTCCGAAGAGTATGATTGGTGATTTTTTTTTAAAAAAAAGGCAAGTTGTAATTAAGTGTTGACTGCTATAAATGTTGCTTTTTTTCAAAAGAAAATGTCGGAAAGAGAAAAGATGCTCTGCAACCCTCAGCAGTCTGCAATGGCTCTGCAGCGCTCTCACATTCTACGTTGGTTTTCTTTCCGCACAGACTCTATTTCAGTTACACTCATAATATTAATAATAATAGTATTCATTATATGAAGATCTATTTTCCTTAATGTCACATTTATATTTTGTAAATGAACATACGTGGGTCATACTGAAACTTTCTGGATTCCTATAAGTAAGCCATAACAAAACCATATTTCACTTTTGATACATTTATTGTTTTTCAAAGTATATGCCGCCATAATTGACACATTTTTACGCTACGCCGCATCCCTAATTCTTGTTTCCTCACTACCCGCTTTTTCCTTTACATTCAGTCCGCTGTTGTCTTTCCTATGTGACGCACGGGAAATAAAAAACGCTAAAACGCATAATCGCTTATCGCCTAAAACTCATATAAAAAACCTAATAATATTGTGTAACAAACGCTATAATATATAAACTGTGGAGTGTGCCCGATTACGTGTTGGTGCCGCGCCGCCGCCTGACTGGAGGAGCTCCTGGCTGACAGCGAAGACTTATATGTGTGTTGCTGCGTCAAGGTCAGTCCCTTTAGTCTTTCCTCTCCTTTCGCTATCGCCCCTCGCTATACCTATAAATACAGTCCACTAAAACGCTCACGCTTCAGGAGTGAGCCCAGACGAAGTTCAAAGAAGAACTCGTGGGCGCCTTCATAATAATATGGTCCTTCGAGCCGGATGTTTAAAAAATAATATGGTCCTTCGATCCGAAGGTTTAAAAAATAATATGTTCCTTCGAACCGAAGGTTTAAAAAATAATTTGTTCTTCTGAACACGCTCGCTTCATAAAATTCTGGTCTTTACCAAAAGTTTTAAAATAACTCGCTGCACGCTTCCCTTCATACAATTCTTTTAAACTACGCTATTCTTACTCTGTCATTCTTTACTGAACAAGGTAGATTCCATTTCTCGCACGAAACGCTTTATATAAATATAAAATTATTTTATATCAAAATTTTATCTAAGAATTTATAATTATTTCGCTTTGTAGGTAGGTAAACATTGCGTCGCATCTACGCGCGTACCTTGTGTGTGCGTGCCGCGTGTGCATGTTACAGGCAGTAATTGCGACATTTATTGAATCGTCTAGTTTCTTACGTTTTCAGTTTTAATTCTATTGATTCTATAAATATATTTAACTTCAAATATGCCTACAAAAGGTAAAATAACACTGCAAGAGGCAGATATTAAAATACAAATAACGATGCTAACTGCGCAACGTGAATCAATGTTTGGTCGGTTGCAATACATCTATAATTACGCAAAAAACGCCTTTGAAGATACAGTATCAGAAGAATTGTTTTTGTCCAGTATTATTACATTGGAATCGATTCGCGATGAATTTTCTGATTTAGTAAAACAAATCAATTTGCTTGAGCTGACTGTGAATCCTGACGCGGTACCTAATTTTCAATCTTGGAATGCGTTTGAGGATTTATATTGCCGTATTAAGCGGGTCGAAAGCAAAATTAACGCTCTTAAAGTTCCTCAGTCTACATGCAACGATACTGGTAACAATTCTGAAAGCAAGAAGAGTACTATAAAATTACCTAAGTTGGAGTTATTGTCGTTTTCTGGTGATCCTGTTGAGTGGCCAATGTTTTATGAAAATTTCAAAAATACTATTCATGTAAACGAAAACTTAACAGATCACGAAAGAGTGCAATACTTAATAGGAAAACTTTCTGGTCGTGCTTTATCAGTGTGCTCCGGAATCACTCCCACCGGGGAAAATTACGAAAAGATTTGGTCAACTTTGGTTAAAAAATATGAGGATAAACGTTGTCTCGCTTCCGCTTATTTGGATCAATTATATAATTTTAAAGCTGCTAGTTACGCCTCTTCAAAAAATATAGAATTATTTTTAGATAAATTCGCCGCCGCGGTCGCTAGTTTGAAATCTTTGAAATTGTCTGATTTGGCGGATTTCATATTACTCCACGTAGCACTTAAGAAACTGGATTCGGAAACATCGCGCGCCTTTGAAATGTTAAAACGTGACGAGTCCATACCTACGTATAATAGTTTAATCGGTTTTCTTCATGAACAATCCAAAATATTGGATCGCACGCCTTCTTCTATATCTACTACTTCTACCCCGCCAAAGAAGTATGGTAAAAATAACGCAGAACAAAATTACTCGAAGCCTACGCATTTATTTGTCGTAGTGGATAATGCTTGTGTATGCTGTAAACAAACCACACATACACAATTATATAAATGTGATTCTTTTAAACGCCTTTCAATTAATGATCGTATTAATTTTATTAAAAACCGAAATGGATGTTCTAATTGTTTGAGTTTATATCATGTAAGTTTCGCTTGTAAATCTACGGTTTTATGTCGCTACTGTGGATGCAAACATCATTCACTTTTATGTAGAAAAATGAGGTCGCATACGGAACCGCAAACCGTAAACGTTCGTGCGGAGTCCTCTGAAACGCTGAAGCACTCGGCTGCCGCCGGCGGCCCCGCTAACCGGTTTCAGACGCCTGCGCCCACAGTGGATGCGTCACACGATAATAAAATATCTCTTTGTAATATTAAATCTAGTTCTGAACGCTTGAACACTTGTTTATTAGGAACTGTTCAATTAAACACTGAAGATAACTTGGGTAACTTACATACTATTAGAGGTCTAGTGGACACAGCTTCACAAAATAATTTCATAACCGCAGATTGCTGCAAATTATTAAATTTACGCTATAATAAAATCACTAGATCTGTCGTTAAGGGCTTAGGTGGCTCCGCTAGTTCAATTAAGGGCATGTTAACACTTAAAGTGTCATCATTAATAAATAAAAATATTAAATATTCTATTAACGCTTTTGTAATCGATCGAATTACGGATAAAATACCTACCGCTCATATAAATACTACTTCATTTACCTATTTAAATAATGTTACGCTCGCTGATAAATATTACTCGGTTCCGGGTGATATCGATCTTTTGTTGGGGGGTTCGATGTTTTCACAAATTTTACTGTCGGGCCGTGTAACGGGGCCTCCGGGTATGCCGACAGCTTTCGAGACTGTCTTCGGTTATATGATTATAGGCAATGTAGATATTGAAAATAATCCCAGTAACATATCTCTTGCTTGTTGCGCTGTTACTCAACCCTGTATAAATACGATTTTACAAAAATTTTGGCAACTTGAAGAAGTTCATACCGCGCCTGTCCTTAATGCTGAGGATCGTGAATGCGAAATTATATTTAAAGATAATTTGTCGCGAGACAAGTCTGGACGCTACAGCGTCGCGCTTCCCTTTTCGCACGACTCTGCTTCTTTGGGTGACTCGTATACAATCGCTAAAAATAGATATTTTTCTTTGGAACGAAAACTTAATGCTTCGCCTACTTTGCGCTTAGAATACAACGCGGTTATCAAAGAATATTTAGATAAAAATTATATCTCTCCAGTTTAGGATGATAATATTGAAAGTGGTTATTACATCCCTCACCACGCCATCGTGCGTCAAGACAAAACCACGACGAAGTTGCGTATAGTGTTAGACGCGAGTGCCAAAACCACTTCTGGCCTATCACTCAACGACATATTATATACAGGGCAAAATCTACAAAATGACTTATTTTTAATATTACTCATGTTTCGCTTTTATAGTATAGCTTTCTCAGCAGACATCAAGCAGATGTATTTGCAAATTTTGGTTCAGGAAGAACTTCGCAAATTTCAAAAAATACTTTATCGTTACAACTCTACGGAACCTCTCGTCACGTATGAGTTCAATCGCGTCTGTTTTGGATTACGTAGCAGTCCCTATCTCGCTATGCGTGTCGTACGCGAATTGGCCGCCGAAGAACAAGACACATACCCGCTCGCCGCGGATCTCGTACCGCACGCCGCCTATATGGACGACGTGTGTTATTCTGTTCCCGCGCTACCTGACGCACTCAAACTTAAGAATGAGTTGCTGGGTCTCTTCAAGGCCGGGGGCTTTGATTTGGTAAAATGGTCTAGTAATTCTGCTGAATTGTTAGATTCGTTGTCCGAGTCTTATCGCTACCGTTCGGCTGTTCAGTTTGAACAGGATCAACATTTAAAGATTTTGGGACTTCAGTGGTCTCCGTCTACTGATGAATTTAGTTTTGTCGTGTCCATAGAGGAGCGACTATGTACGAAACGAAATATTTTGTCCGTCATCGCTCGTCAATATGACATAATTGGGTTTATCGCGCCGGTCATATTATTTGCTAAGGTTCTCATCCAGCAGCTTTGGCTTTTGAAATTGGACTGGGACGAACCAACGCCGCCGCACATTGCTGAAATTTGGCATAAATATATTTCCGAACTTCCTGAATTAGCTAAATTAAAATTCCCGCGTCATTTAGGTGTAACTGAAAATTCAAAAATTTCTATAATCGCTTTTTCAGACGCTAGTGAAAAAGCTTATGGCGCAGTTATTTATTTACGCGTATCTAACGCTAACAACCCGCCTATTATACGTTTGGTTTGCGCGAAATCTAAAGTAGCGCCTCTTAAAGTTGTTTCTATCGCTCGCTTGGAGTTGTGCGCTGCGCTACTTATGGCTAAATTAACGCGTCTAGTCATCGACACATACGCTCCTCGTCATAATATTGACGATATTTATTGTTTCACCGATTCTATGGTGGCTCTATGCTGGATCCACTCGTCTCCGCACAAATTTAAAACATTTGTTGCTACGCGAATTACAAAAATTATTGATACGCTTCCTCCGCGACATTTTTATCACGTAAATGGAGTTGATAATCCGAGTGATTGTTTGTCTCGTGGTATCACACCTTTACGCTTAATTGACCATCCATTATGGTTTAATGGTCCCTCATGGCTACAGCAAGAACCTGAAAGTTGGCCTATTAAAAGGTTCAAACCTCCTGATAATATAGAAGTACCCGAATCTAAGGTAATCGCTTTGGCTACGTCGGCCGAAGAAGAACCTCATGCTTTGTATACGCTATCACAACGCTTTTCTTCGTGGAACGCTCTACTTCGCTCTATTATTTACATTTATCGCTTTTTAAAGAAACTACGTCGCGCTGAAGTAATTACCAGTTCACAATTTGATTTCGCTGAAACTCAAATAATTAAGGTTACGCAATCTAAATATTTCGCTGACGATATAAAATGTTTAATTTCAAATAAAAACTGTTCGCCTCAAATCAGAAAATTAAACCCATTTCTAGATAAATACGGATTGTTGCGCGTTGGTGGACGCCTGCGTAATGCAGACTTATCCTATGATCAGCAGTATCCTATTTTATTACCTCGAAAGGACTATATTGTCAATCTCATAATAAAATATTATCACGAGAAACATTGTCATACTGGGCCGCAACTACTTATGTCTATACTTAGACAACGCTATTGGATTTTATCTTGTCGAAACACCGTTCGCAAAATTATTCATCAATGTTACTTTTGTTTAAAGGTTAATCCGAAAAATACATTTCCTATGATGTCTGATTTACCAGCTTGTCGTGTACAGCAAACTAAAGCTTTCACGCATACAGCTGTAGATTATGCAGGTCCAATCAGCATTACGCCTTATAGAAAACGCGGTGTTCGTCCTATAAAATGCTATTTGTGCATATTTGTGTGCCTCGTAACGCGCGCTGTACATATAGAGATAGCCTCAGATCTGACAACGCACGTATTCATTTCAACTTTTAAACGCTTTCTTGCCAGACGGGGTGCGGTTTCGTGTATGTACTCTGATAACGGTACGACGTTTATAGGAGCGAAAAATACGCTTAAGGAACTCTATAAATTTTTAAGTTCTGAAAATTACAATTTTTCATTTGCAAAGGAGTTATCAGAAAACAGAATCACCTGGAAACTCATACCTCCACGCAGTCCTCATTTTAATGGACATGTCAAGACTTACGTCAAAGCGTTTAAAACTCATTTGTTTCGCGTAATAGGTTAGCGGATTTTAACATATGAAGAATTGTTGACAGTATTGGTGCAAATAGAGTGCGTACTGAATTCGCGTCCGCTTACGCTATTGAGTTCTGATCCATCGGAGCCTTCTGCTCTAACGCCCGCGCATTTTTTAATGTCAAGTCCAATAAAACATTTACCTTTTGTAGATGAGACAGAGTTTTCTAGTAATTTAGTAAAACGATATAAGCTTTTGGATAATATGGTACAATCTTTTTCAAAAAGATGGAAGTTAGAGTACTTACATCTTTTACAAACGCGTGAGAAATGGAATACACCTTCTAAACCAATCGAAAAGGGTACGATTGTAATAGTAATGACTGATGATACCCCTATCCTTCATTGGCCGTTGGGCGTAGTAGTTTCTACATTCCCAGGAGTCGACGGAGTAGTCCGTGTTGCGTCAGTTAAGACTGCAACTGGAATTTACAAGAGACCAGTCGTGCGTCTCTGTCCTCTACCCACGCAATAGAAATAGTTTAATTTAATTTATTCTCCGCTTTCTTTGTTAAATTTTAAGTTTATTTTAATATTTTTCTTTTATTTTTCCTTGTGCAATTGAAAGCGAGTCTTTCAATGGCCGGGGGCAATGGCTACGCCGCATCCCTGATTCTTGTTTCCGCACTACCCGCTTTTTCCTTTACATTCAGTCCGCTGTTGTCTTTCCTATGTGACGCACTGAAAATATAAAACGCTAAACGCATAATCGCTTATCGCCTAAAACTCATATAAAAACCTAATAATATTGTGTAACAAACGCTATAATATATAAACTGTGGAGTGTGCCCGATAACGTGTTGGTGCCGCGCCGCCGCCTGACTGGAGGAGCTCCTGGCTGACAGCGAAGACTTATATGTGTGTTGCTGCGTCAAGGTCAGTCCCTTTAGTCTTTCCTCTCCTTTCGCTATCGCCCCTCGCTATACCTATAAATACAGTCCACTAAAACGCTCACGCTTCAGGAGTGAGCCCAGACGAAGTTCAAAGAAGAACTCGTGGGCGCCTTCAGATAGGTGGCGCGTATAGTACTTCAGCCAGGAAAACTCATAAGTACATACCCGTATTCGAACCACGGCGCTCGGACTATCACGAAATTGTGTAACTATTATTACTTAATTTATTACCTTTTAGTAACTCCGGTGAAAATTCAAATGAAGTGCAATCATAAATAATTACCTTGTTTAACATGTATCTCAAGAAATATGATTTGATAAAAAAAAACTATTTCTGTATTTTGTTCAAATTCAACTTTTTATTTTAGATCACATTTACAAATTATGTATATCTATGCCTTATGTATAATTATGCCTATCTCGTAGACAGAGTAAGATCTACGGCCTATCCAGTCTGAGATCCAGTTAAAGCATACGTCACAGAACTCACAGATGAAAACACACTAAGTAAGTCCACTAGCAAGAGTAGCAAGAGTATTTAGCAGTATTCGCAGTATTTTTAGCATGGGCGAAGAATTTGCAAGAATGTATTTTTACAACTATTAATTCTCAGCTATTTATTCAGGCTCGTGTAATGAGAGAAAAATTCTCAGCGAACTTTTTAAAAAAGCCCGTACTCTGAACTTGACTTTATAGCTCTTCACAGTATTGTCAGGTGAAAATACTAAAGATATACTAAAATTATTAAAATTGTACCAATATTATACTAAACTTTGGAAATGCACTAAAATTATACTAATGTGAACTAGCAGAGCTTCAAATATAAGTACCAATTTAGTACTGAAAATACCCAAAACGATCACACTGGAGCTCAAGTTAGTTGTAATTCCGAAGAGTATGATTGGTGATTTTTTTTTAAAAAAAAGGCAAGTTGTAATTAAGTGTTGACTGCTATAAATGTTGCTTTTTTTCAAAAGAAAATGTCGGAAAGAGAAAAGATGCTCTGCAACCCTCAGCAGTCTGCAATGGCTCTGCAGCGCTCTCACATTCTACGTTGGTTTTCTTTCCGCACAGACTCTATTTCAGTTACACTCATAATATTAATAATAATAGTATTCATTATATGAAGATCTATTTTCCTTAATGTCACATTTATATTTTGTAAATGAACATACGTGGGTCATACTGAAACTTTCTGGATTCCTATAAGTAAGCCATAACAAAACCATATTTCACTTTTGATACATTTATTG
Organism: Luffia ferchaultella; assembly: GCA_949709985.1. Taxonomy (NCBI): domain Eukaryota; kingdom Metazoa; phylum Arthropoda; class Insecta; order Lepidoptera; family Psychidae; genus Luffia; species Luffia ferchaultella. Next base: position 15,493,144 of record OX453256.1, on the reverse strand, counting down.
TTTTTCAAAGTATATGCCGCCATAATTGACACATTTTTACGCTACGCCGCATCCCTAATTCTTGTTTCCTCACTACCCGCTTTTTCCTTTACATTCAGTCCGCTGTTGTCTTTCCTATGTGACGCACGGGAAATAAAAAACGCTAAAACGCATAATCGCTTATCGCCTAAAACTCATATAAAAAACCTAATAATATTGTGTAACAAACGCTATAATATATAAACTGTGGAGTGTGCCCGATTACGTGTTGGTGCCGCGCCGCCGCCTGACTGGAGGAGCTCCTGGCTGACAGCGAAGACTTATATGTGTGTTGCTGCGTCAAGGTCAGTCCCTTTAGTCTTTCCTCTCCTTTCGCTATCGCCCCTCGCTATACCTATAAATACAGTCCACTAAAACGCTCACGCTTCAGGAGTGAGCCCAGACGAAGTTCAAAGAAGAACTCGTGGGCGCCTTCACGTGGGTCATACTGAAACTTTCTGGATTCCTATAAGTAAGCCATAACAAAACCATATTTCACTTTTGATACATTTATTGTTTTTCAAAGTATATGCCGCCATAATTGACACATTTTTGCATTCAGCGGAACCATTGTAAAAAGCAGTAGGACCAATCTTCTTTAGTATTTAGTACGTAGAGAGAGGCACTAAAGGGTTTACTTACTGTTCTGTTCTGTGACCAATTGTCATAATCTGTGAGTGAGTTGGTTGTCAGCATGTTGTCAGTGGTTGTTTGGTGGTTGTTTGTTTTGTGGTTTGTTGTAGATAATCTGGTTTGTAGTCTATTTTGGTCAGCGTGACCACATTTAGTAGATTCCTACTTTTTTAGTAGATTTGAGGCCTAGATTAACAAATTTTAGTAGACAAAAATTATTTTGTAGATTTTTGGGAGATTTTAGAACATTTGAGTTTATGAGACTGGCAACTCGAATTTTTTGTGTATTAACTAGGGATTCTCTGTTTATTGATTATCTCTCTACGTATTGTTTTGTATGTATGTTTATAATAAATTAATAAACATTTATTTCAGACTAAAATCCATAGTTAGCGAATTTCAATTATTTAAAAGCTAAAGTTAGCTAAAGAAAAGCTAAAGAAACACACAATGAAATAAAATTATCTGATATCACAAAATTAAATAAAACAAAAGTGCCTATATTAATAATAATATCTGGGAAATCCCACACAGTGCCATCTAGTTCCAAAGTAAGCAAGTATTATGCTTGTATTTTGGGGTACTAGATAACTGATATACACACTTAAATATTTTTTTATAATATATACATTTATATAGATACTTGTACACCCAGACACGGAATAAATAAACACGTTCATGTATACAAATATTTCTCCCGGGCGGGACTCGAACCCGCGACCTTAGGCTCCGCAGTTAGGGTCTCTAACCACTCGGCCATCCAGTCAGTAAAATATTATTTAATGAGACCAATAATTGTCTCCATCCAGTATTTTTTGAAGGGACATTCTGGTCTGGCAGCAATAATTTTTAAGTGCAATATTATCACAACTCACAAGCATTTGACAAGCTAAACATACCTATTTGCGTAATGGACGTTTTAAGCAATTTGTTTCAAGATTCGGAGGTCGCAAGAAAGTTTTCTTGCAAAAGTAAAAAAGCCACAGCAATCTCATAATTCTCACATTATTATGACATATTAGGTAGATACCTAATATTTTGAAACAGAAAACGCATTTGTTTTGCTTTTCCTTGGTAGTAGATTTATGGTATTTTATGTTAAGAACTTAGTAGATTTTAGTAGAATTTGACTGTTTATCCTAGTAGAATCGTTAAGAAAAAGGTGGTCACGTTGATTTTGGTCTATTTTCAGATTTTCAGATCTGTGATTTGCAGTCACAGTTTTCAGTCAAGTCTATTTTTCATTTAAAAATGTCTGCAAGTGCTTATATACGCCGAAATATCGTGTTTATCATAATGATTCCTATGATATTAGGGGGTCACTACGGTTGGGTAAAATTGCAAGAAGTAGATAGTTTAGTAAAACCACACGAACGTAAAGATTTGCCTATTGTTTTGGTAAGATTGCCTGTTGTTTAACAACCCATTCTAAATTATGTTTAATCACTAATCCCCGACTTGTATTAGTGTTTAATCTCGAATCGTTGTATTTGTCTGTTCAGTTTCTCTCAAAGGACTTCATTATATAATATTAAGTAATATTCACAATTTTGTTTCTGTAATACCTTTAACCCTATGTGTTTCAGTTCGTTAAACATATGTTTTCATCTAAAGAAGAGGATTCGTTGAAAAAGGACTGAAAAAGTGACTTAAGTGAATAAAAAACCCAGGAGTAGCACAGATGCCATATTGTAAATATAAATGGAAGAAATAGGAAGTTGGATATTATTTTAGAAAACACTTTTATTTATTTATTGCTTTTATTTGTATGTGCATTTCTTCAAATGGTTAAAGTTGTGTTTTATGAATATACCTGCAATATATTCATTAAACATACCAACATAGGTACATATTTGTTGTCAATTTGTGGGAAACCTTTAAATATATGTCTGGCAGGACCCTCGCAATATAATGACAACAAAATGTTGGTCCAACTTTTACATAATTCTGTGACTCAACAAACCACATTCTCTCGTTACGCCATACCAAGCATGTAGGTAGGTACAAACTGTTTCTGTGTGTGTGAATTATAACCGAACATGTGATAAGTATTTTAAGTTTCTTAAAGCTGACTATCCGAACATTATATATAATGAAAGCTCTTAACTCGTTTTAATAAAATTCATAAATTTTTGTTGGTATTTTTATAACCTATTATTAGCATCTTTGTTGCGTTTTGTTCATTAGATATTAGAAGTTTGGTTCCAAAATTTAAAATGGAATGTCATTTAAGTGTTATTTGGTGAACACAGAAAATAAAATAGGTATGTATAGTAACAAAGCACTATTTCATTGGAAGATAAACTCTCCATGACTGCCTTTGAAACCATCCCTGACCTAAAGTTTGTGAAACAGATATTACTAAACAATAATAAACTAAATTAACAGCAGCGTCTGTTACATAAAGATAGCATTTCAATTGTTCTGTCCAACTACACACCAGTTTAAGTTTTGCATTGCCGGTTAGTAGGCAAAACAAATTTTATTCCATGTTGGATCCACAATTCAAAATAATGCACATCCTAACTAAACCTTAAGCTGCTATTTTGTGCCTTTATGATTTTGACGGTACATTCTATTACATAATGATGCTATCTGTATGTGTTGATGACCACTAAGTCAGAGAATCTGAAAAATTATCACTCGTTACAGCTCTAAACAGCAGTAGCATATTTCGACATTGATGTGCGACCATTGCGTGAGACAATCTTTTGGCAGACAGAAGTTCACAACAAAGGTTGTCAATATTACTGTGCTCATATCATAACTCATTGTGAGACTGATCTGATTGATGGAACTGCTGCCTCATGTCAGGAACCTTGAAATTGGTGGAGTACAATTTGAGTTCTTCATATTGCAAATGATCGCTTGATAGCCTTTATGTACATAAAATGTTTTGGGGAACTTACAAACACTATATTAAAAACATCCATGGACTCTTATTTGCACATGGAGGAAAAGATCCACCATATCTTTTATTCAAACCATTGAATGCAGTAAATTGAATATATTAAAACCATAAAAGTACGAATTGACTATAAGCTCTCTTCTGCATTTACGGTCTAACCACTCATACTCTAGCTAGCTGGTGCAAGATGACAAGTTTCAGTCCGAGTTTAAATGTGCAAGGACCCCGCGCGCCGGTCCGCACCCCCGTGAAATCTCCGCGCGCCAGTCTGCAACTCCGCACAAAATTTCGTAATGTCACTTCGATACTGTGAATTAACATCTACGACTGTTAAAACCAAACGCTGCTGTCAAATTAATTTCCTCTATGATTGAAACACAAAGTGACAGTTAAATTTATTAGTATAAATATTAAAGCCTAAGATTGCGTAGGGGGGCCCCTAGTCATATGGTCGGAAGATGATTTCGTTGCTCCATCTCTGACTTTTGCTTGCCCTTTAAATGTATTCCTGGTGTTCGGTTTTCTCCTATGTTTAACTGCGGCAGCATGGGGGATGATTGGACCTGTTTATAAAAAAAATATTACTGCTTGTCTACTCAAGTTATTCACTTTATAACAACTATAACTGTACGCGACAACCGCTTCGCAGCATGCGCGGCCATATAAATAGATAGATAATAGCATAGTAATTAATTATAGTAGAAAACTGTAAAATATAGATATTTAGATATAGGGCCCGATAACGGCATGATAAAATAGACCCCGGCAGATATAGGGTAGACAGAAACCCGCCGGGGAAGAAGATTTTTGTGATAGAAGGTAGAAAAATAAATTGACACCACCGTCCTTCGCCCCTCGTTCGCCTGTGATCGGAGAAAGTATAAATTGCGCAAGCGTCACACGCGCGGCACTTAATCATAAGCCTACGAGACGGCACCCTTAAGGCGCCGCCCGCCAATAGGCACTAACGCACCGAAGCATCCTCAATGCGTCCGGTCGTCGTTCATGTCAAATCCTATACGCTCTCCGGAGTATAGGTTGAGGAGTCGTTTAGCCGGTCGGGCTGCACCTTCTGTGTAGAAATCCCAACCCGGCACTATCTGCGCGGTAGGTCGGGCTGTAAGCAGATTCGGCCCTCACTAAACAAAAAAAAAAAAAAAAATGCGCGGCATTCTCTCGACAGCAGCGGGCGGACATACGAGGCACACCGATACAGTCCACATAGAAAGGCGAGCAAGGGGAAAGGGCGGCGAGGTGGCGTTGAACTGGATAAGGACTTTCATTTCACCCATCCCGTCTTCCCAGCTGCGACCACCCTAAGAAGGAAGGATGGCACCGAGTCACGCACAATAACCATCTAGTAAAAATATTTTTTTTATGCAATGAAAAATGTATTACGTACACTTATAAGTCAAGATGCATTTATAACTGTCTACGAAACAAAAGAATACCAAGTATCCTCGAAATCGTCGTATCTACTATTTAGAGAATACTTGGTATTCTTCATTTAATTATTATGCATTGTTTTCATATGTGTAATGACCAGGGTGGAATTATACGTCTGGTAAACTTCATTTTATTTTGGCGTGAGATCATCGTAAATTGCATGAAATCTCGTACGTAATGCTGGTTTACTGATTTTCGCTGTGCATAATTACCTAATGCGGAACATCCTGGACGCTCCATTTAGGTCACCACACTAGAGATGATTACTAAAATCCGCGATATATTAAATGATCGAAACGTAAAAGTCCATGAGATTGTAGGCATGACGAACGCGTGCGCATTTAAATCAACGTTTCGATTTGAAAAAGCTGTAAATGCACCCATGTGACCACTGTAGAAGCCGATTAGGCGATGTTTCAACGATATCTATACTAATATTATAAAGCTGAAGAGTTTGTTTGTTTGTTTGTTTGAACGCGCAAAACTCAGGAACTACTGGTTCAAATTGAAAAATTATAGTTGTGTTGGATAGTCCATTTATCGAGGAAGGCTATAGGCTATACTACATCAAACTACGACCAATAGGAGTGTAGCATCAATGAAAAATGTTGCAAAAACGGGAAAAATTATTCCTTTTGAGAGCTTCCGTCGCGCGCGCTGCGTAAACGGTTGATGTTAACCAAAAATCATGTATTATGGAATTGTTCCCCTTTAAAAGTTCTAACCAAAAGTCTGCAACAGCATATGTGTATCTTTTAAAGTTAGCTTACTATAACCTTTTTAATGACAATCAAATTTGTTCTAACATAATGTACTATTTGCGAAGATGTTTTTTAATCGTAATATTAATCCTTATCAAATTAAATACGTTAGTTGTCTTAAGCATTTCATGCATATTATAATTGCCCTTTACACCACACAATTTAAATTAATATCTTAGCAGTTTTTATCAAAATATGAAAACTATAGCGGGAGAAAATAAATTCTCTGTCCGCCTCTGTTCGTTAACTTTTTACTTCCAAACCACGCAATAGACTTTGATACGGTTTTCAGTATTATCTTATAATCTATTAATCTATATAATAGAAATACTTATTATAAAGCTGAAGAGTTTGTTTGAATGCGCTAATCTCTGAAACTACCAGTCGGATTTGAATTTTTTTTTTGCTTTTGATAGCCTGAATCTAGCGGAGGGTTATAGGCTATATATATGAAAACGAACTGTCTGTCTATTCGAGCAAATAGGTTTCGGCCAAAACAGCTTAACCAATTTTGATGAAACTTTACACATATGGAAAGGATGTAGTCAAAAGTGACATACAGAACTTTTTGTATGTCTGTCTGTACGTCCATCTGTCTAAACCAATTTTAATGAAACATCACAAGTATGAAAAGAAGGTCGTCAAAACTAACAAAAGTTCCTTTTTGTTCGTCTGTCTGTCTGTACGTGTAAGGTCGTCAAAACTAACAAATGTTACTTTTTGTCTGACTGTCTTTCTGTACGTGTATCTGTCTATTTGAGCTAATCTCCAAAACGGCTAAACAGATTTTAAGGAAACTTTGCAGACGGGAAAGAAGGTTGTCAAGAGATTTGACATTAGCTACTTTTTGTCCGTCTGTTTGTCTGTACGTTTATATGTCTATTCAATTCAATTTTATCTATTCGAGCTAATTTCCACTACGGCTGAACAGATTTTAATGAAACTTTGCAGACGTGAAAGAAGATTGTCAAGAGTGTCATAAGCAACTTTTTATGTTTGTTTGTCTGTCTATCTGTCTGTCGTTTGTCCACACTGATCTGTCAACTACTACAGCCAAAACTACTAAGTCTAGGAAGCTTAAATTTGGAACATAGGTTTATTTTATAACGTGAGCATTAAGTTAAGAAAGGCTTTTTTAGAAATTTCAAACTTAAGGATGGGAATGGAGAGACTCAAATAATGACGTGTTTCAGGGTTTTTAGATTTCCACATTTTAAGGGTGGGAAACGGGAGATGAAAAATTGTATCGGTTTTTTTAAAGGGTGGAAGGGGAATGAAAATTGAAAGTTTGAATGGGTGTAACCAAAATTGGTTCCAGCAAAAAGTACGTATAAACCATCTCGAACGTTAATAGTACCTATAACAGGAATTCGTAGTCTACGCAAGCGAAGCTGCGGGCGGTCGCTAGTATCATTATACTTCGGAAACAAAAGAACAGTGATAACAATGGACAGCTTCTGAAACCCGTACCGAAGAAGACCAAAGCAGTTTTATGAACCAACAAAGTCATGGCTACAATTTGTTGGGACGCTCGTGGTGTAATCCACATTGACTACCTCCAGAAAGAATAAACTATCAATGGCGAATAATATTCCGATGTATTGTTAAGTTACACTTTCATAAAATTTTAAAGGAAACACAATCGCATTCAACGAAGAAGATAATTTAATTATCTTCCACCAGGACAATACACGAGTAGGTAGGTACACACATGTGGTGGTAAGTGGTCAGTGGTGGAGGAATATCCTCCAGATTTAGGCCCTGCGACTATTGCATTTTCCATGACTTAAAAAATGGCTCGGCGGAAAGAGATTTAGCACCAATGATGAGACAAACGGACAAACAAACGTATATTTTGAAGGGCTTTTTTACACTTTTTTTCACTTTTACACGCATAGCGCTGTCTCTGGCGCTCGCATCCGCACGGCGAATGTGTACAGCCGGCGGCCTTTTACATCGGTGGCGGTCTTGTAGGTAGCTATTAAGTCAACCACTGCCATCTATAGTTTACAAGCCATGCTACTACAATCTGGCAACGTTGCGTGTAATCCGAGCCTTAGTATCAATCAGGTCATTAATTCGCGTTTTCTTCCATTTAAACGTTATGTAAACAGAGATATTGATTTAAAATAATAAATCAGTGTTAAAAATTACGTTTTGCATCGTGTTTATTCGTAATTAGTAAGGTAAGTTGATATTTTCACCATAATCGTCTTTCGTTTCACGTCACGTTTGGGTGCAAATTACAGTTAATTTTTATCATTTTTCGAATAGGTTCGAGGATATGGAATTTGGAAGATCTCGGGGAACTATACTTATACCTTTCATGGTCACTTTAACCGCATGCTAGCCACCAGCAGGTCCGGCGAGATTGATTACGTAGAACCCAGGAAGAAGAATAAACTGCAAGGGAACGGTACATTCCCGTAGAACATTATACAATAAAACTAGTTTTTAAGATATAGCCTGTGATAAACGCACAAAATCATAGTAACACTAACAGAAATGAGATATACTAACCATTATATTTATTCTATTGATGATTCTATTCTATTCATAAAATCCACTTATCACACGCAAACGAAGTCGCGGGCGGGTGCTAATATAATTTAATAGATACTCCTATTTCTATTTTCTGTTAAATGCTATCGATAATTTCATATTTAGTTATTTAAATCCCATATTTTTAATTATTAAATCATGACATCTTGTCAGCTGACGAAATAAATCAGACTACAAGTGACAGTTAATGCGACGTTGCCAAATCTAATAGCATGGCTTGTAACTATAGAAGGCAGTGAGTCAACCCATTAAAAACATAGGGTTTATGTCGCATATTTTGCTCGCAAGTAAATCAAAACCTGAGACTTCCCGTTAACTTAAATTCATAAAATTTTACAAGAACCACGATTTTACAGCATATTTTGTTGCTATACCACATAAAATATTATTTAAATATTTTTTTAAATATGCCTTCACGTGGCATTCTGGCGGCGAGCAGGGATAACTACGTCTAAGTATATATTAGTTTATAACTCGTATTGGCCGGTTTTTTTTTAAGAAATCGTAAAATTAAAAAAGCGTTTTACTAAGTTTTATCGAGCTAGAACGGGAGTAGATATAAGTAGTAAGAAAAGTATAATATTCTTTGTTTTTTACCAAATTTATCTTACCGCCCTCGTCGGAGGCACCCTTGCAGACAAAGGTAGCGGGTTCGGTTCCCGCCAGGGACAAATATTCATTTACATGAACTTATTTGTTACATCTCTGGATGTATAATATCTAGTATCAACTAGTTAGCTAGATCTTTCTATTTAATGACAGAGGGAGTTGCACAGTTATATTAGGAAAAGGGAAAATAAGTAGGTAAAACAATAATTGTGGTCATATAAAATACCAAACCTTTGAATGCAGTTTTACTTATTTTTTTAAATAAAGGAATGTTATTCCTTTCAGTTCAATTTCTTATCACCAATATTTAGGCCACTTTCCCTCCAACTCCCGTCTTTTATATCCATCTATTATTTTAAAAATTACTGTTAGGTATAACAATTATTGTTTATATTGATATATCTCTACTCCAAAGAACTAGGATACCTAATTAGTATTGTATTTCAAAATGTAACCTGTGTGGCAACAACAAATTATTTTCATTTCGATGTCCTTTTATTTGAACTTGGCGTTATCGAGTGAGTTCTTGCATAGACGGCGCTTGTGGATTTCTGAAGACATAATTTCAAATCAGAGTATTATGCAACTGTAGCCCAGACTTTACGCAAACTTAGAGATTAGGGTCGTAAAACATTTTATCGATAAGAATGCACATGAACGCGAGTTATTTATCGATAACCACGCGTGCAAGTAGGTATGTAGATAGGTAGATATTCCAATGAAAGCTGGCACAGGTGATTTACTATATCATGGACGTCGAGAGAATGCGTTCCTGACAGGTCGTAATCGGATGGTTGATGTGAATTTGTACTGTGGGACCATTCCCGTTTTCAAATATTATTATCGTTTACATGTACGGATGCACGGAATAAAATGAAATTAAAAATTATATGTCAACTCACAACAAACATGATGTTATAGCTAAAAATTTCATGTGTCAGAAACGCATTCTCTCGACGGCTATGATATAACGCATGTGCATTTATACGCGTGAAAGAAACAAACGATATCTTCTGTTTTCCTTACACACATATAAATGGCTTAATAAATCGCTTGTTCTAGCCCAGCCAGCAGCTAGCTTGTGCTAGTTCTTTGGAATACGTATAAAATCGACTATCGACCGGTCATTAGCTCAGTGATAGTCGATTGTGTGTAGATGTCACATAAACCTATATAATGATTCGTATAGGGCTCAACTAACGACAATGCATCCAATTCACCACAGTCACGCACAACACTACCACAGCTCTTTAAGGGCGAGCGAGATTTCTTGCACATGATTTACGACCCCAACTATGCGTTTGCAACGTCCGGACTGACTTTTGATTGTAACAAAAGGGCCCAGTATAAAACGAATACCGCTGAATTGCCTCCTTGGACTCTTTGCACGCGGCTTGAACGGACCTGGTGCGAACGTTTCGCTTTCTCGAACACGTCTTGATCTGAATGAGGCACTGTGAACAGGAAGTTCTCGAAGATCGGATGTCTCAGTAGTTGCTCGCAACTCCATCGCAGCATGGGATCTTTGTTTAGACATCTCTGTAGATAAGAAAACTATAAATTAATACATGTTGCAGGCAAATTGCACAATATCGGCTTTTTAAAATAGATACTGCACAAAGTAGGTACCTACCGCGGTAAATTGAAGAAAAAAAAACGAGCTAGTCGATTATGGGGTTCGCCAACTAATTTAGCAGCTGCGTTAATGTGAACGCGTTCTCATAAAAAAAATGTGTGTGTACTTATGTATGCACATAGGAAGTTACACATCTTTGGCATAGAACTATCAATAAAGGATATCTTAAATAAATAATAGTTTGAATAAATAAAACTTAAAAGTTCACAAAATAATTGTAATCATAATAAAAATAAACTCTCATTAAAAACTAACTTTGGTAAACTGTCTAAGCAATGTATAAACATTCTACTATGTATACACATTCACATAAAATCACCTACGAATAGATCGGATGTCACTATAGATACCGGCCAAAGTTTAAAAAAAAATCAAAGAAACTCTATGATAGAGACAAGTAGAATAGAACTATGGAGTCATGTGACTCTTAAAAAAGTAGGGAACCATGAGCGACACCGTGAAGCCGCATCAATATAATACCTAATACATTAATGCATAAAACCCAGTCAAACCGAATGACGAATGGCGGGAAGAAGATAAGAAGCATCAAAATACGCCGCCATTTTAAAAAAAATTTATAATGTAAATGTTATCTGAGTGTTAACATGGAACTTAAGCATAACTGTGATAAAGTTAAAAATAGGTAATATATTGTTCTTAACTGTATCACAGTTTAGAAGTGATAGAAATCCTGTCTTTTTAAAAGGGTTAAAAGAGCTAAGGGTTGCCGGTTCGATTCCCGCCCAGGACAGTTAAGTATTTGCGTGCATGAACCATGAACATGTATATCTGTTCTGTGTCTGGGTGTAATATGTTTATACCATACCATATCATTAGCCCATTAATGCCCCACTGCAGGGACTTAGGGTTCCCTTCGGGATAAGGGGGCTTGCAGCTTAATCCACCATGCTGCTCCAAACCGGGTTGGCGGATTGTAACCAGTGCTGGTTTTAGCACTACCAGCGCCCTGGGCGCGAGATCTAGGCGCCCCCTAACTGTTATTCAAACCTATAGGAAAAAAGGCAAAGTATATGCCTTTTACGGCCACCGCGCAGTACCCTAACGCCACTATTGATAGTAACGACTGCCATCTATTGACGGCAACCGGGACCGACGGCTTAACGCGTGCTCTCCGAGGCGCAGTCAGCGACAGTTATGTACATAAGTTAAATAAAACTCATTGGTACATGTCCTGAGATTCGAACCACGGCCTTCTAAGCAAGAACCGGGGTTGCTACTATTCGGCTATCACGACATAAAATATTTATACTTGCTTACTGGGATTGAGTGAAATGTCCCATGTAGGTATTATTATTATTAGAAATAGATACCTTCAAGAAATCAACGATGAGTTCATTAGTGGCATATCGTGGTGGGATTTTACTCTCAAGGGACTCAACTGTAGTGGGTTCCGGGAGTGCCATTCCCTGAAAAAAAAGATCCCACGTAATTAATACGCAAAGTGTAACAAATCCTACAAATTATAAATTGTAATATATAATAGGAGTTCCGTTTTAGCTGCATGGTCACTTTCAATGAAAATAAAACTTGCATAGGAAATCTAATTCAATAAGTGAGAATGAAATAATTAATGATTGGATCAAAAAATATCTAATTCTGAAGTTTGTATTATGCGGTCAGTAAGTACCTACTGTGAACAAAACTATGAATCTAGCCTAGTTCTTGCCTAGCGTTTGCTATGAGAATAATAACAGACAAAGATAGCAAAATCATTTGCCTACATTTAAACTAAGGTGGTATGCTCTTAACCTGAAAGAAGGTGTTCTGTGAGAATATAGCCATATGTCTTGGTAGCAGATCACCAAGGCTCTTGCGGATTAAGTATAGCTGATCTAGGTCGCTCTTGCCGGGCCATAGAGCTTCACTTGACAGTAATTCGGCAAACACACAGCCTGTAAAATATTTAATATTTAAAATACTACGTATTTAGTTATTAAAAAGTTAATATTGTAAAACATATATTTATTGCAAAATGTTTTATAAGTAATGTAAAATACTTTTCAATACACTTGCTATTAATACGGTCCATAAATTATCTGTATAATGTATTTTGTCTGTTTCAGTTTGTTTTCCAAAATAAATAAATGAACATATGACATCGAAACTTGTATCGTAATGTATTTTACGGACTAGACACGTTTCTTTACACCAATTACAAACAAGCATTCTGTTTGTAACGCATGCGTAAACCGCGAAAAGCAGCCCGCTATCGCCCTTAGGTCCCGCCATTATTACATTTGAAGTATGTACCTAATTTTAATCGCAAATGTATTGAAAAACGTCGTATGATACTCGTACTCAATAAGCTGGCTATTATAGCCATCGGTTTATTATAAGCACTCGGTTTCGCCTCGTGCCTATAAACGCTTCGACTTTAATATGCAACTTACCGTACTTGGATCATAATGTACTATTATGATGTAAAATGTTTTATGTATAAGTATCTACTGTAAAACATTATATATTGTTAAATATTTTAGAAATAAGTATTATCATTAGTTTTGTTATGGCTGGCGGCAAGCTGTTCAGTGTAGGTATCTACGTTTCCTTGCGTTAACTGTGTGCTGACGTCATAGCCAAACTGAACTGTTAACTTCCTTTTTTACTCCCAAACGCAAAGTGGCGACAGCTTTTCATGAGCCTAACTGGTGTATATGGTGTAGGCCTTTCTTTTGTTTTCGGATTTTCATTGGAAATTGTGTAAGTACACCATTATTTGCATTTACGTTTCTCCCTTTCCTCGCACTGTTTTTATGTTTAGTCAGGTACCAACCTATAGCCCAAACATCGACAGGCGTGCTGTACATGGTGTCTCCGACAAGCAGCTCGGGCGCTCGATACCAACGCGTGGCTACATAGTCAGTGTAGTTCTCGCCTGGGCCTAAAAATATCGATATTATTATGTGTGAACGACCTTGATATCGATTATCTTATCCCATCACTAGTATTATACCAGAAAGTACAATGAAAAACAACTAATTTAATTTGATGGCGTGTTCTAGAAAGCAATAGAAAAATCAAACCTTCAAATATGTTATAAGACGACAGCGAGTTTGTTTGTGAGGTTTGCTACGAAACTCGTATGTTCAATACACCGAATGGGCTTGGACTAAAATTTTAAAGTTGAGCTGATAGTAAGTAAAATTAAAAGAAATAAAGGTTCTAGTATAACCTCTCAAAATATCAGTTTTTTTCTATTTGTGTATTTACCTGATATGTATGATAATTCATCTGAAGTTGAAATCTGGACAACTGAGCTTTTTTCGCTGCTGTCTACAGTAAAAAAGAAAATCTAAAAGTAATTCAAAAATATAGAGGCAAGATCACCATGTCAAATGAAATTGTAATCCTCATGAATCAATAAAAAATAGTATGACTTTATTTAGTCTAAGATAATGTAAATAGTATTCAAATGACGTCACAGGGATATTTTATTAATTAATTTGTAAAAAAAAGATACTAAGAAACCTACAGTCCTAATTTCTATTTAATTTTGATAGGAAGGTATAAAATTCGTCTATTATTTCGAAAAAAAAAAATTTAAAACTATGTGTGTTAAAAGCTTTGGTTCAAGCCCATTCATAATACCGAATGTTCAAAATCGCAAACGTACAAAAATCCTGAAAACTTCCATGCGACTCCGACGGCTCGGCTCTCGTCACTGATATGGCATAATGAGGCATATGTAACAAAAACTTTGTTTTATATAAGATAACGAACTTACAGGATTCAATATTAAACAAGTCATTAATAATAATAAGTCATCCTGTTTGAGCGAGTCATTAACAACGAGGTCAAGATAAGTTGCGAAAAATAAAAAAAATTGTCATAGTGACATGCGGTCTTGGTACCAAAGTCCTCATTTATAAATTTATTTCGCTACGAACTGTTTGTCAAATAAAACTGTAAAGAACTCGCCTTGCGGCTTACTAAATGTCACACGACAGAACACCGAACTATTGACAATATGCATTTAGGTACATAGGCCAATCAAATAAGTAGTTTCCCGTAATCTTTATTAATATATAAAAAAAATTTTTTTTGTTTGTTACGGGTAAACTTAAAAACTACTTAACTCATTTTATAAATTCTTTCACACAAAGAAAGCTATAAGTACATTATTAGCGAGTAATACGAGCTATTATTTTATTTTCAAACTAGCTTGCCGCCCGCGGCTATGCTCGCCTGAACAACACATTTGTACCGAGACCGCTATAATTTTTTACATAGATATAGTTTATAAGCTGAAGAGTGGCATAGGCTACTTTTTATCTCTGAAAAATGGATCCCTATACAAATGTCCACGCGACCGGAGCCGCGGGCGATAAGATAGTGTTATAATAAGCACGGAAATTACCTTATTGCAACATAATATATTATAAATACGCTTCTGCGTGTCCTATGAAATGAATGAGGACAACGAGCTTTACGCCTAGCACAAAGCCATTCAAATACCTACACTTTGTTGTTGCCACACATGTAACAACAGCCTGTTGGCGAATTTCGTTATAGCCGCGTTTGCTTTTATGATCAAATGCTAACCGAACCGGTAATATTAAGGTCAATTTCGATTATGTGAACAGTTTTGAGGCGTAAAATTGACATAGAGCGCCGAAAACTGTACCACCACAAATTAGTTAATTAAGGATGGCGTTGTTAATTTTGCGTTTGTGGTTATTGCAATTTTTATATATTTATGTTTTATTCTATTTTACTTTGTCTGTCGCGCTACGTCTAGCGATTGCTATGTGTATCAGAAAGCTAGAATTACATGTCTACGTTATAATAGTCTATGCTACAAACTACATTTATTAGTTTACATATCTATCCCTCCTATTCTGATGAATGTTTGTCTTCTTGTGTGCGTCTGTTTGTTTATTACAGCATGATTTCGACTGGACACATTCGCAACTATAGAATTGAATCGCCCACTCGTGAGTTCATATACGTCGATATTTGCCCAATATGAGAAGTGGCGCAAGGTATTGCTTCAGACGAGCAAACACAAAGTTATAAAATATATATCTACTTGCTTTATTTTAATATCACCGATTTTAATTACAATCGTAGGGTGGTAAACGTAATACTTCATGACTTTCATTTTTGAATAAGTAGGTACTTACCTATCTAAGTTATTCACGATACATTCTATATGAGGTTTATTTTACAAACGGAAAATTAACTTTATATAGTCCTTAAAGTATAGGGTTTGTATATTTTATAGTCCGGGAGCTCATGACCAAAAATGATCACGAGTTTCTGAAATTAAGTGGCCGGTGATAATACTCACAGAGCTTATACGAACTTGCGCTCAATCACCTTTCGGCTAATACCGAACCAGTGTCAAGTTACTTATTACAAGCAATAAGGCAAGAAGTCTATTTTATTTTTGCTAAAATGCAAGCTTAAAAACTTTTATTTCTGACGAATGTGAATGCTATGTCTGTTAATGTTTTTAGACGTTAAGAAAAACGACGTATTGTTCGGTACAATCGCTTTCTAACCAAGATAAAGATTTAAATATCACCCGTGTTAAGTATAGCCATAGTTCGAAATCACTCCGCTGGATAGCGCCTTTACGAATATTTTAAAATTAAAAATAAATAGAAAACCAATTTTCTAAAAATTTTTGGTGTATAGTTTGGTATAGCTCGTGCTAAACTTCTTGTACGCTCTGAAGTCGAAGCGACTCCCGCATTAACTTCAGTTCACACAATTTTTAAGAATTATTTTTGCCTTACTATAGCCACTTATATACTTTACTAATAATTAGAAAACTCGCATCGACAAAATGGACATATCCGACATACCAATAGTAGATTGTTACACAAGGGATGAAAGTGACCTATTTAGGCACGAGATGGTTTGGCGCACGAGCGTAGCGAGGGCGTTAATATTTCGAGTGCCTAAATGGTCTTTCACCCGAGGTAAACATACTGCTTTTCATTACGAATGTGCGGAAAGTAAAAAAAGCGTTAAATTCATATCTGATTCCGATGAACTCATTTTATAGAAATATCTGTCTATGTAACTAATCAGCACTTGACAAAACAACTAAAGATCGAATAGCCGCTAACTCGCCTTTTTTATGTTTTTTTCCTGTGGCATTCTTTCTACCCAGCCAGTATTATTTATCATTGATGATGGTAAATATTTACTTTAAATTTACATAAATTAAATGTTAATTTAATTAAAAGTATATTATAAGTTTAAAGTCATACTACAAAATTGTTGATAATATTTTTTAATTACAATTTTACGCCGCGATTTCAAAGAGTCGTATAAAAAGTTGGGACATGGCTTGCATAGTTTTTTTTTTTAACTTTTTCTGACAGCAGGGAAAATCGTTTCCCAGGGACGAAAAGTACTACTTTCATCCCTTTGATTAGGTATCTTCAAGCGTACTTTCCAAGTATGAGTAATGAAAAATAAGATTTATCAACTGCTAACAATAAAATTCACATTTGCACGTCAATGTTTAGCTTTACAGTTGCCCGAGATCTTTCACTTGTAGAATGAATACCAGTGGCACACTCATGAGTGTCGCATTTGTGATTATGTTAAAACAAGTTTTAAGGTCAACGGCCCATGTGAAGCAATCATACACAAGCAATCTCATTACCCATATTTCCATTCTCGCGCACGTGTTGCGAAAATTAACACGCGACTAGAGGTTATGACATTGCGGCGGTCGGTAAACTTTTGACACAGAAAATGACTGATGTACAGTTTTGGGGGGGATAATACCAATATCTGTTTTTAAGATGACAGCAGAAGCAGTTGGAACTTTGGCCAAGAGCTGATGGCGGTTAAAATAGGTAGATTGAATGATGTTTTGAGTTTTGGCCACACTCCGGACCCAGCAAAAAAGTAATTAGCATTTGTCGACATACTAGATTTTTATTGGAATTATTAATAGCTCTTAGATAAGTTCCCAAAAACGTATCGGGTCGAACCGGTATAAATCACATCTAGTTTTTAGGGTTCCATAGCGAAACTGCGAAAGGGTACCAACGGGTACCCTATTACTAAGGCTCCGCTATCCGTCCGTCTGTTCGTCCGTCTGTCACAGGGCTGTATCGTGTATATGTAGACACTTGAGATTTTCACATTGTGTATTAACTATTACTGCTATAACAACAAATACTCAATAAAAAATTGTTAGCAATCATGGGACGCTTGGCAGATGTGAAACATGGAGTTTGTACAACTAATATGCATAAAAGACAAGATTACGACAAGAACTAAAGAAAATGATGACTATTTATTCAACAAACATTTATTTTCATTAAATACAAAAATTTAAAATTTAAATATTTATTTCAAGTTGCGACAACTCAATTCTTTTAATCTGCGACTTCATTAATAGTTATAGATCGTTATAGTCTATTTCACGATGGCGCCCGCGTAAAGTGTGCGGCCATTTGTCAACATTTAGTTACTGGAAATTACGAATTGATACCTACTCAAAAGACAGAAGGTTCTCTTTTCTCTAAATATAGGTATAGCGTGGCCACGCGTCGCCACGCCAACGATCAGTTTTATACCCTCGCCAAAAGATGATACACATCATACATATTATAAAATAAAGTCCCCCGCCGCGTCTGTCTGACTGTCTGTCTGAACGCAATAAAGTCAAAAACTACCAAAGGGATTGGCATATTATTGACATTGATGGACAGAGTAATTCAAGAGCACAGACCAGTCAACCTATAGACCACGCTTTAATAAACGTTAGTACGAAAACGAAATCGCCAAAAAGTGGCGGGGTGCGGGGAGAGGTAGGCTAGTTTTCATTGGCTCGTTCAAAATTGACAATTTAATGGCTTCCAACGTGCTTCCAACTGACGGCTCACTAGTGAGGGGCAATACTTCTTTTGCTATCGATAATTGAGTTCATGGTATTACGGAAAAATAAAAAACATGTTAATTTCTATTCATAGGTATATATTGTAGTTTGAACAATAATCTTCTTAAATACTAAAAATTAAAATAATGTTATGAATACTGTGTTGTATTTGTCTACTATTAAACAAAATTATATACGGTTGAAGAATATGGAAATTATGAGAAAATTTTAACTTTGTCTCTTGCAAAACGATATTTAATATTATTTCAAATAGTCTGACGTCACACATAAATACGCCGGGCGTTGTTGCCCTCTCTAACAGGACATTTTAATCATTCATAACTGTGTAAATAATGATTATTTTTTTAAAATTCTTTCACTGTCATAATATATTTGGAGTGTTCTAAATATATTATGATATATTTGTTATATAATATAAGATAATTTAAAAAAAAAAAACTAGTGTATTCCACTGTATTCCTATACATCGATAAGTTCTCTTGTGAAATCAATTGTTTATTTTCCAGTTCTAGTAGAAGCTGCTTCAACGAGTGCACTTTTCGTTTTAATAGACGGTTTGCGTCTTTCAAAAGTTTTAATGCAACATTTTTTTTCTTGACTTTTGTGAAAGGTCAATGACAGCTCTGTAAAGACGTCGTTTTCTAGGTGTGCTGTAAGTAGATGGTATACTTAATAATGAATCAACACTAGTATTTTGCTGAAAGACTGGTGTAGATATGTCTCGGTTTACAGTTTCATAGTTCGCAGAAGTTGATGGCATGTCAAGAATATTTTGAACACTTCCCTGTTAATTGAAAAAAAGGGCATAAGTACTTAGATATAACAAAATGGTTGTAAGGCATAGCAGTTTAAAATGATGTATATATATTAAATACATACAGTCATTGGAATGTTATCGGCATTAGAAGTTGGGTGGGTATTCAGTGTAAATATTATTTGTTCTGCAGCGGGTCTTGACGTAGTTATTGCCTCTACAAAATTTTGAGGAACCTGCATAAAAATTTAAAAGTATTCTGTAATTTAGGTATCGATATTATCAACCTACTAGCCAGTTGGTACTACTATTATGCTGCAACACATTATTTTTATTATTATTATTATTATACACTGTACGTACTATCATGTAAGATCGATGATTGATCGAAGACGAATGGGAAACGAATACAAAATCATTATAATTAATAACATACCAAACATGGCAACATTAGTGTAGGAACTGCAGTTTCGAATAGAATGTGCCGATTTTTGCTTGTAGGGCGGAAAGAATCCTCAGTGAAATGACGAGAACAAATTACGTGGTTTTTCCCAGGAAACCAGTTATCTCTTTTTGTAGCGTCAATCCATTTTTGTTTTATTACAAAGCACTTTGGAAACCTTAAAACGAAGTAAAATAATTACAAGTAGCTACAAGATTTCAAAGCACACACACACACACACAATTATATGATTGTCAATATATTAAATGGTGTTAAAATTAATTCAAGCAATCCCACACCGGCACGACACGAGTGATGTCAATAGACAGAAGTTATCAATGTTGTAAACAAAGAAATATTTTAGTTTGTTTTAGTGTATATATTTTTTACCTTTTTTAATATTTTCAAAATTAGAAATAGCATAGGTAAATTAAAATTACCACAAGTGCACATATATTACATGTAGACATATGTTACAAGCTGATATGACACTACGACAAAAAAAAATTTAGGCATATATATGGCTACATTATTTTGTAGCATGCGAAGCCAGGGCGGATCGCTAGTAATACATGATATAAGTAGGTAATACATAATATCCAAAAATTTTTTTTTTATTTAAATACGTATTTATCACTTGCTTAATATAAATTTTGTCGATAACTTATTTTATAAATTTACATTGTGTATCGTCACTAGCTTACACTTGCCAATGACAGAGTGAAATAACCTTATGTGAATTTAACTATGCAAGAAAGAGATAGGAAAAAAGACATCAACGCAAGCTCTTGTTTATATTTCATTTTTGTAATGAATTATTTAAGTGATTAACAAAGTAATAATTACTTACTGGTGAAATGTGATGCCATCTTTCATGCGACTAGACGTTGCACTACACTTTCCACACCATTTCACTGCACAATACGGCGTTACAACAGCTTAATTTAATTTTTCTTTGGGAACACGGCGACTATTTTTGAATTGACAGTCGCCGGCGGAATGACACGAAAAGGGGGCAGGGCCGGCTTCTATGGTAGTGTCACTACCATAGCCTTGGTAAATGCTACTCCCTATCAAAGCGTGATCTATAGGTTGACTGGTCTGTGTTCAAGAGAAAGGTTTACGTGTATAATTTATTAATGTTTTGTGGAAATTTGTTGAAATATGACGATTATTGTTGAAGAAGTCGGAAAAAAATCAAGCCGGCTGGGAGCTTTCATCGAATACGCTGCTTAATCCTTTTGAGATATAACAAAATAATGTATGGAGGGATTGTGTCTCTTTTATAGGACTACAGAAAAGTCCGCGATGGCATAGGTCTATCTTTTATGGACAGCTTACTATACCTATTTTTATGTTTAAAAAAATGGTGTCATATGATGAGATAATTGGAAAGCAATCTTCAGCATTTCATGCATAATATGATTCACCTTTACACTATACAATTTAAATTAATATCTTAGGAGCTATCGCGAAATATAAATATTGCGCGACAAATAGCTGCTGGGCACTGCGCTGGCCGGCCATATCGGACGACGCGACACGCGTGGTTAGGTTAGGCTAGGCTGAAGTTATCAATGTTGTATACAAAAAAAATATTGTCGTTTGTTTTTATGTATTTATTCCTCACTTTTTCAAATACTTATAGAATTCAAAATATAATACATTAAAAATATTCCAAGTAGGATAAATTTACGTTACATTTGAATCTAATTAAATCCAATCCACATGTAGGACGCAACAAGCTGATAGGACACTACGCAGAAAAAACACTACGGCTTATATGCTCTGCTACCCGTGCGAAGCCGGGGCGGGTCGCTAGCCAAATACAAATTAAAAGGGTTGCCCACACGAAAAAGGTATTTTTTTTTAAATTGTACGGCGGTACGGAATCCTTCGTGTGCGAGTCCAACTCGCACTCGCTTTTTTTATAGTTACAAAAAAATATCATTGCCACAATTGCTGTGGCGACGCTTCGCTACGTTCCGTGATCCCCACCAGCCTTATATAACCCAGTCGAGTCCGATTTATTTTTGTTCACACGTATTGGGGATTCCAAGAATTTCTAAATTAGACGACCTGGTTGATTAACCGATTGGCATTAGCTTCTGGAAAACTTATTAGCATAATACCCAGCGATTACTAAAGCCGGGGTGAGAAAATGTCGTGAACCTCTACATAAGCATTTAAGTAGGTACATATAAATGTGCTTTGCGATCCACCGCAATGCCGCCGTCGTTGCGCAGCATTATGTCGGTATTATACAAATATTATCTTTTTTTTAAGAACTTACACATAACTTTATCGCGTGATCAAAGAGGTATAACCCATAAGCGTTAATCGAATGTTCTGTATACAAGGTCAACGTTAAACGGTTTATCTTTACATTGACTATTGAATAATAACTTTTTAAAGCTATTAACCTATTATTTATTGATTAATAACTTCTAAATTTTACCACCTGCTATTTCCGAATTACATTACACATTGTACGTATAATAAACCTATTAAAATATTTATTGATCAGCACCTTATGGGATCATTGGCCATGGAAATATAATCTATAAGATGGTAATAATGTCAAGGTTGACAACCTTTCACGTTGCCTATGCATATATGAATTTTGGTTAAATTGTATTAATTCTTCTGTTAAATTATTAATTATTTTATTAAAATTACAATTTCGGAACATCCAAAAGTCAACTAACTACACAGGATTTATTTTATTACCACTTGAATGCGATTTCACCTGCACGGTTGTCACGAATCGCGGTTCTTCAGTTCTGATGAGTTATCATAAATATCTGGGAAATTCGTAAATAGATTCTATTATTCTAGAAATTTCTTCCTTTTAATTTTAATGACTATCAGCGCCACTTTAAAATTTTGGTCATAGCCCAATACTAATAATTCCACAGAAATATAAACTCGGTGTTATGTAATTGCGGTATTGCAGATTCTAGGTTTGAAAACTTGAAGTGGGCCGATTGACGATAACCTACAAACGTGTCGACGGCGAACTATGAGAGATTTTAGCCACGATTTCATTAAAAGTTAAATAAATCTATATACTCAAGTACATAGAGTTAGTTAATCACGACAAAGAAAATAGTATTTTAGGTCGTAGAAACAAATTAAGTAAAATAATAAAGCATTTAATATATTTGTTTATACGTTATTGCTCCTTAGTTTAAAAATGTTAAGAGAAATAAAATTATTTTTGTATACCTTCAATTATAAATTAGTCGTACTTCTTACCTGTTTTGGCTGCCGAACGCGATGTGATTTCTATTTAGTAGTGATTAATTTAATTTTATATTGGGTAATAATACTGTTAATGTAAAAACAAAAAAAAAACACAAATGTAAATGACTCCACCGATACAGGCTAGGCCTAGTGGTGGAGTTATGGTACTTCTATAATGTATATATTATTTTTTGGTGAATAAACGTTATTATTATTATTATTATTATTATTATTATTATTATTATTATTATTATTATTATTATTATTATTATAAATCCTAACTAATATTATGAATATCCAAAAGTGAGTTTGTTTGTTTGTTTGTTTCATAGAGTAAATTAATTTGACAGCATGGTTTGTTTGTACAAATTCTATTCCCGAGGAATATAAAAATAACTTTTGTTAAATTTGTGAGTGTTAGTGAAGGGCAGGAGGGGGAAAGGTGGGAGGGTCAGGCTGGGAGACGGGAGTGAAAGGGCTCGTCCGAAACCGGGGCGGGACGCTATAGGATATATTGTGAAATTGTAATGCTAGTGAGAATGAGAACGGGAAAGAATCAGTATAATATTACAGCAGAGAGACGAAAAAAGGAGTTAGATGAAAGTAAAAGTGTGAGGAAACAAGAATAGCGGTGAGAAGGAAAACGACTACAAGGGCGTAACGGCTGTCCGCGCGGACGAAGCCGCGGGCGGAAGCTAATAGATTTTATAATGTTTATTTAAGGATCACTAAAGTCCCATAAATTAAATCAATTTTTATTCCGATGTGGAAATAAGCTCACTTATTAAATTCCAAGGTAAACTTTTGATAAGCATCTGACCTACAATTTCAATGTTTCGTGGCACGCCAGTCTGAATTACACAATCCAAGTGTAATACAAAGTAAATTTTTCTCCTCCCTGTTTATTTTTTCCGTCTAGTTTAGTCGTCTAGCCGTCCTTTTCGCAAGCACGCCTACAATTTCTCGCTGCAGATCCTCTTCCCAAATGCTGAATATTTGTTAACATCTCTAGCAATTTTAAAACTACCTAATTTAAAACAAACCCCGTTTTAGCGCCAAAACTTGATACAAAAAGACGGATAATTAGAACTTTTATAACATGTGAATTTTGTTTTGGAAAAGTATATTGCATTAAACGGTTTCAATATTATGACAAAATGTATTTTGTTGTATATAGGAATTATATATTTCTATGTATAAATACTACATGTAAAATTACAAGATATACAAATACATTGCTATCTAGTTAAGCCGACCACTCACGAACACTCCTTTTGAACGACATCCAAATGTCGTGATCGAAATATCACACCGCAATGGCTCATTCGTCATGCGCGTGACGTGCCCGCCAATGAGGTGAGTTATCATGATCACGTCGTCATCTGGATGTCGTCCAAAGGGAGTGATCGACAATGGCCAGCCTAAGCGACGAACATCATTTGGCTCTAGGATCTACAGAATTTCAGAAAGTATTGATTTTTTTAAAATATTAACAGTAACTTTAGTTGAAACCTGAAACACTAATATACCAAGAAGTTAGACGTGAAAATTTTGTAAGTACCGCTGGTGAGAATTTAACAATCCCCAAAAACCATAAGGAACAAAACAGCAGCGTAAGGTCCACTCCACGTTAGAGGAACAATCAAAATAGCACAAACTCTACGTAATGGACGCTGGCGTTAATCTTGTTCTAAGTAAAAAAACAAAATTTATATTCAATTAGCCCCGAAACGGTACTTACAAAACTAGAGATCAAACGAAGTGCCAAGTTTAAAAAAATCCATCGGATAACACTATTTTAAAATATTATTAAAACGAGAATACAAACTACCGGAGTAAAATTATAAAGTACCTACCAGCCGTACTTAAGTACCTTCTTCATAAAGTAATCAGTAGCTAATATACATAAGTAGTTAAATATCTACAATATGAAATAACTACACTTTCATTTTCAATTACGTACATAGACACGTTTAAGGAAACTAGAAAAATAATTGGTAATTACTAGACTGCCTCTTCACTAGTATCATTGCGTGTAGTGAATAACCGGAAGCGCTGTTTTGACCTAGAAGGAAATTATGTGCTATATGAAAGTACGATTTGATATAAATACATACTAGATTCGTTAATTCGAAATCCCCCGTGTGATTTGCAAGTGCAATTACCCCCTTGACTTACGATCGAAGAAAAAAAGAAAGAGTACCTACCTACATAACACACCCAAAAAAAATAATTTTGAACCAAAATTGTATCTTTTTGTTTAGGATGAATCACAGACCAGTCAACCTATAGACCACGCTTTAATAAACGTCAGTACGAAAACGAATTCGCCAAAAAGTGGCGGGGTGCGGGGAGAGGTCGGCTAGTTTTCATTGGCTCGTTCAAAATTGACAATTTAATGGCTTCCGACGTGCTTCCAACTGACCGCTCACAAGAGACGTAGTTATGTAGTGTCACTACATAGCCTTGGCGAATGCTACTCCCTGTCAAAGCGTGGTCTATAAAGTTGACTTGTCTGTGGGATGAATGCTTTGGAAGACAGGTAAATCAAACAAAAAAGAAATCCTGTTTCCATGCCGGGCTGTCAAACGGACATTTGTGACGTCACGGGTGGTCACGGGTGACACCGACGACCCTGCATTGAAGAACGTAGCCAAGACATATCTTACAATGGCGGCCATTTTGAAAACGTTTTCCATGATCCTTTCCATTTAGACCTGTGATGATTTTGGAAGAGTGAAATTGGCCTTTGGGTTGCCATTTTAATACGATCTTTCCATCCTTTTAGAATTTGACCATATAAAATATTTCCTTATATTTGTTTTCCATAAAATATTTTAGTATCAAAAAATATGTTGTCATTTTACGCATCAGTACCTACCACCACACATTGTATTACACACTTGTAAGTGAACGTCCTACTGCCTCTTTCATTTGCTATGGTAAATAAAAACTACTGAAAAATTTTCAATATTTTCCGCTGTCACGTGAATAAGTACAATAAAAATTAATAGTTTTCACTTAAATATATTGCCTTAAAACATCGATTGAACAATTGTGATTGCGTGTAATATGTACCTACCTACTGAAGCTAATAAATCACGCAACAAACATTAGAGAACAAAATATGTTGTAGCATAAACCGATGAATCATAATAATGACAGAAGAAATCATATAACCAACTAAAAATTGTGGCCTCGATTACATAGATTAATATATTATTGTTAACATTCATATGAAACAAAGAAATCAAACGGAACAATAGATAAATATACATCATTAAGTAGGTATAGATTGATGTTATAGCTAGGTGATTTAAAAAAAAACAAAGGAAGGCTATGAGGCTAGTATACGAAGTGCTGGAACATGTGTAACTATGGTTATTCCGCATCCATGTGATAATATATCTCAATGAATAGAATTATATCCCATAGTTCTGTCAAATATTTGATCAAACTGAGCTACTAATATACATCATTAAGTAGGTAGGTATAGATTGATGTTACCATAGCTAGGTGAATTTAAAAAAAAAAACAAAGGAAGGCTATGAGGCTAGTATACGAAGTGCTGGAACATGTGTAACTATGGTTATTCCGCATCCATGTGATAATATATCTCAATGAATAGAATTATATCCCATAGTTCTGTCAAATATTTGATCAAACTGAGCTACTAATATACATCATTAAGTAGGTATAGATTGATGTTACCATAGCTAGGTGAATTTCAAACAAAAAAAGGCTATGAGGCTAATGCAAAAAGTGCCGGAACATGTGTAACTATGGTTATTACGCATCCATGTAATAATATATCTCAATGAATAGAATTGTATCCCATAGTTCTGTCAAATATTTAATCAAACTGGGCTATTGAATAGCTCAACTAATAGTCGCGTGTCTTAAAACAGATCCATAATCAATAAATTGACAATACATCGCCGTTATACATCGAATTATTAATCTACACATAAACTCGAAACCAGCAATGTAATACTCACTAATCATTCGTGCGAAGCCGAAGTCGCAGAGTTTGACGACACCGTCACTTGTTAACAGTATGTTCTCGGGTTTCACGTCTCTGTGGATGCAGTTGTGTCGGTGACAATATGCAACTCCCTGTAGAGTCTGCCATATTATCTGCTTTGATAGGAGCTCCGGACATCCCTAGAATTAAAACAATTAATTATCAGGAACTGTTTCCACTCACCTGGTAACTCATTAAACATCGATGTTTATTAAGCGCTAATAAAATCAGAAGTATTACTCATATTTCTAAAGTCACATCAATGCAGTGGTCACAAGTTAAAATGGACTTTGGGTATCATCCATTCAAAAAGCAATAAAAGTTGACTGCTTGATTGGCCGAGAGCGGTTGGAGACCCTAGCTGCGGAACCAAGGGTCGCGGGTTCGATTCCCGCCCGAAACAAGCACGTGTGCATGAACATGTCTATTTATTTTGTGGTTGGGTGTAAAAGTATCTATATATGTATATATTAAAAAGAATATTTAAGTATGTACATCAGTTGTCTATTTATAGTACCCCATAATACAAGTACAATACTTGCTTAACTGAGGATTAGATTGCGCCGTGTAGGATGTCCCAGGTATTATTAATATTTTTTTATATTATGGTGATAATGCCAGATCACCATTGAATCACAGACATCTTCAGCCACCCAGCGAAAATTGAGAGAGCGTGACTGGAAAGTGCTGATGCGTCCACCACACAACCCTGACCTAACACTTCAGCTTTCCACCTGATTCTGTCACTTCAATACTCTTATTTAGCGTAAAATAGATTTCAAGACAGGACTGTCATGTCAAAACGACCTATCGCAATTTTTTCGTCATAAATCTCGAAATTTCTACGGCAATGGATTCATGACAGAGCCTACAAGATGGCATTTTGATTATAACACCACATTCAAGATGGCAACGATTAAACATAATTTAACTTAAAAAAAAATAATCTAAATTTGTATAAAAATAAGATGTATGGTTTAGTTAGAATGTGCATTCTCAGTTTGAACTGTGAGTCTGACCTAGACTCAGGTTTCGACACGTTTCGGGTGAGAAGAGGGTCATGCGGGTGTCATCGAATAGTTGTTGTCAGCCGTTTTGCCCAGAAACCGGCAACGTAGACACCACTAAATTGGCCGAATCGAAACGATATCTCTACGTAATGAACGCAGTTGTCGATCATTATTATGAAACAACAAGGTAATCGAATCATTGTTAGGTATCTACATAATTAAGAAGAATTGTTATCTCATATAATAAACCACGTATGTATTACATAATTAGGAACATCCGGAATATATGAAATGTTCGATGCGAAAACGCGAAAATCTTATGTTTAGATGACAGTCGACTATTTTTGATGCCAACAGGTCTTCGGCACATGCAAAGCCCAAAAATTAACAAGGTTTTTCACGCACGTGTATACTAAACCTCTATAACAGGAAAAATTTTAGTCTTCATCTATTTTTTTTCTAGTCAATAGGTAGATACTAGCCGGGTATTATTCAAAGACTTTATCCATTTGAAGACCGCTTAGCCTAGTGGGCAGCGACCCTGCCTACGAAGCTGGAGGTCCCGGGTTCGAATCCCAGGTCGGGTCAGTATTTATATGACGAATATTGATACTGGCACCGGGTCTTGGTTGTTATATGTATGTGGTGTCTTCGCTTGGTACCCAAAATACAAGCTAATGCTTAGTTTGGGACCTAGACGTTGTTGTGATTGTATGTGTTATTGTTATTATTATTATTATTTAAAATTTTGATTGAATGAAATGTTGACCATTAAAGTGATTCAATACAAAATAATATTTGTTTCAATTATACCGTTTCCTTCACATAACAAACAGCAATCTATTGTTCGAAGCAATATCGTGTTGCATGTAATAAGTATGAACATAACATGATTTTATTGAGCATTGTATACTGAACAGATTAAATAGCACGTAAATGCTGGTACAAAAATGAAATTATTTGTTTTGCTGAATCTACAAGTTTTATGGGTAAATTAAAATCCAAGAAATCTTCTATTTGTATTCGCGATATATGTGCCCCATTTCGCGAAGCAAAGTAACCCACAAATCCGCAATTCCATAACATTATTTTGTAATGTAATTTATAACCGAATAATCTGGTTTTGTTTTTATCACAACAACAACACAATGTTATAGAGGTTTACCTCGTTTTTAAATTTATTTTACACCTAGGTACCTACCCGTTTTAAATACGTAGCATGTGGGGAGAAACGATTTCACACTATCATCCCTCCCGCACCTCACACCTACCGCAGAGAAAACCTGAGTTGAGCGGTATCCCCTTATTTGTTTAAAAGAAGCATTTATTATTGTTTTTTATTGATTTTAAATTGCAAATTATTATTAGCCTAGTGCAATGCTAAATATACATTTAATTTAATTCGCTAATTTGGTACAAAAAAATGTTGCAACAGCGACGCGACGCTCGTGTAGGGTCCATTGTGAAGTCTATTGCCCAATTTCATTCTAGCAATACATTACATTGACCCCATGTCATGGCCAAACCAGCCGAACGTTCGAACCGGAAAAATTATTACCTATGTACTTGTGTCTTGTTTAAGTAATAGGTAGTCATTGTAAAGTTAGTACATAGGTATTTGATATTATTGATTCCTATTTTGCAAATACCGCTTGTGAACAATTGTTTGTAGTTACTTATGTTAACTACCTTTTTCATTTCATTTTTTCCTACAATTCTCCCGCGTTTTCTATACAATTTTGTCTTTTGCCTTTTTCATTGAAATATATATATTTAAACTTTTTACTTATGAAAAAATATTAATTATGAGTTCGTATACCCGCGGCGCGGTGGCTTGGTACTCCGACTATTATTAGGGGTTGAAATATGAAATTGTCATTTGATATGAGAAAAAATTAAACTGCTAGAAGAAAAGACGGTCTCATACAGAAAATGAAAAACGTAGACTTGGATTTAGACTTTTCAGCGATACTAGAGACGCAACTGATGAAAAATCAAATCTTTGGAAACTTCTTCAGTTCTAAGAAATTTAATGTGTCAAAAATATAAGAACACATTTCCAAATTTGATACAAAAGCCATGAGTAAATGAGGAGCAAGTTGAAATTTAACATTTATATGAAGGTAAATCATCTGCTAATAAGAGGTCCAGTCCAGTCCTCCTAGCCAGTCGCCAAGAATTACAATGAGGAGTAATTAACACTTAAGTTCTGTCCTAGTTGTACAATTGTAACCATGTTAAAATCACCTACAGTAAATGGCAGTATAGAATCTTTTTTCTTGTGACCAACCCTGAGAACTTCCTTACTATCGAACGTGACAAAATTAGGTATGTTAGGCACGCCTTGCGCTTGGCTTTCAATTTCATAGAACCATCTTAGATTACGCAATTTCCGAGTGAGGAAGTAAGTTTAAGGTTAAACGATGCCCTGATTTCCATACAAACTTTATTTGACCAGAACTAAAAAAACTATGTTATAATATTTATTTTATCTTAATAGATGTGTTCATTTTCTAACATTGAAAATGTTTATCAGATTGTTTTCGTGGGGAAGTGTAATTCGGCTATATTTCCAAAATTTATGATGGTGCACGAAAGGCAGTGGTGTGAAAAGATGCAGGAGCTTTTTGGGGCATCGTATGACATCAAATTTTCTAAAATCGGTCTGACCTCTTTTTTCGGAAAATCGAAAATAGTGAAAAAAAGACAAAATTTTATGATTTTCGGACAAAACGAAAGCCAATATCAAAAAACTGAAAAAAACTTCCGAGGCAGATAGATTGTCTACAGTTTGAAAAAAGAAATTTTTAAATCTGTTGAAAACTTGAATGATTATCAGATCGTTACCCCAGAGAGTGAGGTTCGGCTACATTTCAGAAAGTTATAAAGGTAGATGAAAGACAGTAGTGTTAAAAGATGTAGGAGCTTGCGAGGCATCATATGGTAGCAAATCTAATATTGGTCCATAACTTTTTTCGAAAATTTTAATAAAATTGTTGGACAAAAATGTGTTATACTTGAGTTTTAATTTTTGATGTTCATTTTCAATGTCGCCCGATGGTTGCGAGAAGCGCGAAATCTGCGTATATTTTTAAAATATGTACTATCTGACACGAAACAGTTTTAGGTAATTTTGGTTTTCAAAAACAAACTCGCTTGGACACATGAATAAATGGAAAATTGTGAATTTTAAAAACCGAAGTTAGAACCGTTTTGTGTTAAAAAACCATATTTTATTAATTTAAAGATAATATCATGATGCACTTTATGTAAATAAATATAACATGTATTTTTTTTACTTTTGGTCAAGTAAATATTGTACGGAAATTAGCGGTATCTTTAACCCACAATTTCAAATGCCAATATACTAGCCTAGGTGGGAGTATATTATTTTGGCAACGGAGCTTATACCGCTATATCTGAGTGACACAGTAGTGGTAAATACTTGTCAGGCAGCATACTTAAAGTCAACTTGTTTTGTGTTGAAATAAACAAAATATCATGTACGTGCTAAGTACAAGGCGAATGCAATACAATGTTCCACTCGCGTTCCACGCGCGTCCTTAGAGATTCAATCCCTACTACTGACAACTCTCACCAGGGACTGCTTTAGCGTTTACCTCGCCAAAAGGCAAAAAAACAAATTGGTGCTTCTTGTACATACTTCATAATTATTACACTTGCTGGAAAGTTAGCCAACGCATATATACTGCAATTCCATGCTTTCATTTTGTGTCAGCCATTAATTCTTTTTCTATTTACATTAAAAATTAATGGGAAAAGTGACAAAATCTATACTAATATTATAAAGCTGAAGAGTTTGTTTGTTTGTTTGTTTGTTTGAACGCGCAAATCTCAGGAACTACTGGTATTAAAAAATTCTTTTTGTGTTCGATAGTCTATTCATTGAGGAAGACTATAGGCTATATGCATAAAATAATACTATCTGTCTGTCTGTCTATTCGAACAAATCTCCAAAACGGCTAATCTGATTTTGATGAAACTTCACAAATGTGGAAAGGAAGTGGTCAAAAGTGATATACACTACTTTTTGTATGTGTGTATGTACGTCTATCTGTACATTCGAGCTAAACTCCAAAACGGCTAAACCGATTTCATTGAAATTTCACGGGTATGAAAAGGAGGTGGTCAAAAGTGACATACGCTACTTTTTGCCCGTCTGTCTGTCTGTACGTCTATGTGTCTATTCGAGCTAATCTCCAAAATGGCTGAACAGATTTTAATGAAACTTTGCAGACGTGAAAGAAGGTTGTCAAGAGTGACATCAGCTACTTTTTGTGGCTGTCTTTCGTTTGTCCTCACTGATCTATCAGCGTAGATAAAGCCGAAACTATTAAGTCTAGACAGCCGAAATTTGGAACAGCGGTTTATTTTATAACGTGAGTATTAATTTTTTAAGAAAGGAATATTTGGAAATTTCAAATTTAAGGAGGGAGGGATGGAGAGGCTTTGTAAGAGAGTCTTTGTTCTTTAAAGTTAGAAACATAAAAATTTTAATATAAATAAATACCTAATGACGTGTTTCAGGGTTCGTTCGTTGGTTTGTTTGTTTGTTTGAACGCGCTAATCTCAAGAACTACTGGTTCGAATTGAATTTTTTTTTCTGTTGGATAGTCCATTTATTGAGGAAAGCTATAGGCTATTATTGTATCAGCTACAACCAATAGGAGCGGAGCACCAACGAAAAATGTTGCAAAAACGGGAAAAAATATTCTTTTTGAGAGCTTCCGTTGCGTGTGCTGCGTAAATGGTTGATGTTAAGCAAAAGTCATGTATGACGGGATTGTTCCCCTTTGAAAGATCTAACCAAAAGTCTGCGATAGCATATGTGTATCTTTTAAGGTTGGTTTACTATAACCTTTTTTATGGCAATCAAATTTATTCCAACATAATGCACTTTTGCGAAGGTATTTTTTAAACATGATTTGAATCCTTATTAAATTAAATACGTTAGTTATCTAGGAATGGATTGTTAGGAAAGGGGAGGGAGAACGCGATGGGGAATGTTTCTATAGTCCACACGGGTGGAGTGACGTGTTTTAGATTTTTTTATTTTCAATTTCTAAGGGGGAGGTGGGAGTCAAAAGTTTCTATGACAGTAACCAAAATTTATATCAGCAAAAAGTACACAGAAACCATCTCTCTGTTAATAATAGATCACTAACAGGAATGTGTAGTCTACGCAGGCGAAGCTGCGGGCGGTCGCTAGTATTTCATAAACCCAAAATCTGGATAGTATATGCAATATGTTGACCTAAAACCGAATATTAAATCAAAAATTTAATATAATTTTTTTTTTCGGGGGCTACGTACTACAAGCAAATTGTACCTACCGTTTGGTACCATATTTTTGGGGCCCGTCAAAATTTCCGATATTTTTATTGTTGTTATCCTCGATGCGCAAGTCCGACTCGCACTTGATCGCACTGTTATTTAATCAATGATTAACTTCATGTTGTCCCGTAAAGAGGTCGATTCACCTATGTTGGGTTTATTAATCTCGATTTCAAGAATTTGCTAAACTGTTGAATCAACAACTTCTCGAGAATTCTATATGACACTTCACCAATGATTTTAAAGTGAGTAACGTTATAAAAAATTAGGAAATACCGTAACCGCTTAAGTACACTAAGTTATTTAGTTAATAAACACAGCACATACTTACTGACATCCATAAAAAACGGCCAAGTGCGAATCCGACTCGCGTCGAGGGAGGGATTATTAAATCTGAATCTTTAAGTTAAAAGTTGAAAGCTTCTCCTTCTTATAGTAAGACAGCCATAGTAAACACTACATTAATTAAATAATTAGTTATCAGTAAAATTAAGCAACACATTTTCCTTCCACCAATATTTTCCAATTTCTGCAGGTATTCAGACTTTAGATTTTAGTTTAAATTTTCCTATAAGCTATGAATGTACATTCCGTATTTTTGTTTTTTTTTTTTTTTTTCATTATAAGGCCAATATTTTCGAAATATATTTGTATAACTCCTAAAATGAGAGTTCCTTTATCGCATAAGTTTTTCTGTAAAAAGTAAGTGAAGTCCTATATTTCCAATTTTTTTTTACAAAATTTGAAGCTTAATGATTCCAGTGATATGATATTTTAATATCAATTAAACCATGTATTTTAAAATTATAAAAGGATACCTACATTTGTATTTCCTATAATAAATACTTTCAGTTGGTATATCACACGGTGCACTTGAAAAAAGTTTTTTTTTTTTAATTTCTACTTTGCGGTAGGAGAGGGCGTAGCAGATTTAAAAACCCAAAATGGTTATTAACGCTGTACGTTCATGATTTGGTCACCAAACTAGGCTGTATAATAAGGTATCAATTTTTAACTTTCTTTCGTTCACTAGATTCGGAGAAAATAAACTGTGACAGAGTGATCCTTTATGGCTTCTTTTTTCATTTTGAATGTACGGAACCCTAAAAAC
Source organism: Luffia ferchaultella (assembly GCA_949709985.1). NCBI lineage: Eukaryota > Metazoa > Arthropoda > Insecta > Lepidoptera > Psychidae > Luffia > Luffia ferchaultella. Next base: position 15,458,738 of record OX453256.1, on the reverse strand, counting down.
CGTTTACTTTGCTTCGGCTTGATTTTTCTAATATAATATGTAGATTAGGTTGAACGTCACGTCACCTTGTGTATATATTTAATATTAAACGGTAGCTTAATTTGTTTTTTCCTCTTCAATGATCTCAGTGAATTATGAAAATCAATTACGATGGATATCTCATTTATTTAAATAGTTACTCATAACCACCTATTGTGCACGAGCTTGAAATGTGATTTTATCTATAAATAAATATTGTTAAGCATATAGCTTTCAATGCACTATTACACACCGGTATAAGATGAAGACTCGACGATAGCGAAAACCGACGAATTATAGACTCAAAGATTAGAGAGACCATACCATTATTCATTACTATCATTTGATTTCAATATTTTGTTACATTCAATCAATCAATCGAATCATTTATTCAACATAGGATTACAAAGTAATCGTGAAACATTACACATTAAATGTACCTTATTTCATGTTTTTTCTAGTACGATTTTTACATGTGCGTCGCTTATTTAATTTTAATCATATTATATTTAATAAATCAAATTTAATTTTACGATGAAAACCTCTATGCCTATGCTATTTTGCTATGCCCAACTGAAATGATTCAGACGCTGGTTTCTGTTCAAATAAATAAATGACCTAGACTTATGCCTAGACTAGACCGGGCAAACGAAATAGTCTAAGATAAAGCAATTAGTAAACATCAGGAATATTTTATTGACCAATTTGTGGAAAAAAAATAACTAAGAAAAATAAAGATTTTCTTTTATTTTTTCGTGAAGGTATAAATTAGTGTATATTTACAAAAAAAAATACAATAACTGCGTTAAAAAATTTGGTTCAAGCCTGTTGACATCGCTGTACAAGCGAATCGACAAGGTTTTGGTGCTTCATTATTGTGTTCGCGGTGCCTTGTCTATAAACGTGTCTTCTAGTCTAAGATTTCCAGTACCCTCACTACATTGGGGTAGATGACTATTTTTAAATTGTTTTACATGAAAGTGTTTTTTAACTATATCATAACAGTGAAATAATTTAAAAAAAATTATCATTATTAACAAAGTTATGAATGCTTAAAATGTCTTGTTAGACAGAGAAGACAATACCGCACGGCGTACTCAGCTGTGACGTCAGCCATTTAAAATAACGTTAAAATAATGTTTTTGGTTTGCAAGAAAGAAACAGAGATGAAATTTTAATAGCTTAAAGTTCCATATTGTTCAACCGAATACAATTTTGTTTGTGAATTTCGTTACTGTTATGTACGTGTTTTTACAGGTTAAAGTGAATAACTTTTTTTTTAATTTAGTAAGTAAATTAGAAATCATTAAATGTTTTTCTGCAATATTCCAGAGTTATTTTAAATATATGTAGGTATTTTTCAAGTTAGGAAAAACGACATCTTTTTTGGGAAATATGCTAAATATTCATTTTTTTCTATCTATGTTTACAAAGACCCATGATTTCAAACATATTTTTTTACTTAACGGACACGCAATATTTTCTTAAGACTTAAGGTAACGCCTGGGCACACGGAAAATTTTGAAGACTAATGAAAAAAATTAATTCAACCCGCTTTCCATTATAACGTATATAGCTGTAGATCGATAATATCAGTATAGAAGCACGTCGATGTGTTATAGAAAGTATCTACCCGAAAGATCACACGTCTTCACAAATACATCGGCCGAAACAGAAATATCGTGAATTCCGAGATTAAAATAAATCACAAATAAAATTATATTTTAGAGGCTGTTTTTACTCAAAGAAAATTGAGCGTTCACAAAATTGAATTTCTAGGCGGAACCGTGCGGTGGGACGAAATGTACTGTCAAAGCTAGCGCCTGCGTTAAGAAATATTCCCACGACAAATTGTAATTTCAATTTCATAATAAAATGTTCGATGCTTGAAAACTTCGAGATGCTGCGGAGTGAGGATTTCGGTGACTATATAAGGGCTCGGCGTGACGTTTGTTAATAAGCCAAGTGCGATCAACTGCATGTGCGATAAAAGTGAGATTTGTGATTTGTGTGAATTGTGATTGAAACAGTTTGGTACCTAGTGATTTTGTTTCATAATAAAATAAAGTACCACTAGATCGGTGTTTTCGTGCATCCTACAGATCTGTACCTATACCCCGTAACAATACATATGTTTAACTTAACTACATGTAACTTTTTCATAGTTACGTGTAGGTATAGCAAATACAATAAGAATGGAAGCACACATAACCTTTAGTTTACTTATCTAAGTATATGTTGTTGTAATCATAAAAATCTAAACTGACGACTAGGGGTTTTATTTAAATCCCATCGGATTTAAGAGCTCAAAAACCGAAAAAAAGAAATTATTATTGCATCTAAGAACACGCGTGTGTGTGAGTACCTACTGTGTTTGCCTGAACACTGTTGCGTTTACTATATCTGGGTGAGCAATTGCATATGGATAAATTATGTCAGGATAAGGATTTGGCGTCAAAAAACGTAGATAACAATATCACCTACATGTTCGGTTATAATTCACGTACACAACCACGGTATATATATATGGTTGGAATTAGAATAGTGTAACGAGAGTAGCTATGTGCTCTGTTGAATCACACAAATTATGAAAGTTAGCCTGTCATATTTGGTCCATCCAGATACTATAATCAAAGGATATTAGATTGTGAAAATAAAACCTTATTGCAAAATTTTGAATCACCATTGTATAAGTTCTGAGGATATATATAGCTATTACTAATTGTTGAAAAAATTTATAAAATAATAATATGTTGACGTATTTTAGACATAGCGACTTACCTACTACGGTCACGACCGGCATGTGACCCAGCTTTTTTTTTGTTTTACCCTTGCGATGGGAAGGCGGATTAAACTCTACAGCTTCCGCGCGCCTGAGCGCACGGGGTATGTGGGAGTTGCACCCACTAAACAACCGTCTGAAGCAGAATAAGAAAGCGTGTCGTTAGCCCGAAAGCTCTAACGACTTCATCGGAGCGGCCAAACGGTACACTAGGGTGTTGGCGGCGCGAAGTTGTTGGGTAACCCCTAAGGGTTACTCGATGCGAAATAATTCCGTTGGCACGGGCCTCCGGTTAAGATTTACGTTATTAATATAACGTGAAAAGTGTTTTACTGTTCACTCATTTGAGATGAGGTCAGTAGGGGGACGACCCGGCTGATCCGTTCGCAAACAATCGATGTTTACCAAAGTATGACATTCGGAAACAACAATTTTAACTTCAAATCACATTAGCAATTTTAATATGACTGCTTGCTTTTGTGTATATGACGTCGTCCTGTCATATATGTCATTCAACAACACCGAAACTATATAATATTATTTAGAAATCGTAAGATCTTTAAAGAGGACATCCTTGAGGAATATCTGTCAACAAAATTAGCATTATCGAAGCAAAAAGTTAGCTGCTATCTCGGATTCGCGCCGCCTATCATACCTACATCACGCGTGCGAAAGGAAGAGTTGCAACTTTTCAACGAAATTTTAATTCGCGAAATTAGGTGTCTGGGCGTTAACTTTGTTCTGCTATAAAACTTTTATGAAATAATCCGGTTTTTACTCTAATATATGCACACAAATATCCTTTTTGCGTAGTGAGTTAAGTTAGAACAGAGTTCAATTCGCGGTCGAGTTCCTGGTCGGCTGAAGTCAAAATATTTAAACTTAATTGATTTATGGAAGACGTAAAAGCTCTGCTCACGATAATTTATTGTGGTTCCTAAATTTACAACGGTTGGGGTCTATATCTATATAATAATAATAATAATACATGGGACTTCCCACACAGCGCCATCTAGTCCCAAAGTAAGCAAGTATTATGCTTGTGTTATGGTTTACTAGACAACTGATATACATACTTAAATATTCTTTATAATATATACTCGTACATCTATAAATATTTTTTTTTTTTATATATAACAACCAAGACCCGGTACAGTATCAATATTCATCATATCAATACTGACCCGACCTGGGATTCGAACCCGGGACCTCTAGCTTCGTAGGCAGGGTCGCTACCCACTAGGCTAAGCGGTCGTCGTATATCTAACATATTTCATGGGTTGACAACATCGGTTGACAAATATCAACATTTCGCTCGTAAAAATATTTTAAAAATCTACTATCTATTCAAATCTATTTGAATAATCAACAAAAAATTTTCTTTTAGATAGGTATGGGAACGTACTACTTATACTACGTGACCCGTTCAGGGGCGGGAGGGGGGTCTTCAAAATACCACGCTTGGTCACAGGGAGGAAGAAAGAGCTTAGGTTTTTGTCACGTAGTCAATATCCTCTGTGGTCACCGAGGGGTGGAGGGGTCAGAAATTTCAATTCATTCATTTATTCATCAATTCTTAGTTCGTCTATAAGTGTAATTTGATAGGTAATTTCAGTTACCTACTTCATTTGTAATATTACAATTTCACAAACAAGAATTCGTCCTACCTACAATGACGTACGGTGCTAAAACATGGACTCTCACAGCAGGACCGCTCCACAAATTTAAAGTCGCACAGCGCGCTATGGAACGGGCTATTCTCGGTATATCTTGATGGACAAAATAAGGAATACTGAAATCCGCCGAAGAACTAAAGTTGTCGACATAGCCGAAACATTAGAAAGCTGAAGTGTAGCAATGGGCCGGTCACATTTGCTGCAGAACCGACTACCGATGAGGTAGACGAGTTCTCGAGTGGAGGCCACGTACCGGGAAGCGAAGCGTTAGACGCCTCCCGGTCAGATAGACAGATAATCTAAAGCACCATACCGGGGGTAATCGGATGCGAAATGCGAAAGACCGTATGTGGTGACGAGCCTTGTGAGAGGTCTTGTGGGAGGATATATCCTGCAGTGAAGTCACACGGGCTGAAGATAATGATGATGCTTATGATGAAACAAGAATTATTAATAAAAAATAAATTTAGGAAATTCTCCCGTCAATTATTTAGTATTTACATTAGATTATTATGGTTTCATGATATACTTGAATAGATAGCGTTAATATAGTAGGATCAAACCATTTTGACCTCTTTAGAACCCATTTCTACCCCCTGTGGCCTAATGTAGCTTTTGTCTAATATTCTGATACAAATGGTGACACGGCAGGGGTTGGGCTACATGGAAAAGTGCCTACATGGAGATGTAGCCCAAACCTTGCTCCTTTGCCTTGATGTTCTTTACCAGAAATAGTTTTGGTGTTACCTGTGCCACACTAAAAGTTACCGATGCTTATCCAAAATTCGTGAATCTAGATGAATAATTTTCCCCAAACATGCCATTGGCATTGCTCATTACTTACAGATGGGTGTTTTTCCAGTTCATGCAGCACGGTGTGGTCGCAGTACTCGAAAACCAAGTGCAATTTACGTTTTCTTCGGAACACCTCCAACAGGTTTACGAGATTCGGGTGCTTGAGATTCTGCAATGTTTTATTAATTTTATGTTTATGTATATAATAAATATAATTTTTCACATAACAACTAGAAAAAGCGCTGGCTTACTATATACTTGATTATAAAAAAACTGGGCATGTGTGAATCGGACACATGTGGCGATGGTTCGTACTAAACCATCACGTCACCTAGTATGTTTTTAAAGATCCGAATCAAATGCCTGAAATTAGAATCTTTTCTAATATTTTGCGGCCATCAACTGAATATAAAATTTTAATACATGACACCCCCTAATAAGTAATAAACAAAATTTCTTAAGACAGTGGGTTGAACCAAAATTTTTAACAGTTTTTATATATTTTTTTTTTTCAGAAATATAGACCAATCTATACCGTTGCCTTAAAATAAAAAAAGAATAATGTAATGTTCTTAGTTATTTTTTTCCAAAAATTGTTAATGAAATATCCCTACTGTGACGTCAACTGGACAGATGTTTACTATTTGTATTAGCTTATAGACTAAATAAAGTCATAATATTTTTATTGATTCATGAATGAGAATTACAATTTCATTCGGCATAGGTACCTAACCAAAATATTTTTTTATTTAGTTTTAGCTTTGGTTTTTTACTGTTCACCTCCTAGATGATGTCACAGGGTTAATTTCAACGTCAGATGAATTTTCATAAATATCTGGCAAATTCGTAAATAGAATTATTTTATAATTTCAGACGATATTCTAGAACCTTATTCCTTTTAATTTTAATAACTATCAGCTCAACTACCTCTAAATTCAGTCAAAACCAAGTAGGTAATAATAATAGTATAACTGTTATAAGATTTAAAAGTTGCCATACAACTTATTTCAATCGTATATTCATATGAATTATATATTCTAAACTTATAATCTCTATAACTCGATCCTGACTGAGTTTAATTGTAACACCAATTTACAAGTTTTGTTTGTTACATTATCGAAATTACTATATTCGCTTACCTAATGGCCGCGAAAAAAGCCAATAAATGTCAGCCTCTATACATAAACCGACATAGCTTTTTAGGTTAGAAGTTGATCCCGCTTTTTCATATAAATAAATATGCTACAGTTCCAATCAAACTTTTATGGCGGATGTGAACATAGGCACAAGTTGCGTCGCAGTAACCAGTTCTAGGTGTAGCGCGACGCAGTGGAGCGAGGGGTATATGACTGAACCTGCGCAAGCACGCTAGCGTTTAGTTGTATTCCGATCCGTTATAAAGTTTGATTGGAACTATAACCATATACTACTAACCACTATAGACTACAAGCCCTTGGAAAAAATTAACTTGTGAAATGAACCAACGTGAATAACGCTTAGAAGGATGTTACTATATCAGAAAATAACTCTGAGCACTATGCCGTCATTTCTGAGCGGTACAGGTGAGTACGTGAGTGAATGGAATTTCTCAAAAACCTAGTGCCGTACTAAAATGGTGGTGCCGGAATTCAGTGATAAGGATAATCTGTTCAGAGATAAGGGTTGCGACCCTTGGCTCTCGACCCCTGTGCTGGAAATATTTACGGTGTTTACGGGTAAAGTATCTGTATGTGTACAAAAGGAATTATACAAATGCCGTACAATATTGCTTCTGCAATTATCGGCGAATTAAAAATTTGCACTGACTTCCGGCACCACCATACTTTAGTACGGCACTAGGTTTTTCGACATTTATTTTTAATCATCTATACACTATAACAAAGCCGTACATTAATAATTAGTCGTAATTCCTCATTTGCACCTGAGAAATTCCATTCACTCACGTACCTACTCACCTGTACCGCTCAGAAATCTCAGAAATGACGGCATAGTGCTCAGAGTTACTTTCTGATATACTCGTAGTAACAGCCTTTTAAGCGTTATTCACGTTGGTTCATTTCACAGGTTAATTTTTTCCAAGGGCTTGTAGTCTACTAGACAAATAGAACTTATTAGTTCTCAATGAAATTAACCAACACATTTATACCGATGTGTTTTCTCTTCACGAATATTTTCCGTTTCCCGAGGGAATTTGTTTTCATTCTGTTAATTTCTTGAAATGAAAGATTCAAGCGCGTTCTTTATTAGAATGAATGAGTTAAGTACCTAACATTTTATTTACAAATATTTTTCTTTTTAATTAACGAAAGCCTGTTTATAGCTAATTATAATAATTAAGTTTAGGATACACTTCCGATAACTTAAATTTACACACGCAACGGATTGAAATCAGAAACGAACATGTAGCTAATATTTTTAAATGAGACCTACGCACGCTCCGATTTTATGAAAACAGATATAATCAGGGTATGTCAACGCTCAATTAAAATGAAATATACGAATCGTTCGGTCTGTCTTTTTCGGTATTATGGTATGATTAAGCTTCGTTGTACGCACCGGTTGTATATATCCTTCATGTATCGTGGAGCAAGAAAATATACGCTGTATAGACCAAATATACACCAGTCAATTTTTTGTAATATTTACTGTGTAATAGGATTTTATGTGACCCACACGTAAAATTCGTACCGAAAAAGAAAATTTTCTGAAATTTCTTTTCATGTGTAGTTTAACAAAACGTTTGTTTAAAACAATTATAAGTAATAACATTATGATATTTGTCTATTTAGAGTCGTGATAGCCGAAAGCACAACGAACCTGTCTCAAATTTATATGGCCCCATAGGGCCATGGTTCGAATCCGGGCGTGTACCAATGAGTTTAACTGACTTAAGTACACAACTATCACTGACTCCGTGCTTCGGAGGGCACGTTAAGCAGTCGGTTCCGAACGCTGTCAATAGATAGCGGTCGTTACAATCCCCAACCCGCAGTGGAGCAGCGTGGTGGATTTAAGCTCCAAGCCTCCTTCCTCACCCTGGGGGAGGCCTAAATGGCCTCTTGGGCGGCCTATTGGGGTAAAAAATGGGCTGATGAAGAGTGAAGATTTGTGTTTTTGTCTCAGCGATTCTGACATTTTGCTTAAGATTTTGATCGTTTCAAAGTATAACGAGATGCTTCATCCTGAATATTATGCTATCTAAGACATGTATGCTAATATGAAATTTCTCTATTGTTCTCAATGAAGTATTGTGTCTTATTCATCTACTTGCACGTATACGAAAATAGAAAAGGAATTGATAAAATTGTAGGATAAATTATTTTCATTAACATGGATATCATCAAGTTTTTTGTTCTCATCGAACAACACGGCCGAACGAAATTAACACATTCAAAATCAAATTTCGCTTACTAGTATTTAAAAAAATATCAAAGTCCCGCTTTTCGAGCTAGTGTGATGAAAACATTTTTTTTAACCATTAGTGTTCATGTAGAGGAATTTTATACCATTAATAGTTTGTAAGTAAAATGACTCTAACTGACGGAGTGAATGACAAGAGTCGTGATAGCCCGAGCGCAGCGAACCTGTTTCAAATTTATAAGGCCGTGCGGCCGTGGTTCGGATCCGGGCGTGTACCAATACTGTCACTGACTCCGCGCCTCGGAGAGCACGTTGAGCAGTCAGTCTCGGTTGCTGTCAATAGATGGCAGTCGTTACAATCCGATAGCCCGCACTGGAGCAGCGTGGTGGATTTAACCTCCAAGCCCTCTCATCCTGGGGGAGGCCTAAGCCTGAGGCATAATGGGCTGATGGAATGGAAGTGAAATGACTATCACATACAGACAAACAGACGGACATGGAGAAACTATGTGGGACTCTTATCGGCCAGCAGAACCCTTAAAAGTAAAGGATTATCAGTTGAGGCATTCTAACTCTACATACCGGAACTTACGAACACAATTTTGATTCTACCTATGGAAAACAGTAGGTTAGGAATGTCATACAGACGCACGCATGTCCTTAAATAAGATATGATTTCCGTATTCGAACCAGAAAAATATTTACATTTAAAACCGAAGGTATCAGAAAGTTTGCATTGGCTTATGAACCGGTAACATTCCAAGTTATTTGGTGCTATCCACGCACAGACAAGTCAACCTTTAGACCACGCTTTAATAAACGTCAGCATGAAAACAAAATCGCCAAAAAGTGGCGGGTTGCAGGGAGAGGTCGGCTAGTTTTCATTGGCTCGTTCAAAATTGACAATTTAATGGCTTCCGACGTGCTTCCAACTGACGGCTCACTAGTGACGTAGTTATTATGTAGTGTCACTACATAGCCTTGGCGAATGCTACTCCCTGTTAAAGCGTGGTCTAAAGGTTGACTTGTCTGTGTATCCACGGAACTAATGGTGTTATCCCGCCCTCAATTTGATGTATGTTTATTTGACATTAAAAATTATTCATACAAACAATAATATATCCAATATAATCGAAATTAAATAGATATTGCAGATATATTACAAGGAGCAGAGACCCGCAAAAACAATAAATACTTACTCGGTACCGGTGTTATTTTTTATTTTAATTTATTTTTTTTAAACACATACAATCACAACAACGTCAGGTCCCAAACTAAGAATTAGCTTGTATTTTGGGTACCAAGCGAAGACACCACATACATGTAACAACCAAGACCCGGTGCCAGTATTAATATTCATCATATAAATACTGACCCGACCAGGGATTCGAACCCGGGACCTCCAGCTTCGTAGTCAGGGTCGCTACCCACTAGGCTAAGCGGTCGTCATTATTACTATTGAGTTGTGGTGTACGGGTGGCACTAACAACATATCGCACGTTGCGTACCTACTACTGGAGTGAAAAACAGCGAAACTCATTTATTTCTGCGACACGAAAAAGCACATACAGCTTATAATTATTTACCGTGTTTCCGAGATATATACAAATTTACCATCTGACAGTAGCAACTGACGCGCGAAATAATAAAAATATGTTCTGCTGGACACATAGGATATTCCTATTCATGTTGTGGTGTAGTATAATCTTAGGGGTTTCTACAAAAATCGGGATTTTTCCTATTTCTCGTATCTTTAATTGGTCTAAGGTCTTTCTATCGATGTAACATATTTTAGCGTTTAAAAAATACAGCACCTTAAGCATACGTATTTCTCTTAGAGCGATCTTGCGTATAAGAGGATCGTCTTCGTTCTCAACGAACTTCTTGACAGCCACTATCTCACCGGTCTCGCGATCTCGGCATTTGTACACGAGTCCGTACGAACCCTCGCCTAATTTTGCCAGCTTCTCGTAGCGTTCCATCGCTCGACTGCTTGCCCGCGATCTGAAGATAAAGTTTCGGTTATTCAAAATGTATTGCGACTGGAGTCATAATTTTATGTATGTATAACACGCTTGTTCCCCATAAGGAGTATGGCATCCGTTTGGCACCAAGTACAAGGTACCAAGAGGGGGCGTCTTGCCTTATCACCGTAATCGAAGCTGCGGCCCCTATGCCTCCAAGGTCGTGTTTGAGGTTTGTTGCCAGAGTTTTCCTTCTTCACTGAACTTTAAAAGGTTAGAAAGGATACCGCTGTCACGGAAAGGAGCATTATTCGGGACAGGTGGCAGCCTATGGTGGCAGTGCGAAGATCCAGGGTGTCTAATCATATCACAATATTAAATAAACGTAAGCATATTAATATGTACAAGTTATTCTCTTCTTTGTAAATCTTGCTCTGAAACCTCAATAAATAAAATTGACTAAGTAGTAGACAAAGCTGGTTTACCACATCGTTTAACACTTAACCGCTGTAAAACGGAGTAACATGAGTTATAGGAACAGCTAAGAACGATACCTATAAGGGTTGTAGAACTAATAAGCGAAAAAAAAAATGACTGACCGGTTGGTCGAGTGGTTGAAGACGCCGACTGCAGACCTAAAGGTCGGAGTTCGATTCCCAGCCCGGGCCAACATTTGTGTGCATGAACATGTCTATTATTTGTTCCGTGCCTGGGTCTAAAATATCTATGTACGTATTATAAAAAAAAATTAAGTATGTAAGTAGGTAAGTACATATAGCAGTTGTCTAGTATCCATTCCATAGTACCTACAGCCCTATGGCTAGTTTAGCACAAGATGACCGTGTGTGAGTTGTCCAAGATACTATAAAACAAGACCTATTAAGCGCCTTCATCATAAAACCTTTACAGTAGCTTTGGAAAATGAGATTTATGGTTAGTTAATACTTGCGTGCTAGTTGGCAAATACCTCTTTCGTACGATTTATTCAGATTTATTCGTCTAACAAATTAAATCATTTGTGACTTGCCAATACAATTATAAAGCAGACACAAACAAAAATACCTTTAAAGGCTGGATAGTCAGTATCGATCGAATAATACTTCAAAACTTAAACAGTGACCCCTTAACCATCTGCTATCAAATTAATTTACTTTATGCCCTCAACGAACAGGGATCATTATAGATTCATATAATATTATTTTTAGCGTTTCATTATTACATTGCGTTACACACAAGTTGCATGTATTTACCCTTTATTTACTTGACTAAATATAGATAGTCATGCGATAAATTACAACAAAAAATGCACCAACTTTTATAAGCTTGTGTGTGTGACAAAACAGACCTTAAACTACCTTTAAACTCTCGCTATGCCGTACTACATGCCGGCACTGTGTGCGTCAATTATGACCTAACAGGTAGGTGATTTTTTATCTACGTTTTTAACGCCGAAATCCTACCTAGAGATGTACATATATACACAAAGGCTTTACCTCGCTGTAACTACATAGTCAGACACTAGCGATCTGTTAATGCTTCCTTTTACCATTTTTCAGTAAAACAGTAAACAATCCTACAGTAATTTTGTTGTAATTAAATTTTAAATTATATATTAAACCATCTAAAATATGTAAAGATCCGTATAAAAAATAAAATGATTTCAAAACAATAAGTCACATATAAACAATATGAACTAAAACCAATAAAACCATCAATATTAATAAGACATGTGTAGGAATATTTTTTTAATTTTTTCAACCAGTTATTTTTAAATCCCTCCTTCTTAGGATGTCAATCTTGAGATTGAGTTAATCTTTTTATTCAATTCACTGTTTTTTTAATAAATTATAAATACGTACTCACTCAATTTCAAGGTCAGTTTAGAACAAAAATTTTATTAATTTTTTTTCTATGTATTGTATTATGTAGGTAACCGAGAAAGCCCGATGTAGCATAACCTCAAGATACACCGCTGTACGTCGACAATCAGCAATTTTGTTGGTTCAACACTGTAATATTTTATTACTTTGTTATTGAAAATTACTTTTCGATATCGGTGCGATTTAGGCCTAGAATCCGTGAAATCAGCTGTTGGCTATTGTACGTGTAGCGAAATGGTTACAGTTAGAAAAAAACGTTATAAGTGTGATAAGATACCTACAGAATTCAAATGTCTATAATATTGGAAATAAAAAAAAAAATTTAATTCGGAGCAAAAAGGCGGGAAATTCAAAATTAATGTTTTTTTTGTTGGATTTTAAAAAGTGCCTTATAAGATCCAAACTTATAAAAACATGTAAAATTTTTATTTACATAATTTCCAAAATCACAACAGTGTCTACTCACTTTGAAATCTCAAGTTAAGAATATACGCGGTTCAAGAACCTTGACCGCATTTACATAATAAAAAAATCATGTAAAGAAAACGTAATGAATTAAGAATTAATTTTGTCATCAAGTTGCACATTGACAAACACGATTACATCATTAAAAAAATCAACGATTAATAAAATTAAACACGTTTTGATGCAAGAGGATCGTTTCGTTACATATTTCTGTTACACTTCGATTACACTTCGATGCCGTAACTATATGAGCATCAACCAGTTCGTTTTCAAACGTTTACATAATATTACGAAAATAACGTAGAAGTTTGGTAATTTCAAATTTATTTTTTACTGTCTTGTTCCCTCCCCCCCTACTCCCACCCCTCGTTCCTGTTCCTGCAACAAATTCATTAAGATAATACCTGGGAGATCCTAGACCCCGCCATCTAGTCCCAAACTACGCAGAGCTCGTATTATGGGTACTGAACAACTGATATACATACTTACATATTCTTTATAATTTTATAAATAGTCGGTATGTATTTTACACCCAGACACGAAACAAATACACATGTTCATGCACACGAATAAGTATTTGTCCCGGGCGGGAATCGAACTCGCCACCTTTGGTTAAGCAGTTAGAGTCTCGAACCCTTCGGCCAAGCGGTCAGTCATTGTACATACTGTCGTCATCGATTATGAAAGCAATCGGTCCAGTAAAAAAAAGTTCAAAACGTAGACAGAGTAGGGTTCAAAATGAGGGTCACTTTTTTCAATTTTGACCACAGATTCAATTCACAGATCATTGGGGTCCATGCGGATCTTTAAATATCGATTTTTAGTTAGAAGATAGTTATTCGCTTTCTATTACTAGGCACTTAAGCACTTCACGCTCGCCGAACGGAGTATGTCGGTATTTCTGTAGACAGTAGGTAAGTATCAGGTAAGTAGGTATAGACTAAACAAAAAAATTTTGCCGTTATAATGATTGTGGTCAATAAATATTTAATCAATCAATCTAAGTTAAAATTACAATTATTTACTAATTCTCTATTTCTAACTTAGATATGCGGTGCGTTAATGGGTGCGTTAAAATATTATATTTCTTTTAAAATATTAAGTAAGGATAAGCAAGTACATCGCTAACCAATCACATAGTAGGTACTTATTCGTCCTTGAAATTATAATTCAAGATTTCCTTTCTTATGTAAGAAGACACTTATTTTAAGTTTTAATTTAATACTTATAATTTTATTTTTTTTACTTATCTTGATATGAAAACATTGTTCGTACCTTCTTGGCAACAACGGTAGATTGTTACCGAATAACCAGAGCCGCTTATCACCGAACCATTTCTCCATGCAGGACGCCACGTTGTTCCACACCTTGAACTTTGACTTATCCGAATCTTCACACTTCATTCGATCGCTATCAAACCATATGCAGTAGGTATTTATTATTTTATAATTATTATAATTATATTATAGAATTATATAATTTTTCTATTCCAATTTCTAAAAGATTTGAATATGATACCGAAATTGGTGTGTTTTAACGGAGTACGTGCTAGGAATGAGAAGTTTTCAACTTTATACATATATCGATCGTATTTTCTGTTTACAGTTTGCGTTAGCCTGTGTACATGACAACCGTTGTGGTGGTAGGGTGGTTATACACCGAGAGCCGGAGGACAGGCCGTAGTCTCAAAATACTACTGGTACCTATTTACATAGGTACACAATGCATTTTTCAGAAAATACGTACCTACTCTATACTTTTGATATGGTGTTGTGTTATGGCTCCATTATTTTCTAAAGAATTTTGTGAAACTTTGAACAGAAATTTCTTTGACTTCTAGTTTTGTAAGTCCCATTTTGGACCTAATTGGCTAAGTCTAAAGCCTACTAGCGATAAATAGCCTACCATCGGTAGGTACCTACTTACTTACCAAATTCGCATCTTTAACTTGTTTGAGCCTAAGAACATAATGGTTATCAATTCTAGGTCGTTGCAAGAAAAATAATTAAAAGAATTTGTGAGTTCAGAGTTTTAAACTTGCAATTTAGTTTCAACGTGCACGATAAATTATATATGTACATAAATAACATGTTTTTAAATCACAATAAAATTGGGAAGAGAGTCTCCGGTGATCCTTGTATATGGCGCTGTAGGTATGCATCCTAATATAATATTATTCCATGCATGTAGGCACTCGAAGTCAATTGTCGACTCATACCGATAAATCTGTTCTATTCCAGATATTAAAAACAAGCGATGTCTAATGAAATTTGATGAGATTTTTAACGAAAGCATCTAAATCTATGAGCCCTCCAGTATATAAGACGTACTTAACAAGTGTCAGATTTGAGTTCCAGAATCGAATGAAATGACTACGAGATGTTAAGAGAAGAAATAACAAACAAATTGTCATTATCAAGTGACCCGTGTATTTCATGAGAATTAATAGACGTAGAAATTAGTGTATTTTGCTACAAAATATTGGATAGCGAAAAAAAAAGAAAACCAACCAAAGTGTGTCGGACCACACATAATAAAGCGGTCTGTATTCGGGTTGAAGATGGAGACATGGGCGGTGGCCATCTTTGAACCCATAACTCAAAGAATACCTATATGTGGTGAGTGGCTATATAGCCTCTTAATAAAACATTGAAAGGTTAGGCCAGGCCTTTTATATGTATAAAGTCATATCAAGACTTGTTATCCAATAACGTAGTAAGTTGGTAAAACGCCCACACTTTTGGAAAAAGGAATTTTATTTTTAAATTAACTTACTCTGGAAGTTTAATACAGTAGGTATACGCAAAATGATGTTTGTGTACGCAACATACGCAATGCAAGAATTACAATAATAATAATAATAATAATGACGTATACATGACAACAACGTCTAGGCCCCAAACTAAGCATTAGCTTATGTTTTGGGTACCAAGCGAAGACACCACATACATTTATCAACCAAGACCCAGTACCAGTATTAATATTCATCATATAAATACTGACCCGACCTGGGATTCGAACCCGGGACCTCCAGCTTCGTAGGCAGGGTCGCTACCCACTAGGCTAAGCGGTCGTCAACAATGATAGCTGTCGAAACAAATCTTAAGCGAAACTATTTTTGAAGCCATTAAACTACGATTTATTTTAAAATAATCGTATGCCAGCTCTTGGACAATACGACCTTCTCTAGTTAAAATTTTAGGTAACACGTAGTTATTATGGGTTTGACCGTTGCTTTGTTAGCGACGAGGAGGAAAAATGGCTAGAGGTGAATGAATATTTTTATTTTACAAATATTTGATACAATAAATTCCTGTAAGGATTTTCCAATTAGCAAATAGATATAAATTTTTAAGTGTTGAAAAATATGTTCCTATGTTTATTACGATCAACATTTGAATATCCCAATATATATTGAAGTAAAAAATGTGAAAATGCAATTAGTTTTATGTAGAACATGTTGTGAAAATTGAAAAAAAAACGCACGCATTTAAATTTTTTTTAATGTTTTATTTTACATCACTTTCGTGAACATATATAGGAGAAGGGGGGGTGAAAGCGCAATAAGGAAGGAAGTCCTATTAAAATGAGGATTGTGTAGTACCAAATATCCATACAAACGGCGTTAACGGTTGCACCCCATTAAACCTTAATCGCTAAACTTCTTGTTCGCTCTAAAGTCGAAGCAAAAAGCGTCGCTGTAGGAAAATATGTATCAGAAGCATTGATGTCAGCGGTAAAGTTCTTTCTGTAAATATATTTACAGCAATTTTTATAATTAATGGGCAATCATTAGTCACAATTAATAAAATTTTGGCATTCATTATAAATGTTGTCTGCGAGAAATTTGATTTGTCCGCAACAAATAAGTGGATGTATGTCAGTGGAAGAAAAACGGAAATATTGCCATATAAAATTGCAGTGGTATTAAAAAGCAGGAAACGACGCAAGTATCAATCAATTAAGACGTTACCATATATAGTATGGAGCGTGGCATACTTCAAAACGATCAAAAATCCGAGTTAAATGGAAGACTTAGAAATTAAACAGGCCTTAAGTCAATCATTGTTATTTAAACAAACATTTTTTATTAAAGTACACATGTAATAATTTTAGAATTTTCTTTTCCAGTACAAATTTTACCTATGAGTCACACAAATTCCTACTTCACAGTGAATATTTCATAACATCATGTTTCTTAAGAAAGAAAAGTGGTTGCTGACTAAATATTATTAGTATTATTACTACTATTAATTTCGCAACCGCATAAAATTGTTAAGCTGACTAAAGTAAACTTTTACAATTCGGCTGAATAGTCGGAAAGGCCGACTATTCGGCATCTTTTGTAGTCGGCGATTATTCGGCAAAATGTGCCGATTATAATTGGCGTATAATAAATGAAATAAAATCGCCAATTTATGCCTATTTTATATTTTCTAAAAAGTATCCAAACTGAAATAAGCAAATTAGTAATATAAATCAGTCAGTAATTCAGAAATGAATGAAAAAAATATGAAAGAGTTAGTTGGAAAAGTAAATAAAACTCGTCTTAACAAGCTCAGCGTGGCCGCATAATGGCTCGGGCGCATGTGCGAGCAAACCGAGTGGTGAAGAAATATATAGATATTCGATATTGCCGACTAGTCGACAATTTGAAAATCAATTAGTTGGCTAGTCAGGAAATACCAGTCAGCCCATCGCTAATAACTTTACTTGTTGATCATTTTTATTTGTTTGCTCACTAAGTATTGAGCTGAATATTTTTTTACTGCTGACAATTATGTACGGGTTTATTACTAAATAAATATATAAATAGCAAATAATTTAATTACTTCCCTATAAACCGTACGAGTGTCCTATAGACTTAACAAGGGGCTTTACATTACAAAAACTCAGTTGCGTGTTGCTTCCATTCAAAATTGAACGATTATGTAACGCTCGCGTAATATTAAAAAAATAAATACGAGTCTAAACCCTTCTTCGGTCTAACACGTATAAAGGTCTAACATTCATATTTACAGAATTAAATGCGAAACGGAAATCTTTGAACCTGGCAACATTATTTTACTGTCATTTGTCAACTATTTAGGCATCTCTTTTTAACAAATAAAAATTGTATATGCTATCTCACTTGAACTAATTGACATCTTAAAATTTTCAAGGACTGTTTCTCTCTCCTACGACGTACGACGTTGGTTGTGTTTATGTGCTCTTGTGTTGCGTGTTGCGTCTGGTCGCGTCGCGCGTTAATGGTTTACATCACCACACATTTATTTGATTGCGTTTTATTTAATCAAAGACATTCGATGGTATGAGGTGCTGATTCTTGTTCTGTCCAGTGTCCACTGTCATTTTTTTTTTACTGCACTTCCAACCCCATGCCAACCCATACCAAATTACCAATCCAGCAATCCAATAGCTACTGTTTCGATCATATTTCGATAGACTTGTTTATTTGCACGTTTTTAGAAAATTGTGGAAAATCGATAAAAGTGATTTACTTTTGATTTATGTAATGAATGTGAAAATAATATGAGTACGTCTTTTTTTATTACAAGTGTATGAAAATTGAGATCTGACTGTGCATTGTGTGGTGCGCCAACACGCCAAGCATTCTTTGTTATGATGAAATACGTTTTCTGGTTTTGCAAAATAGATCGATTACAAGGCCGAGATAAGTTTTTTAATGAAATATGTGAACGGCTGCAGTGACCGGTATGCTTCATAGTTTCAATAGTTTGTGTTAGCCTTAAAATTAAGGAATTACAAGTGACCACAGCAAGTGACTAAGACATGGGTTCTTCTGGACTCATTACGTTGGCAGATTTGCCAAATATTTTTGTCATGATCGGTGCATTAATAGCACTGTTCATAATGCTAGTCATACTGCTAAGGTAAGTGCTAATTATATTACATACGTTAATGTGTACCTATCTATTTCATTCATATTGTCCAAATATTAACATTTTCTATTGAATTTACTTGATCACATTAAAATAAAAATAACTGTAGGTACAGGTTTCCAAAATTACCATCTTAAAACTTAATAATCAGGAGTTAATTTTGGAAAAAGCAGGGTGAGGGTGCGAAATCAATATTCAGAATTTTTAGAAATGCGATAATGCGAAAAAACAATAATAAAAAATATTTTACTGTCAATGAATAAAACAATTGAAACTAACAGTAAATTACAAGTAAATTACTTTTACATTGTTCATCTTCTGGGTGACTCGAATCGTCACTCTGCTCTGCTTCACCCCACATTGATATATACATACTTAACCCAACCATTGTTCTGATTACCAGTACTAAACAATAGACATTTAAAAAGATATTAATGCGGTAATGGTTTTAAAAAACCTAAACCTAAGAATATTATAGTATAATATTAACTTCCAATCCAATTATTTTATAATGACAAAGTATAGTGTAGAGATTATGGTTTCTCCATTGAGTTTCTCCAATTATAGTAGGTACATCATATTTTTTGTAATTTAATGATTTGTTTCAACTACTTATGTCACTGATATATTATTAAAGTTAGTTACACAAAATACATACTTAATCCATCAGTATACATCTAAATATGCCCTATTATTGGAAGCTACAGCAAGAAAGGAATTGGTAGCGCTTTATAATGTTGCCTCATAAAAAGTCAAAAAATATTGAATTGGACCTAAGTGAGGGGAGTAGAAACCTCACGCTTCTTGTATTATCACAAGGAAAACGTAACCTAACCAATTTTTTTAAATGTTGGACCTTCAACCTGTCTTAGCAGAATTTAAAATTGGTCATTGTTATGAACACAATTTTCATCAGGCAGCATTGGAAACCCGATCCAAGGCATCATACAGTTATTATCTAGGAAATAACCTAGGACGAATGGAGACTCAGTCCCGTCCTTGGTGTGTTCCATCCTGATGTTTCTATATTACGTATGATACTATATTAGTAATATGAATCTTATACCGATAATAGTTATAATGGAGCTTACCTACTTTGAAACGATTGAAAATGTGAGCAATATGACAGAATCAGTGGTTAGACAAAGCGTACGTCATTATCATTGTTATAAGCAAACATTTTGTTAATTTACACATTAAAAGTACATAATTTTAGAATTTTTAGATATTTTATTTCCCAGTTTGAATTTAACATGTGGATCGTGCAAAATTCTACATCGCATTAATATTTCAAAACATCGAGTAGCAATATTTAGCCTGCGTTATATTTTTTTTTTAGTATGTACCTAGTAATAATTTGCAGATGCATCAGATCAGTAATTTAATTAATTAATTCACATATATATTTTTTTTAATTCATGATTCAGTGAATAGCTAAAATTATTAGGTGAAAATATTAGATAACAAAATGATCAAGATGAAATGACCCATACTTTGTAACAAGGTATCAAAAATGTGAGCAAATGACAGACTCAGACATTAAACAGACCACATGTCATTATGATTGTATGTTTGAAACATTTTGTTAATTTCACAATCAAGTGGCATATATTTTTATGCTTACATTTTTGAGGTCACAACATGGTACTTACTGTTGTCGCAGATCTTCTTTGCCGGCGTGAAGTTAGCGTATATACAACGTAATACGTTGGGTATAACAAAATAAAAAAAATTACATTGAATTATATTACTGCACCATGTATTAGGACAAACTTCACACCGGCAAAAAAGATCTACGACATCTGTATCTCTATGTACGTACACTCTTTATATGAATGTTCAAAATGTCATTAATAAATAATCTTTATTCTCTTACAACTTTAAACCCAAAGATTTTATTAGGTATTTTACCTTTATCTTTTATCAGAGACATTCCTCACATAATAATTATAATTGTTCATTAGTTTATGCACATGTATAGATTCTTGTTACTAATTAACCAGTAATTTGGTGTCTTACCAGTCTATTATTATGAAAAACTTTGATGTTTAAAACCTTGTTCTATAATGATAATTTATTCTGTAGGTTATCTAAATTTCCTATTTCACTACCAAATTAAGTACTTAACAGTGTCTGAAGTAAACATACATAAAACAAATCCTTGTTGCAATTGAAATTATCTAAGTATTTGATCTCTTTAACTACTTATGACGACCGCTTAGCCTAGTGGGTAGCGACCCTGCCTGCAAAGCTGTAGGTTCCGGGTTCAAATCCCAGGTCGGGTCAGTATTTATATGATGAATATTGATACTGGTACCGTGTCTTGGTTGTTATATGTATGGTGCTTGTAATCGCTTGGCACCCAATACACAGTCTAATGCTTAGTTTGGGGCCTAGACATTGTGGTGATGTATACGTTATTATTATTACTTCGATTTGTCCATAGCTAATGCTTATTGACAATGGCTTCGTGTACTTCTTTCTGTTGGTAAATAAAAGTAGTTTTGTTTTAGTGAAGGTGAGGTTCAATCCTCCTTCCCTACAAGGGCAGTCATTATACCTTTTGTCATCATGTCACTAACGGTGTTGACAACCTTTCCAGCGACTAGTAGTACATCGACATGCAAGTAAGCTCGGATGTAAAAGTGCTTCATTCAGTTTCTTTAATAGGTCATCAAGTAACAGGCACCATGGGACCATAGACTTAAGCACTAGATATTAATTTCAACTTGATAACTTCACGTGTTTCTAAGAAAAGGGGTGTTAAATAGACGAACATACAGATGTACAACGAAGTGATCCTATATGAGTTCCTTCTTTTTTCTTTTTGTGTATAGAATATTTTGATGTATAGATGATGTATAGACCATAAAAATATCAAAAATCTGTAAAATATGTGTCCAATCATTTGTTTAGGGTTTTATGCAAGTTCTCAAGTTGACTTACAAGTCTCTGCGTACAAAGGCCGTAGCTGAATAATGGAGCACATTGTGGCCTTGAAAGACATTAACTTAATTTTTGTATTTAATTTTACTACTGACAATGTTACAAAAATTTAAAAAAAATGCTTAAAGAAAGTTATTGCTTTTGCCACAACCACTTAACTATTTTTGAGTTGTTATTATAAATATTAATCTACTGACATGGCTGTATATGCATTAAAAAACCAAGCATTTATCTTTCACATTTAAGACATAAATACCTAAGTGAAATTATCCTAAAAAAATATGCTTGAAGAAAAGCTACCAGTCCAAGTTTTCATTATTTACATACCCTCACTTATTCACCTGTCATAATAATAACTTATTTATTATGAAAAATAATTCTGGAATGCAATTTGGTCAAAATTGAAAAAAAGCCATTTTTCTAAGAAAACACTGTCTCGTTTCACGCGACATATAATCATTTGCATCTGGCACTACCGAATTTCGAAGTGAGGACTTGTTTTTTTTGCTGTATGCAGTGATTTCTTATTTTGCATTTTTTCACATTATATGTTCTACATTGCGTTATTATTGAGAAGGTTGTAATTAGCGGACAATATAAACCTGTCTTCGAACAATAATAAAAATAGGTGCATAATTCTTAGAAAGTATTTATTTATGGAGGTGTGAAGTGAAAGGGTGTACTGCAGGAAAATTCCCAATTTTGCTTGGCATATTCAGGCTGTAAAGGCTGAATTTTAAAAATCTTTAAATATATATGTTTAGTTTGATTAGTTTAGTACATTATTAATATGAGATCTCAAGTTGATAAACGCATTATAGCATATTTAAGGTCTTTCTGGGCAAACTTTTACACCCTTTTTCATCCTCAATTGATTTAGTTACTCGTGATTTAGCAACTTTGTACACTTCTATGGCCCAAGGCCTTTCCAACATCGTCTTATACTTTTTCTGCCTTGCCATTTCTGTGATAATTCAATAAATATAAAAATGCTAACAGCTTTAATTATTACATAATCTTATTATTAGTGTTCATAATGTAGCTAAAGCCTAATTTTGGTCAAGTAAACAAATAAAAAAAAATATAAACAGCATGTATAAATAAAACCAAATGTATATACTTAAAAATATAATTTAAAATTCTACACAGAGACATATTCATATCGTAAAAGATAACACCTATCTTATCTGTTGTGTTTAATGTACTGAATGTACTCGGTGAGTGATAAATAAAAACAATATTTTTATGGACCCAGGTGAACATCATAACAGTCGAACAAAAATGAATTTAGACTAAACAGTATGTAAAAGATGCTTTAGAGAAAAGAAGAATTAAGTTATGCGACATCGTTGCTTTACTGCTAGGGAGTTCTTAAATATTATTGTGAATAGTAGAATCTGTGTATATAAATGAAACTAAAAAAAATGTCTTGAACGTAGCAAAATGTATGCCAAACAGGAAAGTCAAAACAAGTTGCCTATAAAACTTCACATTAATTACGCACATACATAATGTAATACTGAAGGCACAGTTATATTTTAAAAAAAATAGCTTCAATATAGTTATTTAGATACTTTAGTGTAAATTGTCATAACTATTTTATATGATCATTTATAGTACTTGTCATATAATATGTGTGGCTCTGCCTCTGCTCTGCCACAGTTCATGGAACCTATGGAGCGAATAATGACAGTTGATGACATTGCAGCCAACACTGAAAGTGACATTATTTTTATGAATATGCCACGGCAATGGCTGACCTTATAATTCCACCCTGTGACGTGACGCTCCAAGAATTTACAAAATGATATAACTACCTAAATACCGATCTAAAACAAAAAAATTCAAATTAGTTTCTTAAAATTGCTTATTTCTTTGAAAAACAAAACTTCAGTTCAAAAATTTGGGAATGGTCAATTGAAAGGAGTTTATTTTCAGTTTATTCACAGATACAGTGATAACAGATATTCTATATTAGTTAGTGTACAATGACTGTGACCTTTGTAAATAACTGGAAAGTGAGAGCTGTGTAAGGCGTAAGGTTCAATTCGCGGCCTAACCATGGGAAAAAGTAAATCTAAAATATATATCTATAAAATCGTAGTAGTCTCTGTCTGGGCTAATTTCCAAAACGGCTGAACCTATATTAATGTAAATAAGTAAATAAATAGTGACACAGGTTATTTGTCATCTAGCTGCCTGCCCGTATGTCTAGGCTAATTTCCAAAAGTGGCTGAATGGATTTTAATGAAACTTTGCAGCCATATAAAGAAGGTTGTCAGTATTGACATAGGCTACATTTTGGGCGTTTGTTCGGGCTGAAATATTTAGGGTTCCTTCGTAAACTTTAGAAATTATAAAAACCAGTTTTCATTTAAATCAAGGCGTATGTACAAGAGTACAGACAAAACTGTATATAATACATACCGTGATGTGAATGGCCTCCTAAACCAAATGCAACTTATTATTTTGCGCTCACGCGCCTTTTTGTAACGATAATTACCTTGTAGCAATGCCAATTTTGTTAGCGAAATCTGCATTAATTATACTTTTGTCATTGACATGCTGATTCTTTACGAGTGTAAATAAAATAAAACTGTCGTTGTACAGATAGTTCGACAAGAGCAGACGCAAACTATTTACTAATACATACGCGCAAGGGAAATGAACTATATTTTTTGTCACACTTCCCTATACACATTTGCTGGAAAAATTATCCCACCATTTTTTGTTGTAGGTAACACATTGTAGGTAATAGTAACATATACTATATAGTAACATATACTATATAGTAACAAATAGTAGGTACTATTTGTTACTATATAGTATCTGTTAAATAAAATATATATTTTCAACAGGAACATGGAAGTAATAGGTATAGTAGGCGAAGTTGGCGGTGTGCTACCTTGGCGATCTGTCAACCCCCCTCGGCTCTTGATGCAGAGGGTCCATATACCGTTCACATTTAAACTGTCTGAGACCGGGACTATGAGTTATGGTGGTGAGTAACTATTGGACTTTTATTTATTTTCGATATTATTCAGCGGACATCATTATTTTCTTTGACAATTTTTACCATATGGTGACTTAAGGTGCTTTAACATATTGATACGGCGCGACGTGGTGTAGAAATATTGACCCCTTGAAGACGTTCTCTCTCTCTAGATGAGACTGCATTTACTAAAATTTGTTAGGGAATCGCTGAGGAGGAGAGTTGTAGATTCGACTTAATTGATGAACGCCTTGAGAAATTCCGTACGAGGTTAATATGATTGCCCGTCGATTATGGCCTCAATAAATGATAAAAAAAAAAGAAGAAAAAGACGTTCTTATTGCGACGTTAGCTCCCTATACCTCATTGTGTTTGGATGGTTTCGACATTATCCAATGTAGTACGTACCGAAAACACTTGTCAAAACTAGCGCGCTTGCGTGGGTTAGCTGGCTCAATGGCTCATCGTCGGTCTTTGGCCCAGCTGTTGGGTAACCAATGTTTACTATGGTTTGACTGAAACAGCTGTATCGCGCTTGAGATATGTGCGCGGCGAGAAGGGAGGCGGTTCTGCAGCATCTGTCAGTCCGCCGTCAAGGCTCAGGAGCTACCTCCCTCCTCACCGCGCACATACTACTACCGCTTCTGTAAAACAGTTTAATTCGAAAAAATGATCTAGCGGTGCTTTTTTCTAACGTATCGATTCGACAAAGCGTGGCATTACTCCAGCCCAAGTTTCTTTAGCAGTGCATACAGAAAATGTGCTGATTTTCATCGATAAGCCCGTAGTCCCAGGTCTTCATTCAAAATTCTTTTCACCGTAGTTTTCTTATTTCCATCTGTAGAGCCAACAGTTTCTGCTTGTGCACGAGATTTGGCCGAATTTGCGCCTTTACTGCATTAATTACCGCTGGAGTGCGACAATGCGAGGATATCCGCTTCTTTTTCTATCTTCTAAACTCAAATCTTCTCCGTATCGTTTAATGGTACGATCATCGATAGGTAGATAAACAATTGTCTGCATTATTTTTAAACCTTTGAGAAGTATGAAAATTTCAGTTGGTGCGTAACCGCAGCGATGTAACGCGATTACTGCGACCCTATCCTCTTTTTGCGTCCATTCCATATTTAAAATTGAGGAAAAATTAAAAAAAGTTTTTGTTTAGATAAAATGTTCTTAATTTGAACGCCATTCCATATTTCTTTTGCCAACATTAAAAATCCGAAATTTTGAATTATAAGGTGAAGCTTGTAATAAAACTGTCATACAAAGTAGCCACTCGAGTATTTAAACAGGCTATTATATTCCCAGATGTTCGTTGTTCAATTTCGTCAAAAGTGCACTATTACTGTGGAAGCTGGTGGGGTGCGCCTGTTAGAGAGCTTCATCAGGCACTGTGGGGATCACTGCAGGATTTGATGACGGCTAGACCGTGTTATAGGTATGTGAATTTTAAATCTTGGACGAGAGGAAATTGGCAATTACCGGGTTAGACACCTTGCCTTACCAAGGTCGGTCTCAAAATTTATCGGCTACAAAAAGGGTCTAGTGGGCTTTCTGGTGAGCTTGAGTGGCGAAAGTCACCTTGTCTAGAAACAAAATACCCGAATCGACGTCGATTTTCAGAACCCGTCAATTTAAAACTAATCTTCATCAGCCCATTTTTACCCCACTGCAGAGGCTTAGACCTCCCCAGGGTAAGAGGGGGGTTGGAGCTTAAATCCACCATGCTTCTCCACTGCTGGTTGGGGATTGTAACGACCGCCATCTATTGACAGCGTCCGGGATCGACCGCTTAACGTGCTCTCCGAGGCACGGAGTCAGTGATAGTTATGTAATTAAGTCAGAAAACTCATTGGTACACGCCCGGATTCGAATCATAGCCCTATGGCCTTATAAATTTGAAACAGGTTCGTTGCGCTTTGGGCTATCACGACACAAAACTATTAATAGGTTCATATGCTTAGTACTATAATGTCAACATATTTTGTAAAATTGATTTAGGGATCAGTGCATCAGCAATATTTGGAGTTACAACCATACTTAGCATATTTTATGTTTATGATATCGTCCGTTAACAATAATTTCCTGTGTCAATGAAACTGGGTTAACATCTAAAAAATTTAAATTAATTTGAGTTTAAAGAACGTTTCAAAATTCAAAAATAAATGTACTTAAAAAATATTACATCTTATTGTGTTATAATGAAGATTGATATCATACTTGTTATGTGTGGAAATTAGAAAAAGAGAATATAATTAAAATAATAATTTATAATCCAAAAATAGTACGAAAACGTCTCGAGATCTGATGACCCACAAATTGGTTTGCCTTCTTGATTAAAAAAACGAGACACACCATTATGTGAATTATGCCAAAAGCCCGACAACATTTATCATTTGCTAATGTAGTGGAAATATATAGAATCAGAGATAAATAGTTTTATGCAACATATAAATTCTAATAAATTATGCCTTTTGGCAGATATATTAGCAATTTTTTTTTAAACATCCTATAGAAAACAAATTTATTAATTTGGTTGAATTGATTAAATTGTTGTTTTTAAATAAAAAGCTGTCCCATGAGTAATAGATAAATGAGAGCGCTTGGTAATATTATTGTTTTTTAAAAGCTATAATATAGATCGAAATTACTAATTTGGTTTAGGTCATAAATAAAGATTTAAAAAAAATCTTATATGTACACAAACAAAACAAAAATTCGTCATAGCTAAGTTCAAGAAACCTGAAACATGAATTATACAGATTTAAAAACTTATGTTTTCCACATATCCAGGAGTAGCCCTCACGAAGAGCGTGCCATGCGTCTCGGCGTCGAACAACCACCACCGTTGGGAGCCCCACCTAGAACTTGTTATCCGCTGGTCGTGGTGCTGGCACGAGATCTGCGCGAGACTGACGACCTGCGCCCTGATGATACGGTGAGATTAACGCCGCGCCGCTCATGATACCAACCAACGTGATGCTGCAAACCATCATGGTTTCATCTGTCACTATTTTGTTCAGAATTGTCAACCGAATCCATTGCAACTATTTTGGATATTATGTGTTTTATTTTTCATGATATGGTTAGTGACCGATATTGATAATAATTTATTAATGTAAAATTGGATTTGATATAACGAATTTCAAATGCTGGGCCATCTCCCACACGTTCATCTAGTCTCAAACTAGTCAGAGCTTGTATTATCGGTACCAGACGACTCATATACATATTTAGATATTTTTTATATAATACATACATACGACATATGATACAGATGACCGCTTAGCCTGCCTACGAAGCTGGAGGTCCCGAGTTTGAATCTCAGGTCGGGTCAGTATTTATATGATGAATACTAATACTGGTACCGGGTCTTGGTTGTTATATGTATGTGGTGTCTTCGTTTGGTACCCAAAACACAAACTAATGTTTAGTTTGGTGCCTAGACGTTGTTGTGATGTATACGTTATAAAAAACAATTTTAAAAAATACTATTATTACCGACGGCTATTACCGACCTCGGAAAAAAGGTTTAAACCCCTTCTACTTAAAGAATGGATACATAACTTAGTACAATTGATATTAAAATGTATGCAATGTACGATAGTGCACAATTTTGATTACAATAGCGCTACATACTAATTTAATTTAAAAATTCGATTTACGATTTAATTAAAACAGAGTATTTCAATAATTTAATGTTGCAATAAAAAATTTTATTTAGTTGAGATCCATGAGCTTATTGATTAATTTCGTTACGTGTATTTATGGGTTTGTGATCAGGCCAAAACTTACATTTATTAATTTTCTTAATTTCTAATACACAATCGAAATATTATTTTAATACACATTTTTTTTTCTTTTTGCTTAATTACATTGCTTAATACAAATGCACATTAGTTATAATGTTTCCGATTATCTATCGGAAGTAAAATAAAAATGTATTAGTTAAATAACTGAAACTGAATTAACACAATTAAATTGAATAATAACATTTTATCATTACACTAAAACGCTACTACTTCTTATCCGCAAAATGATCCGTGACTTTCTCCATTTCTGCGTCACTAATCAGGTTACGTTCAATAATTTTGTTTTTTCTAAGTTATGTTTTATATCTTTAAGTAATGGTATTAATTCCAATAACAAAATGTTTTTAATCCTGTTGTTATTCATTGCTTTAAGGCTTCTGTATTCTGACAAGAAATCCTTATATTTTCTCCATGTCCGTCTGTCTGTCTGTATGTTGTTTACTCGCAGTCTATTAGTGCTATAAAACTGACGTTTGGCATGTTGTGCATATTTTTTTACATGTGTGTGTTTTACTTTAAAAATAATAATTGTAAGGTGCCTCGCATACATTGAAAGTGAGAATAATTTATACAACTTTCGAATGGGGTATCGTTAATTAGCTATTTTAAAACACTTTGATTTCTTTGATAGTTTCTCAGAATTAGGTCCCGTTTACGGATACATGCTTTTTTCGTGAGTTGCGCAACCCGATGAACCACTGTTCCGAAAAATATGATAATATCCAACATAATTGTATATAGAAATAGTATATGGTAGACACTAGAACACATACTACGCTTACGCTGTCTTACCGGACCTACACTTAAATTAAGTGTAGTTGATGCACCGCGTTTTACAGCAGCGCATATTAGGGGTCTGGTACAATATTAATTTTAATAAGGAAGAATTATCGAAAACGTTGTCGATAATTCTGAAGTTCTATTTCCCCTACCCGTGACTTACTACCGCTTTACGTGTTGACCCCTCTCATACTTCGCTGCACACCTTACCCCGCATTTGCGGCTTACGACGTTGTAATAGTTCAGTTGAATAGCGCTCGGTCTAGTTTCACTATTATATTATTCCTAGTATTTAATTGTGCATGGTGCATATTACGAGCTTCCTAGGAAAATCATGACTATGTAGGATCAACTAGTTCATGAGTTATAGGCGATCAAGTTAATGCCTAGTTCTCACACTTGAACAAACTCACGATTCCAGTTAATGATGAATTTTAGTTGTTGACATGGCTACGAATTCTTAT
Organism: Luffia ferchaultella; assembly: GCA_949709985.1. NCBI lineage: Eukaryota > Metazoa > Arthropoda > Insecta > Lepidoptera > Psychidae > Luffia > Luffia ferchaultella. Next base: position 15,428,898 of record OX453256.1, on the reverse strand, counting down.
CATTTTCGTGCCACACACTTGACCAGTTGATTTCAAACTTACATCATGACCACATATTAATTTTATTAAAGTAATAATGTAATAATCGTCGTCCTAGGTTGCGCTCGTGAGCGTGGTACACATACAAGACGAGCAATGTACGCTGCCCAGTGGCATCTTGGCACAGTATCTGAAACAAGCTAATGGCCAGCTATCTTGTTTAAAGGTTAGTTTTTTTTTATCTACCTATCATTACAACACTGCGTTCTTTGAAGACTCATCTTCATATGCAAATCTAAACGTATTATGTTAACCCACTGAACGCCGTGAAAGTCACCGGTGGCCGACATTTTGTTACTCTAACGCCATGACGGTTACTGGTCAAATATGCTATATTCCCATGAATTGTTGTTTAACATCGACGAGTAATAATTTTCTCTGTATAATTCTCTATTTAGATTGACAACAACGACCCTTCAGAGAGTTATTGAAATTGACTTTTAATAAAAGTGTTGTCTATTGATGTTCCAAAGTGCAAAGGAGCCATTTCGATCGTGTTACTTATTAGTTCATCATAACTTCATATCGCCAAACAGATCCTAAGATAAACCACTGTGCGTAGAAAATTCAGCGCTCAAGACTCGTGCCGCTTACTATACACGTCAACAGTCACTTTTACTAGTTACTTTCACTCTTAATATTTTGCTTTGAAACTCTCTTTAGATGGATACTGTCTAGCTAATTAACGCAATAAATGACCCTCGATGAAGCGGTATTTTATTCTAGTTAGCGTTATTAACAGATCTGTTTTTCGATTTATATCATGCAATATTTATTTTTTTCGACCGATTGTATCAACTACCATCCTACTTTGGAAGTTGTTGATCGATGTCGTTAAACCAATTGGGTCGATAAATATATCGAAATCGTTATATAATCGGTAAGCCACTAGGTACAACAAACCATCAGAGGTCATTAGAAATGTCACATATACGGATATTCTGTTCTAGGTCAAATGGTCATGATCACCTATTCATAAAAGATATAGTTCCAATCAACCTTTATGGCGGATGTGAACATAGGCACAAGTCGCGTCGCAGTAACCAGTTTAGGTGTAGCGGCGGGACGCAGTGGAGCGAGGAGCATATGACTGAACCTGCGTAAGCATGCATAAAGCGTTGTATTCCGATCCACCATAAAGTTTGATTGGAACTACACTTAAACTGAAATTTCGCTTGTGTCGGAATATTTACGTGATTGTATATTTTTATGTATTTTTTTAAGCTTACACTGAACACCCAATAAAACGGCCATTCGTGTAGGTTTCTCAAATATTGTATATTTGTAAAGAAATTTATTTATTTCAATAACAGTATCCACAGCTCTTAAAATACTTATATACGTATTAACTAAATTAAATAATAATATTCTAGGCTAGCTTTCGCCCGCGACTTCGACCGCGAGTACGCGTAGGTACTTATTGGAGTATTGTGACACTACACTTGTAGTTTACTGTCGTATCCTTCTTATATTGTATTGTGTGTATTTTGAAAAATGTTTTCTTGATAGATGCTTACGTTGCATAATAATACTTATTTGCAAAATAACAAATTATATAATAATAAATTTCTAGACATATAGTTGTTTCGGATGTGCGTTGGTGATTCGCAAAGTTGAACACCCATTTTCACTCCGTTGTAGAATTTCAAAAATCAGTAAAACACGTATGTTAATTATTTTTTAAGGCCGGTATTAATGAATCATAGTTAAGTTTGAGATCAATTTTAAGACTATTGAAGACAGTACCTATTAATTGAACGCATCTTTAGTAGACACTTGAGAAAAATTCAGTATGCACGTATGCAGTATATTAGAAAACACACTCAACTGTTACCGTTTTCAAAATTGTTTGAATGTCGTTTATTAATACCGGCCTTAGCAGATTATACGATGACAACCATTATTCCACACAATCTTAGCCACCTCTGTTTACGCATTTAAGAATGGAATTTCCTATTTAGCGTACCCCTAGGATATTGAGAGAACATTTCCTTCAAATTTCCATTCTCTAAGTCTACTGTGCATCACCTGTCAGTGAGTCAGTCAGGATACTGTTTTATACTAGGCTATGTCATCGATTTATTACCTACTACATGGATGCGGCATCTCCGTAGTTGCACATGGTTCGCAAATTTTTGTTACGAGTTGTCATGTATCTCACAGTCTTAAGAATCTTTTTCATAGTTTTTTTTTTGTTTTCGTTTTAATGTAGTTTGGTCCATACTAGCTATAGTGAGAACCGATCTATATGTATTGAAGTGTACCTTTGGGTATGGAGCTCTTAGATTATAATCCGTCTATGTAGCACACATCTTTATTACATTCAAGAGCTATTTGATACAACAATTTCAATCTTGTTGAGTCATTTCGAATTAACACATTTGTTCTTGTTAATCATATAATTTTTTTACTGTATCTTTAATTTTTGTTCAATTAAAACGAGATATTCTTTTTTCTTATTATTTATAACCGATTGAACGTATCCTAATATGTAGCCAAGTTTGAATTTATTTTTAGCGAACAACTGTCTTTTATTTGCCGTTTTTGTAAATTAATATTCCTGTTGTCTATTATGTCTAGCAACTGTACGTAAGTGGGGAAATCGCCGAAGACGACGTGAGCGGCGATGAAGTGGAAGCGGAGGAGTATACGGAACCTGGAGCTATGTGCTGCGTGTGCACAGCCCGCCCGTTGTCTCGCGCAATCTTACCGTGCCGGCACGCTTGCCTTTGTTCGGCCTGTTTGCGTGAGTATTCAAAACATAACCGTTGCGTTTCTATATTTTTTTTTAAATTCGTTTAATTTGTTTTAACATATATTTCGATTTTACAATAAATTTACATATTATTTCCTTTTTTATTATTAAGAAAATCAACAAAATTATATGACTACAATAATACAAGAAAATCAATCAAATAGAGGGACTTTATACTCATTATATAATAAATTGTGCAATATACTAAAAAAAGTTTCTCTTTTTTGATTAGTAGATCCCATATTTAAATATTATATACCTACCCTGTCATTCCTACAATTAAAACGAATCTAACGATACCACATATGTTAAAATCCACCGAGCCGGCTACAGAGCGTGCCAAAGAAATAGACATACAAACAAACAAACAAACATACATACACTCGAAAAACATTAATTACCCTCTGCAGTTGGATAAAAAGTAATTATCTATAATGCAAAGTACATTTTTTTTATTACATATGTAGTAAAGTACCTACATCTTTCGGTTTGAAATATATAAAATAGTTATATTACGTAATTATTGTTATATTAAAAATGTTAGTAATAGAAAATAGGCGGATATATAAAACAAAAACGTCATTTAACACATACTATATATTTCGAGCGTACCTACGCTCCATAAAATAAATAACGAAACGGGGTCAACAGCGAACCACAGAAAAAACACAGTTCCTTTTACAGTTATCGTCAACTAGACAACTAACTGTTGTGATATTAGCCACAGCAAGCGTCGCAGTAGCAAAAGCATAGATCGTAATGGCGGTATTTAACTATACGTAGGTAGGGCATATTTAAAGTTTCTAGAACTGGCCACTTACAATAGAAAAAATAAAAAGCCATTTATGAAATTTGAAAATGGAACTCTCTGGGAACACGTCGTTACTTTAATTAGCAAATCCGCCAACTCCACTTTTCATCAAAAAAAACGTTTTCGATGCAATCTTGTAGTACAAATTATTTGGCATAATCGGCAAAAACCAACAACTCAAATAACATCACAATTCTTCACATAAATCGATATTGGAAAAACCAGCTAACTCCACATGCATTTAAACCTTTATGGTTTTGACAGCTAACTCCGCGAGATCGGCCGGCTGTTTTGTATGACGTGATAGAGCCGCGTGTGTCTCCACTCCACAATTAAATCAATTTTTCTACATCATTTTAGATTGTGACACAAAAAATCATCATAAATTTGAAGTTTATAATAGGCATAGTTAGATTATTGAGTTAGATAACATGTTTATATAATTTTTCACATGAGTAAATGTATAATTAATATTTCGATTACAACAGTAGATATTAATTTCAATTTATAAATCTGTACGTACCCAAATGTACCTACTACACTTTTTTTTTGTTATAATCTATTATGCATTTCTTGTTATTTTCTTTACTTATTTTAATTATATTTTATTGGTTTTTCTCGTTTTTGCATGCCGATACGTCACGTACAAAAAACAAAATTGCAATTGGTGTGCCTTCACCAATTCCTGAAATCCTATGACGATTTGGTTGGGCCCGATAACTTTTGATGTTTCTACGTCCTTTGACAATGATTACCTGAGTTGTATTGAAAACAATACTGATATACACGATGATGATTTGTTTGTTGATTTGTAACACGAAGACCTAACAGTTCATAAAACCGAAATCGAAATTCCAAGTGCCTGTCCTGAATTTATGAATAAACTAGTCGATTACAGTGGCTCTAATTCTGACCCATACGAACCGATGTTAAAAGGAAGAAACGTTGTTAAATAAAGATGAATGGGTAAGTGAAATCAATACAACAAACAGAAATAAGGGTAAAGAATATTATAGGGAGTAAAAAGTTATTGGTAAATGGAAAAGAGGTATAAAGAAACCAAAAAAGATAATGAAGCCCTGGTGTAGCTGTAAAGATAAAAAAGACTGTGTTATTCAGTGCTATTATATTTCTAAAGAGGATAGAAAATAATTAGTTGATAAGTTTTGGAATTTGATTTGGGATCAAAAACGAATGAACGTTAAAAATTTATAAAAGTAGTACATGCAATCACACAAAAAGATAGGGAAGGTTCAGAAAAATTTAAAAGAGTTAATCCTTTTGCTTACTGTTTAAAGAAAGGCGAGAGTCTGTAAAACACTGTTTCTAAATATATTTTCCGTTGGAAAATCCTGTGTTTGGGGTTGGATGGTTGAAGTTACAGGGATAAGTACTGACTACCATATACCTCTTTTTAATTTGGATGATAAAATCGTTTGATTATCACGTATATTATTCTTATTTAGGTATAAAATAAAATAAATACCTTTTACTTGAAAGTGATCCTTCAAGCAAACCCGATAACTCCTAGATTATATATTTTTTCCGGAAATGACAATAGGTTAACTCCAAAAAACGCTGTAGTAATTTAATAAAAAGACTTAGAATTGTACATTATAAAAAATAATAGGTAATAAAATAATACACCAAAGGGATTTTGGTTTTTTTCATAGGTCGTCTTTAAAAATAATTATGACATTTTAAGTGTCTCCTGAACAATTAACTAAATGGAGTTGGCGGATTTGCGAATTAAGGTATCGACGTTACTTTTTAAATTTCGAGATAGTCATTTGTTTCTTGATTGTGGCGTCGGTTTGAAAATTGTGCATCGGAATTACAATGAACCCACTAGAACAAATTTTCCGCTCCGGACCATTTCACCACCAAATCTCACCACCAGTGGTCAGTTGAGACAAAAAAATTCCCATCTGACCACTGGTGGTCAATTGGGAGTAATTTTTTCCCAATTCATCACCAGTGGTGAATTGAGAAATTTTTCGTTTCAACTGACCACTGGTGGTGAGATTTAGGGGTGAAATGGTCTACCAAATCTCTCCACTGGTGGCAATTTGGCAGTCCAATTTCTCAATTATTATTATAAAGATAAAGGCTTTAAGCTTTATTATTAATACAAAAACGTGCAATACACAATTAAACCGTTAGAAATAGTCTGCTTGGAGGCTCACCCCAGTCATTATTTGCTCACCCCAGCAAATAATGACAATTAAGCATGTATAAATTTCCTCTAACTTATAATGAAACGACAAATAAAGTGGTATATGTCTATTAAGAATCATAGGTAATGAATTAAGGCTCCCTACTGATTTGAAATGAAAAGCACTATTTTTTTAGGTCAACTCAATATCCATTAATAATATTCTATATTTTTTTAATGCATAGTCATACATCACCTATTTATCTAGTAAATCTATGATATTTAATTTAAAAAACGACATAATATATGTATAACAATATATATAACAACGTAATATAAATAAGTAAAAAATAAATTCAAACATACGTTTTTGAGTAAGCACGAAACAATAGATTTTTCAGGCTTTTTTTTAGCAAACTGGTTGCGAATACCAATCACAGAAAAATCAAACGTACGAGGCATATAGTATATTTGTAAATGTACAAAAACTTGTCTTATTATTTAAATAGTATTGTAAAAAGTATGTGTTCCATGCTGAATAAACGCAAAAAAGTAGTGTAAAATCGTCGTCTACGCGTTACAATTTAATGAAAATAACATGAAAATCTATAAAAATTTAAATTTGAGGTGTTATTTCCCAAATACTATTTTTATATTTCATTTTTGTTTGTAAACCCTTTTGTAATAAAATTTTGAAAATTATCTTATTAACTTATGTATACGCTCGCAGCATCCAATCGGACTTGAAGGCCTACTCGATGACAGTCAACTTACAGGGACTCATAAATAAGATTAAAAATTGTTCCTAATCGACCCCCAGTAGGTCTATGCCCAATTCATCACCAGTGGTCAAATGGGATAATTCACACCACTGGTGGTGAAATGGGAATACTATCGTGTCATTTGATCACTGGTAGCCAGTTGGGACATCGAAGTGCCAACTGACCACCAGTGGTGACTTTTGGTGGTCAGTTGGTCCGGAGCGAAATTTTCGCGCTATGATTTTTTATGATTTTCGCTGCGGCTTAAGTCAGTTAGTGAGTCGCCAGAGACTTCAATCGGCATTTGGTAATAAAGCTCCATCTCGTAGCTCGGTGTATATGCGGTTCAGTGATTTTAGACGTGGACGTAATTATTTCCATGTCGATGTACGTGGAGGTCGACCAGCGACTGCAGTTACAGAATTTAATATTGATACCGTACGTCAATTAGTTGAGACTGATAAAAAAATTACATGTCAGCAAATTCTAACTGTATTAGGCATTGGAATGAGTCAAGTGCAAAAGATTTTACATGTGTAGGTATCTGAAGGTACGGAAGCTTTACACTCAATGGATACCGCATGATTTGACGGCAGAACAGAAACGACTGCGTGTAGAGAGCAAAATGATAGCAAAGTTTAATGGAGGGCAATCATTGGCTGTCTATAATATCGTGACAGGTGACGAAACTTGGCTGTACAGCTTTGAACCGGAAGAAAAAGTCAATCGGCAGAATGGGTCTTTTTCAAAATTTGCCAACGAAATATAAGAAAAGTGGAACTGTTGGCAAGAAAATGGCTGCTTGTTTTTCAGGCAAATCAGGACATTACACAACAGTGTCACTTGAAAACCAAAGAACAGTAACTGCTGATTGGTATGCCAACATTTGCTTCCCCTGAGTCTTAGAAAAATTCGGGAAAAGCGTCCTCGAAGCAAACTCGTTCAAATGTAAAACCGATGACGCATCCGCCATACAGTCCAGACCTCGCACCATGCGACTTCTTTTTGTTCCCGAAAATTATTTACTAGCCCTGAATCGGGGGCGAGTGCATTCCATAAGCTATGGATAGGTTCCTAAAGAAATTGGTGCAACTGTTTTTTACAATGGTTTTATCGAATGCAAAAATGTGTCAATTATGGCGGCATTTACTTTGAAAAACAATAAATGTATCATAAGTAAAATATCAGGTCTTATTTATAGGAATCCTGAAAGTTTCAGTATGGCCCACGTGCAAGCGCATACTGCAGACGCTTGACAAGTGGCTAATATCACAACAGCATATCTCGGCATATTTACTTCAACACAACTGTCTTGATCACAAAATTTCTCATGTTGAATATTTATTTTTTATTATTTTATATGAAAGAGATTGCTAAACACATACAATGACAGTGAAATCATTTTTCAGAACAAATAATTAATATCAAAGTAATGAATGTTTAAAATGTCCTATTAGATATATAAGGCAATACCGCACGGTGTGACGTCAGGCCATTAAAAATAATGTTAAGTAATTTTCTTTTTTCAAGAACGAGACTGAGATAAACTTTTAATGGCTTATTATAAGCTTCATACTCTTCAACCGAATATAATTTCGTTTATAACTTTTTTTAATATCTATTTTTGTATTTTCTTGAAAATATAATATTTTCGATATTAGTCAAATGCCCCATTGTGTATGTTACGTACACGTCCAGGGGATTCTGTAACTGAAAATCTGATTAGTGCGTGTGGCTAGCGTGGAGAGGATGCCGAACTATAAATCGTCGCATTACTTACCTGTTTTTTTTTTTTAATTTGGTCAAAAAGCTAGAAGTTGACCCGATTCTTTCGTATAAATATTCCATCTTAAGTAACCATTCGAATTTATTAGTCTTCAGTAAAATTAAGCAACACATTTTATTTTCACGTTTTTCTGTTTCCCGTGGGAAAGACTTACAATTTTCTCTCCTAGGTTTAGGTTTTCCTCTTAACTATGAATGAGGCCCTATAATTAGTTTTTTTTTCTTTTTTAAGTTCTGTAGTTTTGAGGATAAAGGGAATAGTCGATTTTCGTATATTTTGTTTAACATCTTTTAAGGTACGGATTTTGAAATTATATGTAATAATTATTTGTATTTCTCATTACGAGCACCAATTGACTGTCACTTGATACTTACACTTGAAAAAGTTTTTTTTCTTTTTTAACTTTTAAGTTTATCTCAATAAGTGAGGATTTGTTTATCGTTTAAGGGGGTAGGCTTTTCATACAAAAAAAAGAGGGTTCGGCCCGTGTCTAATTCTCACTGAGTTTCTGTATCAATATTTACAGAAGAAATATATGTAATAGGAGAAATACTATCAAAGGGCGGTATGTTTTTTTTTTAATATATATTTAGTTGTTTTAGAATAAATTCCTGATAAACATTATTTCTGTTTGTTCTTCGTTTTCCAAAATAATTAGCCGTAAATTCTATATTAATGCGAATTAAAAAAAAAACATACCTCCCTTAGGGACATCCTTTTTTAATGACCCTGCAAATTTTGGTTCCAATCATACACATTTCAGGGATGGAAACAGTCACGGCCCGCAAGCTGTTTCGGCGGGTATTTTATAGGTATTTTTGGGAATTTGTTTTTGTCTCACTCAGGAATAGGTCGGGGAAGAGACATTGATACGGAGACAGCGATGCCAATTCGAAGCCGCGGAAAGAAAGACTATCCCTTTAATAAGTTTAACCTAACCTAACATGCTGTGGGCGTGTATTGCAGATTGCAGGGGAGCGTGCCTAATATAAGTGAGCGATAGTTCATTATCGAATGAAGTCTATAACCTGCCCAATTAACGAACACCGAAACAAACTTGTTAAATGTTTAATAATACTAACGAACAGACAGACACGGTCACGTTGCTTTTATAACCAGCTGAAATAGATTTAACTCGACGCAGACGAAGTCACGGGCACAGCTAGTATATAAGTAAATAATTAAATACCAATAGTTATGACTTCAACGCAAATGTTTAACTTTACATGATAAACTATCTAGTTTACTACACGCTTATTCCACTGAAATATATTTCTTAGTTCGCTCAGCGTCTAAACGTGTTTCTACTTTCTAATTGTTACCGATTTCGAAAAAGAAAATTTTTTATTTAACACGCATGTACATAATATTGTTTAAATGTCAATTAGAGCTCAGTAGCCAAATGGCACATAACGGAACCCTTATAATTTGGTCCTATCCGTCTGTCTGTCCGTCTGTCACAGTCTACACAATAGTGTAGCAAAATTTAAAACTTCAAAGTTCCAAAGAAGATATAGATAGATATAGAATATAGATATAGAAGTTCCAAAATTACTTGTTTATTTAAGTCAACAAATTGTTGAGATATACGCTCCTGAGTCCTAAAAAATGTCCTCTCTTTTAATTTCACGACTACGGAGAGGAAAATTTGAAAACAGTCAACTTACTACAGTTTAAAAAATATTTTGAACGACAATTGGCTGGGATAAGATATATTTTGTAGTTTTCGGAATATATGTTTTATGTTTATAAACTTATCTAAATTTTAATAATGAACGTTCATCCCGACTACGGAACTTTTCGCTGTAGTAGGTACGTGGTCCGACACACACTTATGGTCGGCTTTTTTATTGTGTTCGCCTACACACACGTTGGCAAAAAGATGTCCCAGTTTTCGCATTGTACATGTGGTATGGATGTATTTTTTTTTTGTCCAATTTATTAAACCAGTTTTTTTTTTGTATTTGATTAGATGTAACATAACATAACATACGTATACATCACAACAACGTCTAGGCCCCAAACTAAGCATTAGCTTGTGTTTTGGGTACCAAGCGAAGACACCACATACATATAACAACCAAGGCCCGGTACCAGTATTAATATTCATCATATAAATACTGACCCGACCTGGGATTCGAACCCGGGACCTCCAGCTTCGTAGGCAGAATCGCTACCCACTAAGCTAAGCGGTCTGTTTCTTAACTCAGTTCACATTGGAATGGAAAACTCACCAGAATCAGTTTAGTAGTTTTAAAACTCGCGAAAATCGTTTTACTACTTTATTGGATACAAAACAGCAATGGAAAATTCAGCATTAAGCAATTTTGGGTACACCAAGGGCTCAATTGCTTTCCGATGATACGCTGAACTTATGCTTCCGGCCTGCCAGCTTTCAGATAATTCGTAGTCAATAATCACACCGCTTTTCACCCGATCGCGTTGTCGGCGCCTCCAAGCATGAGCTTGGGTTCGCGACAGAAAGAATTTACAGATTTCAAAATTAACCCATTTAAAGATTACGTATGATATGAGAAAATATTATTTGTAATTTTTATCACATACTGGCGACCCGCCCCGGCTTCGTTCGGGTGTCATATGTATTACTAAAAAAGTTCGTAGATGAACTTAATTTTAAAAGACAAAAATAGTTAGGTATTATGAGTCAACGCTAAAAGATGAACGTATACATTTACTGTAGCGGATTTTTCGTATGACTTATATTTACAATTGACCATTTCCATATTTTTTGAACAAAAGTCGGTTATTTTATTTTTCGAAAGAATAGGCAATTTTAAGAAACTGATTTGATTTTTTTGGTTTTTTTGCTGTCATCAACTGTCATTATTAGTTCCATAAACTGTCATGACAGCCAACACTCTGAGAGTAACATTATTTTCATGAATACGCAACGGTAATGGCTGACCTTATAATTCCACCCTGTGACGTCATGCTATGAGAATTTTCAAAATGATATGACTACGTAAATACCGAAAAATAAAATAACGGACTTTAGTTCAAAAATTTGGGAATGGTCAATTCAATATTTACATCTGTGTATTTGTATATTAACTCCGTATAGTTTAGTCCGCGTACGCGTTAAAAGTTCATTTAAATTTTTACGAAACATCGTGATATTTATACTAAATTTTATTACAGTTCATTAAATATCCAATCCATTAATTCGTAAACTTTTCTCGGGAAATAGTCGAAACGATAGTGAAAACCGCATGAGAATCCATCCAGTAGTTACAAAGCCCTAGCCGAACACACAGACCAACAGACGCGGCAGGTTATTTAATTCTTTGTATTTAGAAAAGCGATTTTGATCGGAAGTCAGATTTTTCATGTCTTATTAACAATCTTTTGCGTGATTACTCAGAAATTAGGAAGTAAACACGTTTTAATGTTTTGTTTAATTTTTTAATCGTAATGTATTGAAAAACAAACATCCAGAAAGAGGAAACTCAAACGTTCGGCTGCAATTAACCTCGACTATCAGTCGCACATCGAATACTAATGGGCCGGTACCAACTATATACAGGGAATTTATATTTATTACGAATTATTGCATTCTGATCTCATTATAAATAACTCGTCAATGTTAGATTTGATAATTATGCATATACCATATACGCTAGAAACTTTATTAACCAGATTGATTGCTGTAAACATTCGACTTATATATTTAACTATTCACATATCTACATATTCGTACATAGCTCATACCAACTCAATGATGTTACATTATATTTTGGCGGGAAAACAACAGACAGACTATATTTGCTGCGTACAACCAACCGAGCTCTGTTGGCATACCGTATAACGGCGCGTCAGCATAGATGAGCTACGGATGATACAATATCCACTATTGTGGATACTCTGTGAACTCTATCATACTATATGTGGATAATACTTATAGCTTGGTCACAGGCTTAGTATTGGTTGTGCCCAAAACAGAAGTAATATTCTACTTGTTACTAACTATTTGTTTTCAACTATATCGTATTATTGATGGTTATGAGGTTGAATCAAAAATTAAATGAATTTTGACAGATCTAATTGCGACGAGTGGGAATGAGGATCCAATTTTACAAATATTTTTATACTCCCATATCGTATTGACCTAAAATGGTCGATCTACTAAAACTGATTAGCGGGTTCGCTAGTTCTGTTAAATTAATATAATAATAAAGCATTGTAAAACTTGTCTTTAAAACCTTTTGTTATATTACGCTTGAGTTTGTGTCGCACCTTTTCGTTGTTGGAGACACTCACATGATTGCGTTGCATGAATATATACATTTTAAGCTTCTGGAGCAGTGACGATTTTCTTGCAGTTTTTCTTATAAATATCAATTTCCAATTTTATCTAATTAAGACTTTCCACATCTGTTAATAAGTATCGATGGGGTAGATGGCTTTTTTTTTTTTAAATTCCTTTAAGTCAAATAGTTTTGTATATATCATACAGTAAAATAATCTTTAAAAAATAATCCATAATAACAAAGTTACGAATGTTTAAAATGTTCTGTTAGACAGAGAGGGCAATACCGCAAAGTGTGACGTCAAGCCATTAAAAATAATGTTAAATTTCGTTTTGCAAGAAAAATGCAAATAAAATTTTAATAGCTTAAAAGTTCCATATTCTTATATATAACCGAATATAATTTTGTTTTTAAATTTTGTTATCGTACAAAGTCTATTTTTATATTTGCTTGATAAAGTTACAGTTGCTTTAATGAATTTTTCGATATTCGTGATTTTCATAACGTAGCTTATTCATCTATAACGACGAGATAAATTCACCGTGTATAACTGCTCCCGACCTTTAATTGTAGAATATCAGATTGGATGGTGACATTGATTTGTCTAACCTTGGCAAGGTTATAAATATTTAAGTATAGAGTATTGATGTCGATTTTTTTAAATTTATTATCAGCTTACATGATTTATCAGATTCGCCCACGTATAATAAAAATGTTTTAGTTTGTTTTTACTTTAGAAGCTAATTTTACAAGACGTCGGAGTTTTAATTAACCTGCAGGGATCGTTTAAACAATTTCGACGTACCTATCAATTCAATAAATTTGTAGCTTTGCAATTTCTGTTATAATTCAGATATTACAAAATGATAAACTATGTTATAGTAACAAACGTGCTAAAAAAATTATATTTAACAAAATCATCATCATCATCAGCCCATTTTTACCCCACTGCAGGGGCTTAGGCCTCCCCCAGGGCTTGGAGCTTAAGTCCACCACGCTGCTCCACTGCGGGTTGGGAACTGTAACGACCGCCATCTATTGACAGCGTCCGGGACCGACTGCTTAACGTGCCCTCCGAAGCACGGTGTCAGTGATATTGTGTACTTAGTCAGAAAAACTCATTGGTACACGCCCGGATTCGAACCACGGCCCTGTGGGGCCTTATAAATTTAAGACAGGTTCGTTGTGCTCTGGGCTATCACGACACTGACGCTAACATTTAACAAAATAGACATTGAAAATTAGCCCATTTAAAAAAAAAAATTTATCGATAAAGTTTATTGAAAATTGTAACATGAATTTTGATTCTATAATCGCGGTTCTTTGATTATATGCTTGGATGAAGAGTCAGCGTCAGAAAACGTAGATCAAAATATCACCTAACTGTTCGGTTACAATTCACGCACACAGAGACGGTTAGTATGCCGTAGCGAGAGTATGTGGTCTGTTGGGTTACACACACAGTTATGTGAAAGTTGGCTTATCATTTTTGATGACATTTATTGCGAGATCCATCCAGACATTATAAATCCAAACCGTGGTTATAGGATCAAAATTCATACATCATAAAAACAAAAAAATGTCAAAAGAACTATTTCGTTCACGACACACGGTGGCAAAAAATTCACCTAATCACTCGGGATTTCAATTCGTTTGTATTCAACCTAGGTGAATTTGATCTGTATGTAAAACGTTAGTGTGGGCTACCGGGCTTAATTAATGTTCATACATTGACCGTGTCAATGTCGAGACGTTTAATCGAGGGTCCGCTACATTGAAATGTAGATTACGATTGGACGAGAGCCGGATACGCACCACGTACCGTAACAAGTTACGTAACAAGGTAACGGAGTAACGTTACAAGGTCGGGTTTTATTGCGTACAGTTACAATCAAACTTTACGGCGGATTCGAACGTAGGTAAGCGCAAGTCGCGTCGCAGTAGGCAACCAGTTTTAGGTGTAGCGGGGCGCAGTGGAGCGAGGGGTATATGACTGTACCTGCGCATGCATGCTTAAAGCGTTGTATTTCGATCCGCCATAAAGTTTGAGGCGGAGTATAACTACTATTCGTGTTAAAATCCGAAACTCAGTGGATCATTGCGAACTACCGAGCTTAGAATTAGATCAATAGAAGAGTAATGCTGGTCGTCTAGTTTGAGAACCAAAGTGATCACATTTGAGCCATAGGATGAGGTAGGGAGAGAGGGGGACGTGCGCATGGCCTATGCGATTGGTTACCTAGATGTTTGTGTTTTTTGTTTAGGTCTTTGTGTATTATAGTTCCCCTCAAACTTTATGGCGGATCGGAATACAACGCTTTATGCGTGCTTGCGCAGGTGCAGTCATATATTTCTCGCTCCACTACGTCCCGTTACACCTAAAACTGGTTACCGCGACGCGACTTGTGCCTACATTCGGATCCGTGATAAAGCTTGATTGTAACTGTACTCGACACAAATTAACTAAAAAAAAAAAATTATGTAATAGAAGTTGGCAAAATTTATCGGTTTTGAGTCGTTGAGTTTAGCAAGCGTGCGCCCTCTAATCTGCTACATTTAAAGTTCGGTGTTGCGAACCGTGTCGCGAAGTTATGGTACGTAACACGAAACGGTCCACCGTGCGAACATCACGGCCATAATATTTCAGAAGCGGATCGTGTATAGAATTGTTCTTTTATACGACTGCATTTTAGACAATATAATTTGATTGTATTAACATTTGTGACGTGGCAACGAAAGTAAAACTCGTTAATTATAAAGGCGGCTGTCCGATTTGGTCTCATAATTCTTAGATATTATTTATTGTATATATATATAACAAACCCTACTTTTACGTTTCTACATGGAGAGGTATACTTGACCCTAGCATCTCACTCCAACCTTTTCCAAGTTTCTAAAAACCAGTTCATATTTCCAACGTAATTTACAAGAATTTGTTCAATGCCTTCACTTTATTATTTAGATACTCGTGAATGTCAATAAAATGCCATTGTAATAAGCATAAAAGCGTAAATTGACTAGAAGCCCTCTTCTGCGTTTACCGTCTAATCATACTCTAGCTAGCTGGTGCAACATGGCAAGTTTCAATGCGCGAGGTCCCTGCGCGCCGGTATTTACTTCCGCGAAATCCCCGCGTGACGGTCTTCAACCCCGCAAAATTGTGTAATGTCACTTCGATACTGTGAAGTGACATTTTATGACTATTAAAACCAAACGCTGCTGTCAAATTTATTAACTCTATCTATGGTAATAACCAATAAATTTAGAATAGGCTTGAAATCTTCTGTTGGCACATACTGTCGTGTGTTTCACTTCAATGCGAATCGTTTGATACTATAAGGGTTGCAAATATTTGTAAATGATCTGTTTGTTTTCATTAACTATGAATTTCACAACTTAAACGTAAGAATTTGGTAAGTACCGCAGATTTTGAGAAATGTCATGTAATGTACCATTATGAATTGTAATGACCTGTTGAGTTTTCTGGCGCTTCTTCTCTGTTCTATTCATGTTCCGAAGCGTCATATATTCTATTTATTCTCTATTTCAATGACGATTGTGAGAGCCTTTACAGGGCCTACGCATTTAAATTTACAATTTGATTTGCATTTGAGTGCACGCATACCACGCCAACATAACATTTTGAAACTATTTTCAATAATAGATTTTCCAATATTTTTTATTCATTATTCAATAATTTCTTATGAGACTGAATAAAGAAAGTAAAATGTAAAATTAATAATAGGTTAGTGTTTTACACTACAGATTTTTTTGATGAGATTACTTACATTACAAAAAATATATATCCGATTGCTACATGGAAGACGACTCTTACATATTTTATTGGTTATTAAAAGCATTATTATCTCATTTCAGCGAAGCTGGACAAGTGTCCGATATGCCGCAGCATGATCGGCAGCTACTTCAGCATCCGCAACGAGGAAGAGCCCATGTCAGAGTACAAGCCGCAAATTGCTCTCAACAGACGTCTATTCAACCTCTTTCATTACCATTGAGATGTTTCAAACTGTTCAAATCAGCAGTTTCCAATAATGGACCAGCTGCCTCCAAAAACTATAATCAGCCTAACATATCCTACATCAACAACACCAAATATCTGCACTGTTTCAGAAGAATATGTTAAAGGATTTTCTCACCGAGTGGAATAAACTAGGCCAATATGAAGCTATAAAGTCTAATTTTAAATCTCCAACTCCTAACATCATAGAAACACTTAAAAGTTGTGAATAGTTACACACATTATGTAGAAACAGCTAACAACAACACAAAGGTTGTACAACAGCTCTGCAGCTCTAAAACGGCGTAATTATACGACCTTGTCCTCATAATAACCGTAGAAAAGAATTAAGAGTTACAAAATAACTGTGAAAAATGTTAATATAATAAGCGGCACGAGTTAAGAATGCTGGCGTTCACACGCGCAATGGATTATTCAATTTGTGTTTGACGATAGAAGGTAAAATGTGTAAGCGGAGAAACTATGCCGATCACGCTAATAGTTTATCATGAACTCACTTCTTACTGTGTAGCAGAACCTAAGATAAACCACTGAGTGTGATAGCCAGCATTCTTAACTCGTGCCTCTTACTATACCAATTAACTAACTAACTCTAATCCTTTTCTACGACTACTGCATGGCTATTATATAAAAAAACTGTATATTTCGGCCCTTTTGAAGTTTTACAACAAGTCTAGCAATTTCTATGGCTTTTGTGTTACTTACGAGATCTGCAACACCCGGAACGTGTAATTTCAAGAATAGGTGAAAATATTAATGGCTAGTTTCGTGTCAACTATAACCACAATAACATGATATGTTTACTTTGAAGATGCTACGCATCACCTACTGTAAAATTTGCTTTCACGCTCCATATGGACATATGTGAAAATAACCAGTTCCTTAAATAGAAGATAAATTCATGATCATCATTTCACCCTGTCAATATATATTGCTGCACATGACCTTTTCTAAGGAACCATAAAAAATCCTGTGCTTAAAAAATTCCCATTTACATCAGGTTATCTATCCACCTGCGTCACACACTTTTTTTTCGATGCGTAGCCGCCACTAGAGAACCTTTCTTCTCCAAAGGCTATCGGTTCTGCGAGTTTTGTGGCCGCAGACTGCCACTTCAGCTTGCTGATCCTTTTTCCTATGTCGATAAGTTTATTTCGCGTGCGGATTTCTTCATTTTGAATTCTATCTCGTAGAGAATCTGTAAGTTTAGCTCACTTAAATAATTTTGAGTTTTTTCTTCTGATCTCCAAGAAAATTAAACACTACGCATCCTCTAATCAAAATACCACTGCTCGATGTATGTGTTAATGATTTGAGGGATGCCAAATGACAGAAATACATGACGGCATAATTCATATGTGTGCGTGGGCCTCGTACCTACTAACAAGCCGGCTTATTTAGGCTGTTTCACTTGCGAACTACGTAACGCCGAGCACTTATATTGTAATCCCTGAGCTCAGGGTAAAAAACCACATTTCCGGCATGGGTTATTTAAAATATGATAAAATGCAGGGACAGCCACTATTTAAATAGATTTAATGAAATAATGTAATAGATTAAAAACAATATTATAATGTATGTTATAAAATAGCAAAATTATTTCAAATAATGAAATACCAATGTTAGTTTTCTGGTTACCTGGTTATTTTCTTGAATAAGGTGTAATTTT
This sequence comes from Luffia ferchaultella, assembly GCA_949709985.1. NCBI lineage: Eukaryota > Metazoa > Arthropoda > Insecta > Lepidoptera > Psychidae > Luffia > Luffia ferchaultella. Next base: position 15,410,615 of record OX453256.1, on the reverse strand, counting down.
TGGCTTCGTTCACATATTAAAAATGTTGTAGTTGATGTTGAAAAAATTCAAGTTCAATTAAAAAACAAAACAATCAAGCTGTCATCACTTTATCTGAATCGATCGATACACGTACAATATAATTTCTATTGAAAATTTAGCCATTAATATAAATATCGGTGTTAAATAGTATTCTATAGGACTTTGTTTTTAAAAATTGTTCAGCGAATTTACATAGACATACAAATAGTAAATAGGTCTCAGAAAAAAAAAATCACTTGTTAATTTCTTTCATAGTCATAATAGAAACCTTTAAAAGATAAATATACTTAGATAATGTTTTAAACTGCACTAGCCTAATATAGGCATTAGTTTCTGACATCGTGTAATTCACAAACAATAGAAAAGTGAAAATATGTATAACTAGTAACACTCAATCCTCACATTACACTGTTATAAGGAAAATTTTAAATTTGTTGTATATTGTTTACTCTTTGCCTAATAAATAGTAATACAAAAACATTTCTTTAAACTTGGAACTTATAGTTTATGACTTGTCCTTTTCTATTAGACAGAGACGGCAACACTAAGCTGTGTAATCACACCTCTAGTACGGCTTTTGAATTACATGTAAAAATTGTTAGCATGAAAGACAGAAAGAAATCTTTAATTTTGATTTTAGTTTTGCAATAAAAATTTTTAAGTTCAGTTTAATCTATGGCACTATCCATAAAAGGTTATGTGATTATTGTACCTTAATCGATTATGGATAGACATTGGTATATGAATATTGTCAATTTCTGAGTTCTTGGCTACGCGGTGATTGGAGTTCAATGTTATGCATGTACCGTAGATGGTATTGTATACTTAATACAACTCTATAATTATAGAAAATAATGTGGCTGTTAAATGTCTTGTATGAAATGCAAAAGTCGAAATAAACATGTTGCTTTGTATATAAGAGGTGATCGACCAGCGAGCTTTACCGCGGTTTTATGACCCAGCGGCGTAGATGTAGGAATTAAATATAATAGTAAGACCAAAACAAGTGCTATTCAACTGAAGTTTTGAACACGTTAAGCCGCGACAGTGAGTCACGGGAAGAGGAAATAGAGTGTCAGAGTTTAAAAGTCCGGTTGAATAGGGCTTGTTCTAGTTTTACCATTATATATTATTCCGTCTTTTATGTCGATGAGTCATAAATCCGCGCTTAAGCTCGATGGTGGATCGTCCCCTTTAAACCCTCAGAAAAAAATTGTTTGTTTCAGGCCAAAAATAAATATAAAAAGACAGCTCTTTAATGTACTATTGTACTCTACGTTTTTAGATTAAAAATTTATCTCTAAGATGGAGTATACGTTAGTGCATGAGCCCTAAGCGTTCTCCTAGTACGTACTACGGATGCAATCATTCACAATTGAAGGAATACTTGTGTCATTTTAATTTTGTATAATATAAAAGAACGGACAGGAATGTTTGTCACGTTTCACTATGCTAAAGAAATATGCCCTTTAAGGTTAAACGTCTCCGACTTCCACACAAAATTTATCTGACCAGAAAAAACAACTGCATGTAGTAATTTTTATTTTACCATCAATGAGTAAAGCGTGTCATAGAATTATCGTTAAATTTATAAAATATATTCCTTCTAACACGAAACAGTTTTAATTTTGGTTTTAAAAAAAACTCGCTCACACATAATTGAATCGAATATTGTGAACTTTAAGAACCAAAATTAGAACCGTTTTATTTTAGAATAAATATAATTATTCGTAGATATTTTTTTACTTTTGGCCAAATAAATATTGTATAGAAATTATTGGTATCTTAAATGCAGACATTTATAAAAATTTTTTACTTTGCGTGCATTCGCCGCTGATTAGTAACTTGCGTATAAAAATGTGCGTATACATAGCGCGAACCGAGCGTGTTAATGTTATTCTGACTGACTGTATGACTGACCGGTTGGCCGAGTCGTTAGAGACCCTAACCGCGGAGCCGAGGGTCGCGGGTTCGAGTTCGCGGGCGGAACAAATATTTGCGTGCGTGAACATATCTATTTGTTCCGTGTCTGGCTATAAAAGTATCTATATATGTGTATACTATTAAAAAAAACAATATTTGAGTATGTATATCAGTTGTCTAGTACCCCATAATACAAGAATAATACTTGCTTATTTTGGGACTAGATGGCGCTATTTGGGATGCCCCAGATTTTTTTATTATTTATTTATTTATTCAAAGCAAACTTACAGCTACACAATCGAGATTTAAAGTCTTTCGAATATACATCTATAAAGCCAATTACAAGTTTACGCAAATTACATTTATTGAATTAATTAAATTACAAATTACATTATACTGTTATTATTATACTCTAAAAAAGCTGTTCACCGTTAATGAATTACTTGTGTCACCTGCACAATGAATGTATAGCCACACAATTGATGAGATAATCAACAGTATTACAGGTTAATGTGACCCCACTGTAATATGGATTGCATAGAGTTGGGGGTAAAAGAACGCAAACCATACTAATCCACTGCTATCGTACTAAACGCTACTAAGTATTCAATCACAAAAGTCTAATTAAAAAAGCCAAGAGCAGAAAGAATTCAGTGTATTGTCATACCTGCACTATAAATGCAAATGATAAATCATCTCAATGTACGAGTTGATTATTTTATTAAATTATTTTATACTTATGAAATAATTTTCTAAATATATTATAACATTGAAATAATTTTAAAATGTAAATCGTCAGAACTAACAAAGTTATAATGTTTAAAATGTGAAGTCTGGCTATTTAAAATAATATTAAATTTCGTTTTGCAAAAAAAGGACAGATAAAATTTTAATACTTTATAAGTTCCATATTCTTCAACCGAATATAATTTTATTTATGTACTTTGTTAATTAATATTGGTCAAATGCCCTATTGTCTATGTAATCTAAATATATCGCTTGACTATTTACTACCACGTTTACTGGTACGGGGTATAGCGATCTCTGTGCTTACGACATCGACGGTGTACGGTACTACGCGCGGATCTATGCCGCTCTGAGTTGTCTGCGAATGGTTAATGCGCAGGTACCGCCGCGTGGGCAGCGGGAGGTGGTTGTGACAGCGCGCGCGAACGAGTAGCGGCGAGCTATCCGACCTCTTCTCCATTTTATGCTACCGCGACGCTCACTGTATTATTTATTACTATTTTCACAGCGGCAAAGATCCGTGCGTATTACTGTACACCCGCACCGACGCGAGGCGTCTATATAGATTTTTATACAATCAGCATAATTTGTACACTTAAAAATTTTGTTGACAATTGCCGTTATCGCCTAAGTCTTTCGACGCACGAAATTCTTTCCACTCTTTCCACGCGGCTTTTACTTTAGATCTGTTGAAAACAGGTGACTCATAATTCACTATCACGTACAGCGTACCTTCTTCTTCTCAGTTGTACACTTCTGACGGAGTGGTCGTGGTCATGGATTGTCTGATAGATTGGTTGCGTTCTTTGCGAGATTTCTCCATCTTTCTCTATTCATGGCATTGCGTGTACACCCGGTAAGGAATCACTTCGTCGATGATTTAACGAGGTCTGTCCATCTAGTAGGTGATCGGCCACGGAAACGTTGACCCTCTACTCTTCCTTGCACCACCAATCGTTCCAGTGAGCTTTCGTTGCGTATGATACAGCGTACCTACCTAGGTAGCGATATGGAAATTTTTTATTATTTATTAAAAACTATGATATCCATCTAGCACATTACTGTTTTATTAAAATATTTTTTAATGAAAATTGTGTATTTGAATTGTTTTGTAAACTAGTGATATAAACTGAACACAAATCTCAGGCCGCTAGATGGCGCGATTTCAGTTGTTGCCGCTTCGATGTATGCACCTGTCAAGGGCTATCAAGTATTTCATTTTACATTCTCCGCTCGGTTGGCGTAATCTACACGTGTATATATAAAAAAGGCTCTGCACGCACTACGATTGTGTCGAACGCGTTCAGCAGAGCTAATATGCACACGACAACAAATTTTGCCGACGCATTATCTCGTGCCAAAACGAGATAGCTCTATATGTGACATATATACATGCCACGGTTCGGCATCATTTATCGGCAATTTTATCGCAGTGTGCGTGTTAATCGCTGGTATATCTATAGACCTGTTATTTTAAATAAAATAAAAACCTACCATTATTAATTTATCTAGTTTAACATTAAGTAGCGTATTTCACTAATTTGTGTATGTATAGGAATGGATGCAAATATTTGTGAAGTAGTCTGTGATATTTGTAAATTTCGTTTTTTTTTTTACTTATATATACAAAATGTATTACTACCATTTGGTGTTTGACACATTGGCATAATATGTTGGAATTATTATTAGTTTTTTTTTCTTTTCGTTGTTTTGTTTTAATTACAAATTGTGTATGAATATTTATTGTGTCAGATTGTGAGGTAAAGTAAAGTAAGCTACGATATTAAAAGTTAATGGTGACTTACAGGTATAATGAAATCCATACTGTGCAAAATTAATGAAAAATCATTATTCCAGTTAACTGTTAGGTTAAAAAAACTGCTCAAAGTTGGAGAAAGGCAGGAGATCGCAAGTAGTATGACAACACGCAGCAAAACAGTTAATCAACTTAGTAAAATGATTCAAGAGGAGTGTGTAGTGGCAAATTTCATACATACGGAGTTAACGGTTGCACCCCATTAAACCTTAACCGATTGCCGCAAAAAAATATGGCATTCAGATCAGCAAAAACTAGGTTTAAATGTTTTTAATTTTTTAAATATTTTGTTACACCATAAGAAAAAAAAACCTAAAAACGCGGAGTTGTTCGATCTATTTATAATCTTTCACAACACCTCAAAATTCAATTAGTTTCATGTTGAACATGTGAAAAATGAAATAATTTCAAAAAAAATATCCCGCGCATTTAAGTTTTTTTTTTTCTGACCAAAATATTTAAAAAATTTAAAACGAATAAACCTAGTTTTTGCTGATCTGAATATCATATAATTTTTTGCGCCAATCGGCTAAGGTTTAATGGGGTGCAACCGTTAACACCGTTTGTATGGAATTTGCCACTACACACTCCTCTTAAACGCGAAAAATGCAGATTTCATAAGCGCATAGGAAAAATTTATGTTTTCAAACATTAAGTATGGTTTTATGTAAGTGATAGTACCAAGTAGTCTTCCAAATTGACACCTAAGTTTTAAGATAAATAGATCTCACCCAGAAAATTTCTAGTTGGAGCAGTTTCCGTCCAAACCAACTAGATTTGATGTCAATAATATTTCTTTAAGATTTCTCTTTCATGGCCTGAATACACGTTCTTAATGTTAGATAAATTAATCAAAATGAGTGTAAAGATTAGATGTTAAACTCAGTGTTGCTACAATTGAGAACGAACATGTGTATGAGGCTCCAGGAGTGTATTAAACCCCATAAATAGTCATGTAAAAATTAAGTTCATAACAAGAGGCTAGTAGTATCTAGTAACCAATAGATATGTCGAAATTGTATATTTTTGTGTAGATTATATTGTTGTGACGAATTCAATATAAGAAACTGAAATCCTGTTCTGTGTTTTATTGTATTTTTTTTTTTTAATATTCAAATCTATAAAGTGTTACACTTTTGGTCTGATTTTAAGATCTGCAAAAGAAGCTTGTTTATTCAATATACAGGAAAACATTTTAACAACCATCCAAAAATTTGCATTTACATTTTACAAAAGGTTACATTTTTATTATAAATCATTTTATCTACAGTGTTGTTTTATAACGTTTGGTCCTTCTTCTTCTGGAGACGGGGCGGAGCGTGCGGCGGCCGTGCATGATGCTAGAATTATTGGTTTTTTTTTTTTTAGGAAAGGTTTAAGTAGTCACATGTCAATATTTTTCTATTGAATGATACTAAAAGGAAACAAGGCGGCCATCGGTTTTTCACCAAAGATCATTATATTATTCACCTTGTATAATCAAAAATATTGATTCAATTTTATTTTTCTGTGATAATTCAAATGGCTATAAAATATCTGAAAAATATTGAAAGTCAATTAATCGACAAATACTTATATTTTCTAAGTGCTTAAATTAAATACATCTACTATTAACATATTAAATTAAACTTCCGCTTTTTCGTCCTTCTGCCTGTCAGCATATAGCTGGGAATTCTTGACCGCTAGATATAGCGTAAAAAGCATGTGCAGCGCTTGAATCCTGTCGTTCAGTGTGTCTTCAGCTATCGGTATATCGAATAAACCGCAAATCAAATCCACGTATTCTACCAAAGAACAATCTAAAGTGGCCGGCGGGACCCCTACATCATTGAGGGTTTGTTCCATTACATCAGGCCATTCTTCCATCAAGCTATCTACTTCTGGCATTTTCCTGAAAAATATTTATTTTTATTTAAACTTCTACATCTTCGTAAACGCATATTTCTTACGTATCTTTCATCTGTAGATCTGCATACTTTTAAGGCGAGAGGTCCCCCGTCCCTGGGTCGGAAAGTGCTCGGTTACACTCGGGACTGACCTACCTAATAAAGGGAGGAGTGACGTCCGATTGGGCCTAGTACATTGTCTAGGCTCTTGTTATATGCGTTCGTAATTTTTCTATTACAAAACCAGCGCACGCCGCCACTGCATTTGCGTGGTTTTCATAATTACTACAGTTTTTTATTCCAAAATTACATAGGAACTCTTAACATAACAAACTCACACTGAATATGTGAAGTTGGGCGCAGGTTTGGAGAGATGCAGTTCGCTCACATCTTTTATCCATCTCTCGATCGCTTTCGGATTCTTTTCAGCGTGCTCTATCTTTTTGGTAACCTGTAAAAGACGTTTTTTTTTTATTACACCACGACAAATGCAATTTTCGGATTAATAGTATTTCTTAATGTTTGTAATTATATTTACAAATATAATTTTGTTTGCTTGTGAAAATTACATTTTAGAATTTCGCGTAAGTACCTTACCTACTACTTTGGTGGATATATATTCTATTTTATAAAAATGTTAAGGACTATATTTATACAGCGTTATTTTTAATTATGGATTTCTTTAAAACACGTTATTAGGTATCAGTGTAAGAAACGTAACGATTACATGGTTACTATTATTTTATTTTTTAATATATCCTTAACAACATCATGGTCCCCCCATTTTGTATAATATCTACCTACCAAGTCTATGCTTCACTTACTATCGCTAGGCGTGTAAAAAAGTCAGATTCATTCGTTTCGAGGCCGCGCACACCGCCGCTGCTTCGGCTTGTACAACGTAAAATTTGCGGTTGCACATTATTATAACCTTATACGGTGGATATATTGTTAGCATTTTATATGAGTAATATGATATTAATTTTTTTTATTGGTTTCTTATTCTTAAGTATATAAATATGTACCTGATTGTGTGTTGCAAGGGAATCTGCTAATAACAGCGTTTCATTTCTTTCGTAATTATTATGGTTACTAAGTGGTAGGTACCTACTTACCACAGTGGACTTGGCACTGTTTGTTTTGGAGATGGCGCGCAGCTGCAAGTGAAGTAACGCCGACTCGCTCTGTTCGGCCGATGGCTCGTCAAGTACCGACAAACCTGATAAATACAAATCAATATTACAAACTTTAAATTGCAGTCAGGCACGGATATAGATGCATACAAATGGCAAAAAACAGAACCGCTATGATATCACAAAGGCTATATTGGTACTACGTAGATGAAATTTGAAATGAATGAATGAAAATCATTTCATGAAATTTTGAAGGCGGGTGGAATCTATAAATCGCTATATAAATAGTGCAGCAAATTTCCGAAAAAAAAAAATTGGGGTGAGTCGTCATACGTGTAGGTAACTAAGAGACGAAAAAAGCTTCCCGCGCAGTGTGGGGTAGCTATAGATATGTCGTAAAAAAATGAAATTAAAAAAAATGGTCCCCTTTGACTTTTCGAGATATTTGTTTTCAAATTTATTTGAATTTTAACATAAATGTTGTTTCCGACTACGGAACCCTTCACTGTACGTAGTTCTACACACTCATCTGGTTTTATTATTCTTGTTTATGACATTCTATTAAAGTGTTTGAATACACCAAATCATACGTAGATACAACGAACGAAGCGAGCGAAGAATATGTGTAGATGTTTTATTGCCGGTTAGGTCAACGACCGCTTATCTACTCCTACTGACAACTTGTTCATTTCTCTCCTACATTTGTTTCACTTAACATCATTATGACCTCACTAAAATGTATCTTTTTAGTTGTCAACGTCGCCATATATATTCGAAGATTCAGACGTTCAAGCGCTGTTTAATTAAAGGTCACTTGATTTTGGCCGTAGTTTCGGAACAAGATTTGTAACAGAAAAGTCGATAAGCGATGGTGAATATGTACTTCGTTCTCGAAACATGTAACTCACCCAGATTGTCTATAAACTCCAACAGGTTATCGTCTAGGGGCTGATTGCGTACAACGCACGTTGGAGTTGTCACCTTAATGAAGGCATCGATATCACCGACCGCTGGCACGTACTCAGGCACGAAAGGTTGCAGTCGAGGTGCTATCTCAATTTTCTGTGGCGTATATCTGAGAAGTGGAACATATTATTTTTAGCCTGAAATAGAATAGGTAGGCAGGTACCTACATACTTAAGTGATTTTGCAGTAAAGTTGCATAAAAGGTATAAAACGTACTTCATGATGTACTGAAATATATTCTCCATTTCTGGCGGTACATCCAAACCTTGATATTTTTTTGGATCATAGGCGCCTTCTATCGGTATGATGACGCCACCGCCGCCAGTGCGTTTTTTAGCGCTTTCTGCTGGGAACTCCACTCTATCCGCTTCTAAGTCGCTGCTGTCCGATTCTGTTTGCATGGAAATATTATAAAATTTCTACGGAATAAATCACAAAAATAACCAATGTTAGGTTACTATTGGTAAGACACCATAAATAGTGGTTAATTTGTTACTAGTATAACTTTGTGATGACCTTTCAAACTAAATACGGCCTGCGTCGTTAGTGTTGGCTAAAATCTACGATTGACATAGGTAGTGTGACACTTTCGGAGGTTGGAGCCAACATGTAAATGCGGCGTGTCTGCCAATCCGCTGCATTTAATTAACGCATCATTGTAAGTTTAGTTACAGTTAAAGTATGCTGAAATCGTCCAACCCTTAACTCTTGTGTCAATACAACCAATGACTTCAAGTAACTGAACACTCACAGTTTTAGTTAAACATTGATCTTCGCTGATTGATCATAAAAGCTAAGTTGAAATTGATTTTGGTGTTTTAGATACAGTTGACAGAGTGGTTAGAAACCCTAACTGCGGTTTGATTCTCGCTCGGAACAAATATTTGTGTAACATTTCTATTTTGTATCGTGTCGGAGTGTTAATCTATGTATATGTAAATATATGTATTATAAAAAATATCTAAATATGTACATCAGTTGTCTAGTATCCATAATACAGGCTCTACCAGGGTCACGTGATGTGCTTTGATATCTGTTAGTTAAGTATATATATCTAATTGCTATAATATAGTTTGGTTGGTGCGAGTTGTGTCACTTTCAATTTCTATTGTCAGAGTTGTTTGAACCAAAAAGCAGTTCATGTTTTACTTGATAAGGTATGCTTGAATTTTTGAAATGCTCGACGCATTAAGGGGATAGACTTTCTCTCCGCGGCTTTGATTTAGCATCCCTATCTCTGTTTCAATCCCTCTCCCTCGTTCTGTTTCTGCGTTACAGAAATGACAAGAGAAAATTCCCAAAAATACGTATAAAATACTCGTCGAAACAGCTTGCGGGCCGTGTCTGTTTCCACTCCTGAAATTATTATGTTCTAAAACCAAAATTTGCAGTATTATTAAAATAGGCCGCCCATAGGGCGGTGTGTGTTCCTTTTTTTTAAATCGTATTAATACAGAATTTACGAACCATTATTTTCAGAACAAAAAATTCAAATAAAACGTTTTTGTAAAATTTATTATAAAACAACCAAACGATGTATCGAAGAAACAAAAACACTCCGCCCTACAACAGGGCTTCTCCTATTACATATATTTTTTCTGTACAAATCAGTTAAGGAATTGAGCGAGGAACAAGCACGGGCTGGACCCTCTTTTTTGGTATGGGAAGCCTACCGCGTTAAATAGTTTGTAGAGACTGCAAACATCTTGCGAAAAACTTATAAATAAAATGTATGCATAATTACCGGAATTTTCTGATGATTCAGCCGGTTTCGTCTTAGGTTTTGATTTCTTTCCTGATACTTTCGGCATATCTTGGAGTTTGTCTGTACTAGCGAGAGATTTCCTATCTGGAGACTGCAAATTGTTAACAATTTGTGTAGATTGATGGCGTGGGTAGCTATTTGTACATAGTTTAGACATTAGGTAGGTGTAGGTACATACAGCAACGAAGTGCCAGTTATTGTAATGACATGACATAACTGACAAAATAAAACATTTCATTTTATTAAATAATTCTCTCTAGTAATTTTGACATATACCTACCTGCTTACTTAGGTATACAAGGAGATATTTGCAACACTTTCCGATATTTTTTATAGACATTGGGTATTATATAAATACTCTATTTAAAAAATCAACACTACGCATGGAAAAGAGTGACCGTGGTTGTAGCGGCGAAAGCCATCCCGCAGTGGCCACAGGCTGACGCGATTGTCAGTCGCCCGCGCATCCCCATTGTTATACGACAATTTTATGAGGTTATATTTACATATTTTAGGTCGAAGTGATATTAAAACAAAAAACCCGTAAGTATTTTAATTTTTTCACCGAAGATATTTAAAGGAAGTTGATAACAAAACTACCTGTACTGTGTACTTATCAGATTTCTGTCCATTTAGAGGTAGGTATACTATACAAGAAATTGTTCTAGAAAACTTTTTATTCTTTCTATTTTACAGGGTAGGTATTGAGCAGAACCAAAAGGAAGCTATACTTACTGTAGTTGAAGTGTGTTTTGAAAAAAAATTGTTGTTAATGCGTTTATTTTACTAAATTTAAAAAATATAATAAAATAACTATTTTTGTATTCAATTATTTAACACCAACGAATAAAAATATTCTTATAGCTTTATAAAACCTATAGGGTAAATAGCCCATGAGATGAGGAAGTTTTTAAAATTAGTTCGTATGTAAAAAGTTATGCGACTATTTTATCGCCCTTGAGGTTTTTGGTAAATTTAAATTGTTTTAACCATAAAAAACTATTTTTTTGTGAAGTGGTATGCTACGGACATGTATAGACTACGGAATCATATATTTTTGTGTTAAAAAAACCAGACATTTAACTGAAGTAAAAAAATAGACATTTATCATTAAATCATTATAATCAAAATTGTGTTCCAACTCATAATCCGCAGGTAAACCACCAAAATTCAGGGAACACACAATATGATGGTGATTCACATAATCGATTTAGGTACCCCGGGGTCTTTATCTCTAGATTTTCGCTTAACACAATTCTTAAGCTAGTATACCTAGGCAACAGTATGGCTAGTATAGGTACCTTTATATATAAACATCAACAAGTTGTACAGCTCTATGGAAACCAATTAAGGGTAGATTCAAATCAGGAATTAATATTACCTGGTCTTCAGCAGAACCATTATCAAGAAACTTATCGGGATCAGAATCAGTTTCGCTTTCTGTGTCGAAATCGTGTCTCGCAGTATGCCTTGCAGGCGGGTTGAATTTAGACATGGCCGCTCTCACAGGTGAATCTTGGTCGTCAGTATCTGGACTATCGATTTCTTTGGCGTCCAAAACGTTCACCGTTTCGTCGTACATTAAAATTGATTTTGAATATTCATTAGGAAGCGTCGCGTAACTGCCGATTTTATCTGTCTTTGTGTTTGAGGTCTGACAGTGTTTATCGCTCTTTGCCATGGCTACGCCTGTTGTCCGTTGACATGGCAACACCAGAGGCAAACATCCATTACCATGTCCATTACAAATAAAATACCTTTCCTTTTCGAGTTGGCATGTAGGCGAATACACTGTCCCTTTCGAGGGTGCTTTCAAGTACGCAGTATGTTGCATACTTAAGACAGATCTTATAACCTAAATTCTAAAGTGCGACATCAAATCATACCAAAGATAGCGAAAGGGATGAACGATTTAACCGCTTTCTAATATAAGACAAATGTGAGACAAACTATTTACGTATGTGAGACAAACTAACCTACCTACTTCTCTGTGGTACTTAGTTACATTTACTCCTTATGTTGTAGGAGGTTCCAAAATTCCTTGTCCAAAATTAAGTCAAAAAATTGTTGAGATATGCTCTTCGTAAGTCCCTTTGAGATATTTGTTTTTATTCAACTTATTATTGAAATAACCATGAACGTTTATTTAAACTACGGAACCCTTCACTGTGTATGGCCCGAGACGCACTTAGACAGTTTTTGAAGTAGGTCAAAATTAAAGTTTCATTTATTTAAGATTCGTTGTGAGTAATATTTACGGTACGTTTTCTCTTAGGGCCCATCCGTTTGACTCGCCCTGTATAACGTCCATGTAACTATGTTTTCTCGTTCCCGTTCCCGCGGCTACGAGTACAACGTAGGTACCTACCACTTCTTTTACTTTACTTCTTGAAGTCCACTTCCACTTTCTGGTCCTTCAACGCCGTGCAAAAATTAAAGTCTTTTCGTTGCTCCGCTACGAAAGGACTTAAAGAAAGGACAAATTTTATACCTTGAGAAAAATTTTCTTTATCATTCAAGCAATGGATGACCTCTATAATAAAAAACGAGGAATACTCGTTTTATTCCTCGTAATATATGGTTCTTATAATGTAATTATGATGACGCGCAGTTTTTATTATTTGTATTGATGATCTCGATCATCAATTCCTTGAGACGGACCTAATGTGAAAAAGTGACCTTTGAGAGACCACTACGAATTTTCCGTCATTGGAAATGACTTTTATTTCATTGGAGTATAGGGGGTCATTTGGGAGTTTTGTGAGACAGGCAGATTGCACGAAGTTTCGAGATATCGGGATGGACGTGGTGTCAAAAGACGCAGCTCGGCAAGCTCTACAAGATGGCAAAAGACAATTTGGAAAAAGTTCAAAAATAAAAAACTTATCGGCAAAAAAAGAAAAAAATCGCAAGTTTTTTCCCTGATTTTTATTTTGGGAGCGTTATCTCGAGAACTAGGTCCGAATAAGAAAAAAATAAAATAACGGCTCGGGGTAATTAGACGGGGGATCGATTGAGACTAAAATTGCTAGAATCGGACAACCGAAAGTAGTGGTTAAGGGTGCCCTTAGTTGGAAGTCGGATATGCGTCGGTGTTATATTTCGTACTAATTTGGTTTGTTCGATCGAAATGTCGTACATAATGTTATATTTCGAAGTTTTAAGCTTATTCAGATACAGTTGTTATTTTTTTGCGAAAAAAAATTATTTCGAAAAACATTATCCAAAATATGTGTGTTTACTTTATTCCGATAGGTTCTTTTCCAATGTCGTAAGAAGTTCGTGCGAAAGCCGGAGATCCGTTGATTTTTTTTGTCATTGGAAATGACTTTCATTTCGTTGAAGTATAAGGGGTCATTTGGGAGTTTTGTGAGACAGGCAGATTGCAGGAAGAGTTTTCGAGATATCGGGATGAACGTGGTGTCAAAAGACGCTGCCCGGCAAGCTCTAGAAGATTATCGGCAAAAAACGAAAAAAATCGCAACTTTTTCCCCCGATTTTCATTTTGGGAGCCCGATATCACGAGAACTAGGTCCGAATAAGAAAAAAATTAAAAAAACGGCTCGGGGTGATTAGACGGGGGATCGATTGAGACTAAATTTGTTAGAATTGGACAACCGGAAATAGTGGTTAAGGGTGCCCTTAGTTGGAAGTCGAATATGCATCAGTGTTACATTTCGTACTAATTCGGTTTGTTCGATTGAAATGTCGTATAGAATGTTATATTTCGAAGTTTTAAGCTTATTCAGATACAGTTGTGTTATTTTTTTGCGAAAAAAATTTATTTCGAAAAATATTATCCAAAATATGTGTGTTTACTTTATTCCGTTAGGTTCATTTCCAATGTCGTAAGAAGTTCGTGCGAAAGCCGGAGATCCGTTGATTTTTTTTTTGTAAATCATGACCGGAGTAATTTGTAATTTGCCTACGTTAAGGAAAGTGTGATTATTTGCTACGTTGTGTATAAAATATATGAGCCGCCGTGATATAGATATTATAGCTATTATACATTTTGATCGTCTAGAATAAATCGAATAGTTTCGCTCGCTCGTAAGAGTATTCCGACTGATGGCCGCTAATTGAGATATTACTTCTAGGTAGAATTGGTAACCCAGTTCTATTCGCGAATGATATAATAGGAGACACGTGGCATAAAATATCAACCGAAATTTTATCTAATTATGTGCTCCAATCGAGCACGATTTTGAAATTAACTAGCATATAGCTATGTATGTGGTATAAAACTTCGCTTGTTTCTCATTTGTATGTAATTAATATAAATGAAACTTCTCTTTTCTTTTTCTTCATACTCGTAATAAGCTCCGTTCTTATTGGTGGAGCTTATTTTTTTGTTTTTGTTTTTAAAACTATAATTTATTTGAAGAGGTTCTCGGTGTACCTTATGAGAAACTTCGACCGAAATAAACGGTAGCATATGCCAGATAAATACCTCATATGTGCTGCATCGAGATCGGTAGTGGTGAAAAGGTGACACACACATTCGAATTTAGATCTTTCATATTTTAACATAATAATTTATATATGCACTGACTTTAACAACATCACTCGCAGATGCTTTCGGAAGATGCACCCCGACCCAGAGCCGAACCAACACTTCTGCATTGCCGGTAGCGTGCTCATCCGCTGAGCCACACATGTTTTAACAGTGAAAATGTTTTTCAGATCGTTTTCGTGAGGGAGTGCAATTCGGCTATATTTCCATAATTTATGATGGTAGGCGGAAAATCGAAAATGGTGAAAAAAAGACGAAATTTTCTGATTTTTCGGACGAGAACTTATTTCGAAAACGAAAGCTAATACCGAAAAAATGAAAATAAAGCCCAGAGGCAGATAGATTGTCTACCGTTTGGAAAAAGACATTTTGGAATCGGTCGAAAACTGTGGCCTGGGCAGGTGCCCTTTTCATTGATTGATTATCAGATTAGCTAGTCGCGGCATGGTCGCGGCATAGTCGCATATTATTCGGTCTATCAACCCGACAAAAAATTGGAAATTCAATAAAAAAAAATCATATCTCAACAAATAAGCCACGGACAGAAATACAATCTAAGTATGTATGGAAGTAGGTAAGCTTCAGCGGAAACCCTCTGATACCTCAGGAGCACGAGTAAATGGTTAATTTTGTGAATTTTATTTCATATGGTTCACCGTTACGACAATGTTGAATCGGACTCGCACACGAAGGGTTCCGTACCACCATACAATATCAAAAATAAAAACCGACTTCAAAACCATAAACTAAAAAGTTAAAAATAAAATTTTCACTTTAAAGAAAGGAGCATTAACAGGCGGCATATAGTTAATGAAGTCGGTGCCTACTCACTCAGACACTTTAAATTGTGTTCTATATTTATTATAGTTATAAATATATCATTGTTGTAATTGTTATTACCTGGTAAGTACCCATTTAAAGTGTCTGAGTTGGCACCGACTTCATTAACTATATGCCGCCTGTTAATGCTCCTTTCTTTAAAGTGAAAATTTTATTTTTAACTTTTTAGTTTATGGTTTTGAAGTCGGTTTTTATTTTTTGAAAATGATTTTATTTTTCAATTTTTAGTTGAAGCATCTGTAACTTATTTGTATTTAGTATAAATGGGGCTTCTAAACGCGCTACTCAAATGAGACAGCACCGCGATTACGCAACGTAAATTCAGTGTCAAATTGACGCATCAGCATGCCTAGTAGGTAGTGGTATTCCTATGTAACCCTTCAATTTTAATTAAGTATTATTTTTGTGCGAACTGAACATTTTGGCATATTGAACCGTATGACGTAAGCCCAACAAAAGGTAACTGCTGTAAATCGTTAAGGAGTTCCTTCGACTATGTATGGTCTCCATCATCAGACCTGTGATGGTACTTATAACTCATATGAGTGCAAAGTTCTTATCAATAGAAATTAATTAAGTCCAAACACCAAGCAATTGCTGTAAATCGTTAAGGAGTTCCTTCGACTGTGTATGGTCTCCATCATCTGACCTGTAATGGTACTTATAACCCGTATGGGTGCAAAGTTCTCATTAATAGAAATGAATTAAGTCCAACACCAAGTAATTGCTGTAAATCGTTGAGGAGTTCCCTCGCTTGTGTATGGTCTCCATCATCAGACCTGTAATGGTACTTATAACCCATATGGGTGCAAAGTTCTCATTAATAGAAATAAATTAAGTCCAAACACCAGGTAATTGCTGTAAATCGTTGAGGAGTTCCCTCGACTGTGTATGGTCTCCATCATCAGACCTGTAATGGTACTTATAACCCATATGGGTGCAAAGTTCTCATTAATAGAAATGAATTAAGTCCAAACACCAGGTAATTGCTGTAAATCGTTGAGGAGTTCCCTTGATTGTGTATTGTCTCCATCATCAGACCTGTAATGACACTTATAATCCATATGGGTGCAAAGATCTCATCAATAGAAATGAATGAAGTCCAAACACCAGGTAATTGCTGTAAATTGTTGAGGAGTTCCCTCGACTGTCTTTCAGCTCCATCATCAGATCGACTCCCGACCTTCATTAAATAGTACTAGTAGTAGTACTTTATCAAAATACTTAAAATACGATGCTTTAAAATACGATTTTCGAAGGTTACCCTCGATTTCTCTGAGATGCCATCATCAGATCCTGGTTTCCTTATCATGGTACCATTTCGGAGATATCTCCCTTTCACAAAAAAAAAATCATCCAATTCGGTTCATAAACAACGAAGTTATCCCTGAACACACATAAAAAAAAAAACATATATACGGTCGAATTGAGTAACCTCCTTCTTTTTTGAAGTCGCTTAAAAAAACGAGCGCGACGTTAATCGAACTTAACCATTAATCGTTTGTATAATGTAATTTAAGAATTATTGTATAAATATATTTCATTTTTATTTCGTTATTTAAAAGGCGCTCGATTCTCTCTGGCTAATCCGAAAAGTATGTTATTACTTTTCGGTGCACATGAGTGCAGATAGCAAGAGACAATTTTTATTACTTATTTTATTACTGTGAACCTATGATTTTAGTATCGATTGCGAAGAGAATAAGCCCTGCAAAGGAAAGCGTAAATTTATAGTACCTAGTAATACAACGTAATTTTCATCATAAAATGGTTTTTTTTTTAATTATCTTTTACAATAACATCACAAAGATAAAATGCATCCAGTTTTCGCTTATTGGCTAAACGCTATCTGTCATTTTCTATGGAATTTTTACAAAATTTTTACTTATAAAAGTACATTTTATAAGTTAATCTTTTACTCGTTAAATAATAGTCTAGTTAGCTGCGATAGTTTTCTTTTTAACGTTAAACGTTTAACTTTATATATATTCTTGTCATTAATTTTTTTACACATTTCCAAAAACAACGGTTTAGCTGGTAGAGGGGGGGCACATGAATCTAACAAAAATTAGGACTTTAGAAGTGCATATCTCGATAACTGTCGACTTAAATAAAAAAAATTGTTTGAAACCTTGATATCATTTTTTAAGACCTATCGTTTGGTACAGTCAGCATCAGAAGAAGATAAGCAACTCATGTGTTCACATAGTTCTACACATTCAAAGTGACCATAATCATCTAAATAACAAAATTTTCAGATTGTTAAGAGCACTCAGTGTTTCAAATATAACTGAGCACACAAGTTGTCAAATATTTCGTAGCAAACTGAAAGTCGTAGATGTAATATAATATATTATATCGTGTATTGTAGAGTACGCTAATAATAGCTTATTGTGGTTTTGTGGAAAGATTCATCAAATAATGACTTGATTTACATTACACTGTAGGTAATAGGTACTATACCGTACTGTTGATTTTTATGTAATGATGCGACTAATATGATTTTAAGTTTAAAATTTTAATTAACATTACAAAAAAAAACCTAAAAAAAATCCATAGTCACTATCACCAGCTTACAAGAAATATCTGATATTACTTCAAACAAACTAACAATCTTTCATTTTTCATAATATTGGTGTGAAGGAATACCGACGTAAAAGGCCGCCGGCTGTACACTTCTCTTTTACCGGCACAGCGGTATAGTTCCAATCAAACGTATCGGAATACAACGCTCTATGCATGCTTGCGCAGGTTCAGTCATATGCCCCTCGCTCCACTGCGTCCCGCTACACCTAAAATTGGTCACTGCGACGCGACTTGTACCTATGTTCACATCCGCCATAAAGGTTGATTGGAACTATACCTCTGGCGATTTTTGAATTTTGAACTCACCTACGATCGGCGAGTGTGTACGTACAGCAAAACCAATAATCAAAATCAAAATCAAAAAGTTTTTATTCAATATAAGATGTTTACACACACTTATTGAACGTCAAAATGAATTGGTGATTAGGTACCGGTTCCAAAACTAGAAGAAGAAGAAGTATGTTTTTCTTAGTTAGTTTAATATTTTTTTTAAATATGCTTACAACTATTACAATGATATCCATGCGTACTTATTTAAATACTCGCTAATACAATAGTAAGCTTTTTTCACGAGTTGGACTTTAACTTGCTTTGTAAATTGATTTGAATTTAAGTTCAACATTTCTTTAGGAATGTACCTATTATAAAAACGAATACAATTTCCCATGAAAGAATTATTAACCTTTGAGAGTCTGAACCTGCGAATCGATAACATATGCTTATGTCTTGTATTTAAGTTGTGGGTATCACCCAACCTAGAGAAAGCATTTAAGTTTTTATGTACATAAATCATATTTTCATAAATGTACTGACAAGGGACTGTCAAAATGTTGTTTTCTCTAAAGTGAGCCTTCACACTATCTCTAGATTTTAATTTATATATAGCTCGAATAGCCGGTGGCCTATACATTGGTGGCGTGTATTGCATATATGTTCTTTACTCATTTCTCCCACATTGTGATATCTCTTTTGAAATGTACCTGAACTTTTTGATGTAGCTATATTTTAACATTTTTAAATTATAAAAATAATAAACAATAATTAATTACATTTCAATATTATTTAATGTGAAAAAAGTTAAACTTTAATGATAATGTTAATGATGAAACAAATCCTCGAAGATTCTTTTTGCCAACTGCTCGAATACCTAGTGTATTCCAAACAAAAACATTCATTTAGTTCAAGATGGCGTTCAATACATAATTCCAGGATTGTTCAAACCTGGATTGCTGATCAGAGAAGGGAACTGACACTAATAAAATCATCACCAAAAAGCACGGATCTTAATTTAATCCGATAGAAAATTTGTAAAACAATGATTCAGGAATGGGATGGGACTCGAGCTAGAACGCGAGATAATTTGAGGAGCCACGTATTTAATATATGGGAGTCCTTTAGGGGCCGACCATTTTGTGATAACACCGATGTGAGAACTTTGTGAACTTTTTTTTTGTTTTACCCTTGCGATTGGAAGGCGGATTTAACTCTATAGCTTCCGCGCACCCGAGCGCGCGGGGTATGTGGAGTTGCACCCACTAAACAACCGCCTGAAGCAGAATAAGGACGCGTGTCATTAGCCCGAAAGCTCTAACGACTTCATCGGAGCGGCCACGCGGCACACTAGGGTGTTGCCGACGCGAAGTTGTCGGGTTAACCCTTAAGGGTTACTCGAGGCGAAATAATTCCGTTGGCGCGGGCCTCCGGTTAAGATTTACTTTATTAATATAACGTGAAAAGTGTTTTACTGTTCACTCATTTGAGATGAGGTCAGTAGGGGCGGGGGGCGCGGGAGCGTCCACGCCACGCTTCAGATTCGACTTGAGAGTCGCCCGAAAAAGACTTATTAGTATGAATCAACCGTTCGAGAGTGAGGTCGTCGGGCTGATCTGTCTGTGCATTCCGCGGTCTTCTTAGGAATTTTTTTTGTGAACTCTATGCGGAGGCATTTACAGGATATGCTGAATGCTGAAGGAGGGTATATGAGATACTGAATCCTATAATGGACAAATTTCTAATTTACGATTATTTCTAAGAAATAAAGATATGTCTATTTTTTGTTACAAGAAATTTAATATTAATTTAATTAAAATAAAACAACCTAGAACTATACTCAGCTATGTTATTTATTTTAACAATGACGCCCAAAAGTAATATCGAGAAATTAAATATTAATAAATATTATTGTTGATATGTTTTTGAACTGTTTGGGTGCTTAGTTACATTTGATTACCTCAGTAACTACATATACGGTTTTAACCTCACAACTGACCTCAGCCGATGAGATTATTGTGAAGATTTGTTTGTGTAGATATATTTGATAAAAGAGTGTTTAGATGATATTGACACGAAAGACGCTAACAATAATTTGAATACTATTGTTGTGCAGATGTTATTGGTTTTTTATATGTGTAGAATTATTTGAATAGATGGTATGCTCTTATATATCTGATGCTGACTGTACCTCTCGCGTTAATATACGATAATATTTTTTTCGTACTTCAGTTACATGTACCTATGGCGACCTATCCCTACAAAAAATTTTTTTTTAATTTCACTACGTCGTTGAGTAGCGGTTCGTAGGTTACACCTACTTTCCAAATTTCATCAATATATTGCCAATAGTTTCCGAGAAAAACCACAGACAGACAAAGAGACAGACGGACGGACGGATGGACATGGCGAAACTATAAGGGTTCCTCTTTTCCCATTTGGCTACGGAACCCTATAAAGGTTTAGCATTCAAAACATATTATATCTATAATTTTTATATTTGATTATGTCGATGGACTGACCGATTGATTGTGTGGTTAGAGACCCTCACTGCAGAACGAAACGTGGCGGGTTCGATTCCCGCCCGGGACAAATATTTGTGTTCATAAACATGTAGTATTTCGAGTCTAGGTGTAATATATCTATATACCTAACTACTAGATTTTCATCCACCGACACCCCAGGGCATTGTAAGGCGTTCTAGAACATTCTAAAACTTAACTATCTAACAATCTTTATACATAGCAAATTCACCATAACCTCTTTTTCGTCTGAAAGTTTAATTAAAATCGGTTCAGCTATTTCAGGATCAGCTGAAACACACTACGATTTTTTAATATAGGAAATTGCTTAGGTATGTGACTTTTGCCAACGCCTTCTTTATATCTGCAAAATTTCATTAAAATAGGTTCAATCGTTTCGGAGATTAGCCCAAACACGGACAAAAAGTAATCTATGTCACTCTTGACAACTTCCTTTTCATGTCTGTGAAGTTCCCTTGAAATCAGTACAGTTGTTTCGGAGATTAGCCCGGGCAAGCAGACCGACAAAACTGTAGTATGTAGCATATAAGCATAGACTTAACCCATTAATGGTTTAAGAAATGCCACCAGACACGGTGCAATGAAACATACGTCGAAATTATAACGTATTGCCTACAAGTAAGACTATGGTACAGACAAAAAGTAGCCTATGTTACTCCTAGCAACCTCCTTTTCGTGTCCACAAAGTTTCATTGAAACGGATTCAACCATTTCAGCGATTAACCTAGACAAACAAACAAGGGGTCAGTTAAAAAGTAATGTCACTCCCGATAACCTTTTCGCAACTGCAAAGTTTAATTGACATAGGCTCAGCTGTTTCTTAGATTAGCCGGAACGGACAGACGGACTCTACAATTTAATATGTAATATATATTTAGTTAGATGTATTAAGAAAATATATATATATTAATATGCGTATCAGTTACATAGTACCCATAATACAGATTATGCCTAGTTTGGGGCTAGATGGCCATGTGTGAGGTCTCCAGGTATTATTATTATAGAATTTCCAGATCTAAATCTTATATCAAAACAAGCTGAACTGCAATAATTTATATTTCATATATTATCTTCCTGTCTTTGTATTTGGGTGTCATTGACCTAGATATTAACAATAGCAATCCAGGATGTTTCCATTTGAGTACAAAATACTTAGCGAGTATGCATGTCATAAAAATATACTGTAAATGATAGTTCAATTATTTTCATAAAATTGAATGATAACATTGAAACAATGTTACTGTATATAAAATAACTTTATTTAAATTAAATTTAAAAAATAACTATATTACACATAATATTTGCTTTAACAGCCCGTGACTATGGAAAAAGATTCTCTTTTAACAGAACATTGATGAATATAAAAAAAAACTATGAATACTTGTCATATTTATCAATATAAATTTAATTTTAGATGTTTTGAATATAAAAAATTCCAGCATAAACGTACCTAAGTCACAATATATCAACTTATTTACTGTTAGGAAACTACCAAGTTTTCAGAAACAAACCACGCAGTAATTAAAACTTAGTAATAATGTTTAGTTACCTAAGTATTAATTCACCCATTAAAATAACACTACAAAAGGAGATCTAATTTTCACTGATATAATATTATTACACATATTTGTTTTAATGGCAACCAATTTCATTAAAAATCAGACAAGAATGAACCACATTTAGCTAAACATTTACATAGATAACAGAAACATATTTCATTTTATGGACAACTAAAAAGACTTTGAATCCATCCTAAAGATACGAATCATTGTAATATGTACTACAAAGAATTTGGTTTTCTATTCAGTTACACAGTTCAATATTATTATGAGATTTTTTTAAAATTATATACAAAAACGTGTTTGACATCATTTTCCATGTAGAATATTTTTCGAAGGCATCTTATAATTTACAATGTCACTAGAAAAATATTTTTATACAAGATTCTAAAAATATTACTATCAATATCCAATACAAAATATATTTAATTTTCCGCTGTTGTAATAAGCTTTCAAGGAATATTGTTCTACAGCATATATTGAGAGTATATAACTACAAAATAATACAGAAATATTCAATGAAAATATAATATTTATGGTTCAAAATTAAAATTTCTTGAATCGTAACATATTATATACACTTAAAAAAATATTAAGACATCTCAGTCAGACTAAAATTAAAGGAAATAATTTTAAAAGAATTATTTTTACATCGTATTGTAGACATTCAGTATTAATTCAAAATTTCACCGTTATCCTAACAATTATAACACAAAATAACTTCTACATGTCTGAACTACGATAAGGCAATAGCCGAAACTAAACAAAACCTATCACAATTTGATACAGTCTTGGAACAATTAATATAGATAGGCAAACTTTAGTATCTTTAAGAAAATTTGGCACACAGTCTATACACAACAAACCGACAGTTGTATTCAATAATTTAATATTTATTATGACAAGGAAAACTTATTCTTACTACATTAAATATTTCATATGTGATAATATTTTCACCCGACTTTGTTGATAAGCTCATCACAGATAGCGGTTAATTCCTCGTTGGCTTTAATTTTCTGCGATAATGTTTCTTCTAATGATGTTATATGCAATTCCTTTCTCTTAATCATTGCATTGAATTTTAATAATTCTGCCTCATGAGCTCTGTTTAACTTCTCAAATTCTTGATTGGCAACATTTAATTTAGATGTTGCATGTTGTTTTAAAAGCTCATAATTCGTTTGCATTTTTTTGAAATTATCCTCATACCCAGTTATAGACTTTCTCAATTTCTCTTCATTTGCTTTAAAGCAGAGGATGACTTGTTTACTTTTCTCATACTTGCTGTGTAAATCATTAAAAGATACCTCCATGCTACCTAAGTGTGCAGTCTGTTCATCTCTATCATGTATTAATTCCTCCCTCTCTTTCTTGTGCAGTTTCTTCTCTCGTTCGCTCTCGGCTATCAAACCTGCAATAGTTCTTTCATATTCCTCTACTACAGCTGCCATATTTTTGTTCATTTTTGTTCTGTCTGCCAGTTTTTCATTTAGATCATTTATTTTTTTAAGTTTCTCTTCATTATCCTTTTCTAATGTATTCATTTGCGATTCTAAGGTGGTTAATCTATTTTTTAACTCTACACTCTCTATACGTAACTGCTGAATGTTTTCTTCTTTTTCAGAGAGCACTTCTCTTAGTTGAGCAAGAATAGATTCAGATTCACTTTGTTGTTGAAATTCTGTGGCTAAAGTAATGGCTTCAATTGGTGAATTACTTGAACTCATTGATATCAATTTGTCTATGACTGCAATAGCTGGTGAAGTCAGGATGGTTGGTTTTGGTGATCTTGTGGGTGTAGTAAATTTGTTTGTTAACATTACAGGTAACCCATTATTAATAGCAGGAGTAACTGCTAACACAGGTTTTTGTAGCGCGACATTTGAGTCCACAGTGTTTTCTACTGGAGAACTGCATATAAAAGTGGAATTAAAGGAGGTGCCTGGTGATTCTTGTTTTGGCCTCCGAGGTGTGCTGATTCGCTTTTGAACTTTGCTTAGGGCAGCAGCAACTCCACTGGCATCAGTTTTATTTGCACATAATGGATCAAACTTAAGAAACAAACTTTCTTTTCCCCTTTCATTGCCAACATTATTACCATTCTGATTCATGAAAAATTCAAAAGCATCAGCATCAATTAACACTTCACTTGTTTCCATATTTTTTTCTGTTTCTTCATTCTGTTTAGCAAACTGATCAAAATTATTCTTTTCAGAGACAAACTCTGTTATCTCTTCTTTGTCTGCCTGATCTAAATCTGTAAATGTATCTGAACAGACATGTTTACTCTGTATGTTACTGAAATGATTACTGGTTTCTAGAAAAGGGCCTTCAACTGTGTCATCATCTTCAGTCAAAACTTCTTTAACAGTAATATTATTGGACTCTGAATCTTTAAAACTATCAGAGCTATCAATATTAAAATTAAACTTTTCTTCTTCAATTGAATCATGGATATTATTTTCGTCGCATATCTTCTGTAAAAACGCTGTTTTTGGCTTTCCTGTATTTGGAATAATGACACTTGCAATATATTCTGGATTACATGAGTTCTCTTTGTTTAAATCATTATTTTGCATCAACATTGTGTCATTTAATAAACATTGAAGATTATTTTTGACATGTGTATTATTCATATTGACATTTGGTGGAGGTGACTGACGTATCTTACTTTTAGTTGTGAATGGATAGAAGCTCGATTCATCGAAATCCAGCACTGTTGTTGCTTTACTCTGAATCTTTTCACTAGTAGTTCCAGCAGATAAATTTACTACTTTCCCTGAAGAACAAATATTTTTTATATCAATAGATGCATTATCTTTATGTGTTTCATGAACTTCTTGTATAAAATCATGACTGTCATTTCCTTGCCTTTCAAAAAATCCAACCTTTACTTCTTTGTTTTCACTCTCCGCCAATGATGTAGGATGTGTAAGTACAAGGGATGCATCATCTGCATATGCTAAAGAGGTTTTTTCTTTTAAATAAGGATTATGATATTCCAGTACATCACAAGATATAGGCTCTGCTTCACTTTTATTTTCGGATAATGCAGTACAATTTTTATCTTCATATGTCTCAGGTATTTTTCTTTTCCGACTAAGAATATGAGTGTCTTCTATTTCATCAGATATAACATTTAGTTTATTTTTTTCAATTAAAGGCTCATCATATTCAAAATCATTAGGCAAAATATCTTGATAAGTCAAAAGAGTTTCGTGTTTTAAATCCTGAATATGATTGCTATTTATCTTGTCTGACACAATATTTTTTTTATTGCTAATTACATCTTCTTGTGTTACAAAAATTTCATTGTTGAAGTCATTATTTTTATACATTTGATCAAATACAATTTTGTCTTCATGTCTTTCATACTCAGTGGTTTGGTTGTTCAGTGCAATGTAAGTAGTTTTAGCATTGTCTTTTATTTCTTCATTATCGTAATTTGACAATCCAGTTTCAAATTTATTTTTGCATAATTGTTGTTCAAAAGTGAATTTATGAAAAATTGCTTTCTTGTTAACATTATCAAAAGCTTTATTGTCTGCATTTGCATCCAGTTCACAGTCCTCTTCCACAGATTTCTCTTTGGCAATATCAACATTTTCTAGAGCTTGAATGGATGTATTAATAATATTTATGACTACTTCTGTCGCGGTACCTATTAGAGATGCCAATGCAGAACTAGTCATTGGATTTTGTTTAAATGGAACGCATGCGTCTATGAAAATTTTATCTGTAGGTGTGACATTATTATGTTCCTCCATCTCATGTACGTTTTTCGTTGTGTTAGTTCCGAGTAGTGAAATTGCATCATTCGTCTTTAAAATAACTGTAGTGGCACCAAATTCTAAGCCAGTGTTACAGTGATCATTTATATTATTTTCTTGGTCTGCTCCTAATGAAATGAAAGGGCTATTGTTTTCCGATATTAATATTTCCTCTTCAGTTGCGTGTATTTCTAATGTTTCGTATTGAGAAGCAGTTGTAACAGACACCATCTCGCTTGTACAGGTTGGCATACTTTGGAGTTTTCTGACTCTCAAGTTTTCTTCTGAAGTAGATATTTCTTTAGTACTTTCGGTTGTTTGTTTGAATGTTTCCACATTATTTGTATGATTTCCAACAACCACCTCCTCATCTTCATTTTGATTTATTAGTTCAGGTTCAATCAAGACATTGTTTATTTCACGATTTCCTGCAATTTCTGATATATTTTTCTGGATAGGTTCAAGTTTGAGCATATCACCTTCCTCTTGAATATTAATAGCAGCAGATATTTGCATACAATTACTTAGTATGTTTTTTTGATTTGTCGCCCCAATAGATTCAAATTTTTTATCATCTAGTACATGCTGATGATTTTGTGTTTGACATTTTTGTTCAATAGTGTTACATAAATTTGGTTCTATTTGTGTATATTGGCAAGTATTACCAACTTCGCTATTAATGTCATCAAATCTGATCCCAATGTGATTTGCTGAAACAATCCTGACTTGATCTTTCATTTCACATTTCACATCATTACTGATATCACTTTCATTGCAGTTATCATTAAAATAAGGCAGCTGGCCATCATGATCAATAACATCAACCCGCGATTCAAAATCATGTGTGGCTAAGTTATTCAGTAGCATGTTGTGATTAGACAGTTCATTCTCTTGAATCATATTACTGTTATACTCCTTATCATGAAAATTATCTGTATGGATTCCCCGATCTTGTATCACAATTTCTTGAACGGATTTTTGTTCAAGTTCAATTGAATTGCCTTTTAACTTAACAATTTTATTATTATTATTTTTAAGTACAATATTATTTGCTCCTTCAGTCATTTCTGTTTGTATACTATCCACAATTACTGTATCATCAAAATTTTCTTTGTAAAGTTTAATAGGCTTAATCTTGCTTGGTTCTATTGTTAAAGGTATTTCATCATTACTGTCTGGAGTGAATGTAGTTTCACAGTCTAAAAATTCTGCTTCCTCTTCATTTTCTTTAGTAAGGTTATCAATAGATTTCTTATACAAAGGTGGTATGAAATCACTTTGTGTGATTGTATTACTTCTAGGTTCTTGATCATTTAATGAAATATCCACTGGTTTAACATTATCCGTTCGTTCCAGAACTTTAGTTTGATCATGCAATTGAATGTTTTGTGTAATTTTGTCATCAATATTAAAACACATACCACTTGAGTCCGGTGATGATGATGAACGTGACGGTTGGAAAAACAACTTGTGGGCAGGAATCTTTTCATTACGAAATATTATTGTACTTTCATCATTCCATTTCAGTTCGTTGACTAAATCTTCATTAAACACAATACTCTCTTTGTGAGGACTGTTTGTTTTTGAAGTACTTTCTTCTTTATTGCATTTCAAATAAGAAACTGGTGTAGATGCAAAAACAGGCTGAGATACATCTTCTTCATCATTACTAGGGGATACCATATTTGCTCCATAAGGTATATCAACTTTTTCTTGAATACCATCTGCTTCAAATGGTGGTATAGGGCTTTGCGAAGGTTTAAAGATACTGAACATGCTCTTCAAGCCTCTCATAATAGGTGATCCTAATGATTTTGGTATCTCTTTAGTTGGACTGACTGGCGTTGGTGTACCCGATCGTGTAATAGATGCACTAGGATAGGATATTGTCTCGTCACTGTCATGTTTTGCACTGACAGTTATTGTTACATTATTGTTCACTAAATTTTCACTAATTGTCACTGGTAAGCTTGAATTCATTACTATAGGAATATGGTTCTTATCTAAAAGCGATGTTGTGACATTTCGAGACCCAAATTGTTCTGTTTCATTTCGACAATTAACAGAATCCAGCGAATGTGTTAAGTTGAAGTTATCATTTGCAAGTGTAGCATTTAAATCATCATCACTAAAATTGATTATAGATTTACTACGCGTAGTTATGAAGCTTTTTGACACTGGTGATGAAGTAGGTGTAATAGAGTATCTTAACTTCATGCTTACATCTGATACATCAAGTTCTTCATAGCATTTCTCAGTTTTCATTATTTTGGGAAGAACATTATTTTGATAAGCGTTCTCCTTATCATCAAAATCACCTTCAATACCGTCCATTTCCATCGGTCGCACACAGTCAGCCATGACCAAGAACTTGTAGAATGACAATCAGTTCATAAATATAAACACTAGCGACGAAAAACACAATATCATTCGATTCCACGATGTTATTGAACCTGAAGAATAATGAAAAAAAATCAGTCCAATGTTTACATTACAGTCATACGATTCCAAAGTTTCACTTCGATTTCTAATACATAATACATACTAAACTCGCTGCGTTGTTCTATATAAGTCACATAAAAATCTCGAGCTGCGAACAGGCAACTCACGCGCTGTAGATCTATTATTAGCTTTTTTGTGGTGCACGCACTGCGTCGTTCATTTTATGTAACGGGCAAGGCTAGGGAATCTTGCCAAATGTTCAATTCAGTTCAATAGAGAACACTTCTCTTCAAAACCGTTTCAAAACGTTTCAAACTATTTCAAACCCACAAACTTTTTAATTTAACTGCTGTCATGTAATTTTTCAATGAATAGTGTTGCCACATAGCGGCCACCTTTTTTAATTGAAATTAAAGTAACTGCAGTTCTAAATCGAATTCTATAATATTCCAGAAAAATGTTGTGTGTGACAGATGTTAAAAAGTAAAACAGAAAAAAAAAACAAGTTTGTGCATTCTGAACGACCACTAATTGCTCTGTAGCTTCAGACAGAAACAACAAAAAAATTAAAAAAAACTAAAAAAAAAAAATGGAAAAAAAAGCATTTACAAAGCTCTAGTCTGCAATCATCTATCTGTTCCCTATATAATCTGTGATTACCAAGGAACTAACTCTGAGATGCAGGCCATTGCATAACTAATGAACTAATGTTATTACATCTCTATGGTCTTAAAGGCAGATTGATTGAGATCTATTGGTTATTGTTTGTTTCGTGGATTGCTGTGGATCAAATTACAAGGGCTCTCTTAAATTAACAATCAAAAATCTTTTTTGTTTATTTTTTTTTTTTTGCTAATTCGTTTGTTCGTCGTTTGTTCTTGATTGTGTCAATCTGTGGTTGCGGTTGGTAGGAGTTGGTAGCAGTTGACTTGATAACAGTTGATTGATAGTGTAGATAATGTAGATCACTGCCATCTATAGTTTACAAGCCATGCTACTGAAATCTGGCAACGTTGCGTGTAATCCGAGCCTTAGTATCAATCAGGTCACTGCCATCTATAGTTTACAAGCCATGCTACTGAAATGTGGCAACGTTGCGTGTAATCCGAGCCTTAGTATCAATCAGGTCATCAATTCGCGTTTTCTTCCATTTAAACGTTATGTAAACAGAGATATTGATTTAAAATAATAAATCAGTGTTAAAAATTACATTTTGCATCGTGTTTATTCGTAATTAGTAAGGTAAGTTGATATTTTCACCATAATCGTTTTTCGTTTCACGTCACATTCTTAACACGTTTGGGTGGAAATTACAGTAAATTTTCATCATTTTTCGAATAGGTTCGAGGATATGGAATCTGGAGGATCCCGGAGAACTATACTTATACGTTTCGTGGTCACTTTAACCGCATGCTAGCCACCAGCAGGTCCAGCCAGATTGATAACGTAGAACCCAGGAAGAGGAATAAACTGCAAGGGAACGGTACATTCCCCTAGAACATTATACAATAAAACTAGTTTTTAAGATATAGCCTGGGATAAACGCAAGAAATCATAGTAACACTAACCGAAATGAGATATACTAACCATTCTTTTTATTCAATTGACGATTGTATTCTATTCATAAAATCCACTTATGACACGCAAACGAAGTCGCGGGCGGGTGCTTATATGATTTAATAGATACTCCTGTTGCTATTTTCTGTTAAATGCTAACGATAATTTCATATTTAGTTATTTAAATCCCATATTTTCAATTATTAAATCATGACATCTTGTCAGCTGACGAAATAAATCAGACTACAAGTGACAGTTAATGCGACGTTGCCAAATCTAATAGCATGGCTTGTAACTATAGAAGGCAGTGGTTGATAATAAAAAATTTGCAGAAGTAAAGAAAGCGTTAACATCATTATGGAAATTTTAATATTTAGTTGAATACAAGCCACGTAATAAATAAAACAATATAAATAAACGATTTTTATTTTTAATTACAATACGTCACGTTGCAACGCATAACAACAAAATTTTAACTCTTTGTAAACAAAAAAATGAGAATGTACAAAACAAAAACATTTACAATGGAGAAGTTCATGATGTTCAAAATATACAATTTAACTCAATAGAATTGAAAGATAAACCAAAACTAATAAAACAGTGAAAGTTTTTTTTTTTAAATTCGTCAATAAATGACTGAGAAATAAATTATTGATATTTATTAATTTGACGACCGCTTAGCCTAGTGGGTAGCGACCCTGCCTACGAAGCTGGAGGTCCCGGGTTCGAATCCTAGGTCGGGTCAGTATTTATATGATGAATATCGATACTGGTACCGGGTCTTGGTTGTTATATGTATGTGGTGTCTTCGCTTGGTACCCAAAACACAAGCTAATGTTTAGTTTGGGGCCACGACGTTGTAATGTGCACGTTATTATTATTATTATGTATTTTCGTGCGGTTTGACTGGTGGCTTCTTACTGCCCATGACGTCACATTGTCTACTCGATTGAGTGTCGCGTCGTCTCACTGCACCACAAATTATGCCTTGGATGCCTTGGACTAGTCTATAATATCTTTTGTTTCTTTATGTAATAGGTAATTAAGTTTTATTTAAATATAAAGGAACAAGTTTCTGTAAAAGACAAAGTGATAATTTGCCTAAAATTGATATTTTCACTGTGATGGACTTTTTCTTCAAATCAATTTTATATTAGTGCTGAAATAAAGGTTTAGGCTCTAAAGTTGAAGGTCCAGGTGATATATCCCGGTAAACGTACGCTGACACTGATCGCTTGGTCTTCAGATTGACCTGTACAGAAATTACAGTTGGCATAAATGCTCTGACTTTAGATATTAAGTATTATTAGTATATTACTTAATATACCTACTTAGTAAGCACATATGAAAAAAAAAGAAACCCCTAACGGCACAAATTCAGTAGGTATAGATCCTTTCTTCAAAAGTCGTCGGTGATTTAGTTAGACAAAACAGTTATCCGTAAAATGTCTACTGCAAACCAAAGAATGTTTTCGAGGAGTCCCACCTGTTCTATTTAACATTTTTTCCATTGTTCTATGCTAACCGTGTTTACAGGAAACCTGGATATTATGAAAGAGTCATCATTATCAGGAAGCATTTTTTAACACCGCAGTTTCTTGGAGGAAAATGAGAAACTATTGTATACAGTAGTTTTGTCATTCAAAATTAAATTATTTACGACGTTCATAATCAGAGAACAGATAGAACGTCAGACTTTAAATCATAAATAAATAACGATTAAAATTAATTGTGTATATATCTTATATTTTCATTTGAAAAACTCTTGTATTTACATATATACCCTATATGTAGTATATATGTATAGATGTCATACTTTCTTTTACAATGTGCTGCCAGGCTAAATAAACCTCACAATATGTTTAAAAACAGTTAACGACATCATTCCAGTGGAACAGGTGCAATTAGGTAATATCAAATTTACAAAATATTTATATTTGAAAATATCGACATATCGATAGATTTTGTGCAATCCCTATGCTTAATTGTTTGATTGTAATTTTACACAATATTTTTGTATCGTACACATAATTGTTTAAAATAACAAATTATTTACAAAATAAAGTATTTACCGTATACTACTCATGTATAACCAAGTAAATTTAGGATCGCTTTTTATAAAAATAAGCATTAAGATAACAATATGTTATTGGCAGTACTTACCGGTGAAATGTCTCTTTATTTGGATTATTAACATATGTTACAGTGCAATTTAAAACTGAACACTACACCATTTTTATCACAAGAATTAATTTTTGTAGAATTCAAAACGATTATAACACAAAATAGAAAACAAAGCTGGACCTTATTTTGACAAGTGAGTAAAGAAGACTAAATGTGTTCAAAGAGGTTTTACGTCAGATTTTCTTGCATTTCTTTCTCGCATGTAGGATTTCCGCAAAGAGCTGGATGTCATTCGCACACTGTGTTCCTCTCTTACGCTAGTATATATACCTTTATGGATAAAAGTAACAAGAACGTTAGTGGGTGCCATATTGTCTCTTTCTGATTAGGGTGACAAAGTTACGTAGGATAAATAAGACCATAACAAGAACTTTTTAATTTTCGACTAAGATCGAACAAAACTCTCTAAGCCTATCTTAACCCGTGACACTGAAGTGAACTTTTTTTACATAAGTATAAAGATTTCTAGGTATATGTCCGTGTCAATAACCTATGTCGTAATTTAGTAAATTAGAACCTTTAATTCGAACATTTGTCGAAATTGGTTTAGCAGATTTCAAATTAAAATGCAACAAACACACATCAGTCTAGTTATAAAGTAAAAAAACACATGAATGATGAGAATCAATTTACATTCATTATTAACAAGTAATTTTAGTATTTATAAGGGATCATAAACCACGAACGTAAACACTGAAAATGAGGTCTCGCGTGACCACCGCGTAGTACAACTCGCGATAGCATCAAAAATACTGGTTGGATTTGTACGAAATACTGTAAAAGCATCAAATTTACAAAAAAAAAAAATGAACGGCAGTAGCCCGACTCCTATCCACCTCGATACAAAAGTAGAAGTAAGGAAACAGAAGTTCAAGAGAGCTAGTCACTAAAAGAGGGCAACCCGCAGAAAATATGATCAATCGACGGAAGCTTCTCACCTCCAAAATGAATTGTGAAGCAGTTAGAAACTCTAAAAATCAAAGCTTCAAATATCCATATCTCAATCACCTTAGTAAATTAGCTGCATGCTCCTTTTATGTATAATACCCTTTTGAATACAAATCTCCCGTTGATTACAGAAATAAAGCTACCTAGAATGTGATTCATAATTATATCGCTGACCGCCTTTATTTACAAAATAGTTAAATCCCACAGAAGTAAAGCTCCAAGCGCGACAAGTTGCGGAAGTACTTTTGCACGCAGAAGCCCTCAGAACCATCACTCAGGAAATATCTCGTTGAAACGATCCCAATAAGCCTAAACACGTTATTAAAAAGGTCAAGGATTCTGTAGATATATATATTTGATATATATTTTTCATATATATTGTCGCACTTCACCGCCTTGAGCGCACGTCGGAACTTGAATACATAAGTTCGTACAGGCAACCAAGCTCCTTTCTTTCCCGAAAAAACCCAACAATCTCAAAAATTTCCAATCATTCGGCGGATAAAAATGATTTTAAAAGACTCCAGGTACCGAAACATTATTTCTAGGGCCTAAGGATCTAAGGATCTCAAATATTAATATGATGGCCTGCTTCCTTTCGATTGGCACCAGAGATACGGACAGATTCAATACCCAATCGAAATCACACACACAAGTCTCTCAAATGCATATATGACGTGAATTCATTATCCGTATGGTGTCAGATCTGTAATTAGAATGACGTCAGATCTGTAACTAAATTATTTTCCTACTTTAACGAAAAACGTTTCTCTTTAAAACAATACATAGGTTTCCATCTTTCATATTCATTGAAATATCTGGCAACCTATTATTACGGCCACATCATAGGCAAAAGAAGGCAAAAGGCAACTACCAAAGTATTATTATTAACTAATCTAAACATTATGGACACCTTAGTATTATGACGTTAAAAACTTCAACTTTGACAAATGTCAAAATTCCCCAAATTCTCGTTTCAGTTGCCAGTATAAAACTATAAATTAAGACTTTCGTTTTAAATATTAGTAAAAATTTTACAATAAATATGAAATATAACATAATAAGTTTTAAAAATACTATTATCATCCGCATACCAAGATATATTAAAAACCAGAAGTCACACAAAATAGATATAAGATGTGTATTAGTATCTATTTCTATAAATGTATATTTATATTTATAATTTAGGTCTAAAAAAAAATTAGTTTCCTAGAAAAAAAATCTACAGATTTCGCTCTTCTCGCAATTATCGGAGGACATTGAACAAAATTGTACGACAAAAAATTTTCGAAGAAAGTTATGGACCAATTTTCAATATGCTACCATGGTGCTACCATACTTTACCACGGAAGCTGTTGCATTTTTTGACGCTAGTGTTTTCGTCTACCTTTATAACTTTTTGAAATAACGAATCTTACTTTCTAGGGTAGCTAATCTGTTAATCATTCAATGAAAAGGGCACATGCTCAAGTCAGGGTTTTCGACCGTTTCTAAAATTTAATTTTTGAAACTTGTACACAATCTACCAGTTTCGGAAGCTTTTTTATTTTTTCGATATTAATTCTTCCGTTTTTGAAACAATCAACTTTTCGTCCGAAAAATAGGGAAATTTCGTCTTTTTCACTATTTTCGATTTTCCGATAAAGTTACAAACCGATTTGATTTTTTTGCCATCACTGTCTTTTGTCTATCATCATAAATATTAGAATTATTTCAAATTTATTCTACTCCTATACGAAAGCGATCTAATAAACATATTCATTGTTACAAAAAATTTTTATAAAAATAATGATTAAGTATCGTATCGTTTATTCTGACAAGCGGAAATATGTACTATGTATTTATGTAATATATAATATGTATGTATAATGTATATGTATTTGATATTGTGAACAAGATAAAAATAAATCAAAGTTCCAAGGCGATTCTGTTATCTTTTATTGTTATAATTACTGTACTTACTCGAGATTGAACGAAATCTGTACCTACGTTATGGAGAAAAATTGACCTCATTTTCGGTTTCAACACATTAAAAGACATTAACAGTAGATGATATTATGAAATCAAAAATCGAAAAAAATCATATTTTGCTAATAGCTTGTCAACCTGCGTTGATGCTTTTTAGGTACATTTTTTTTTTCATTTATTATTAATTCTTGCTTGGTCAAGGGCTACTATAACTTTGCGTTAACGGATACCCAAATAAAGCTAAATTATGGTACCTAAATAATGTTTAAAAAGAAAAGAAGATAGACAGAAATAAAACTGCAACAGAAAACAGAAATAAAATTGTTTAGTAAAAACTCCGCAAAAGCAAAGAATCGACTTCTTTCATTTGCTACAGCTTTAAATTTAGGGAACTGATTTCGATAATTTTTTCACAGTATCTACCCTAAGTTATAAGATAGTGACTAAACACAAAAAATTATCAAAATCGATTCAGAACTTTCAGAAATATTAACGGCCAAACATACATGTATAAAGTCATATTGAATTAAGTCCAAATATTTTAAGAAGTGATATTAGAACGCGACGTGGGCAATCATGGCATTGCTTCGCAATGCTATTATGTACCCTTTATAGGCCACTAATTACCTACCCTAAAAAAAGTGTTCATCAATAGTCGAGCAATTGATGACCCCCATAATAAAAAACGAGAAATGTGAAAAAGAAAAAATATGCGTCTCTGACTTTGCCTCCGCTCGGCGACTGTGTACAACCAGCGGCGTGAAATAGCAGGTGGGATACGGAACGGCCAAAATGGCGTATTAGACCAGCTGATTTCGATAATTCTTTCACTGTATCTACCCTATGTTGAAAAATGGTGACAAAACACAAAAATCATCAAAATGGATTCTGAACTTTTAGAAGAAGTGATATTAGAACGCGACGTGTGATCATTGCATTGCGAAGCAATGCCATTACCTAACTTTTATAGACCACTAATTACCTACCCTAAGAAAAATGTTCAACAGTCGAGCAATGGATGAACCCCATAATAAAAGACGAGAAATATGAAGAGGAAAAAACAATGCGTCAGCGGAAATTATAGGTCCTGTATCGTAATTATCATGACACATAGTTTTTTTATTCCTCGGTTCCCTCATAACAAAATCTAAATTCACCATAGTACTTTTCCCAGTGTAGTGGTACAATATTTTATGCTAGTCACACAGAAGTGGTGTAGAAAGAGATAGTTAGGCACCCGGTTACTTCCCTTTCGCACTTTTTTTTTGAATAACCAGTTTACGTCGTATGACCACCACGCTAATGTTAATTCCAGTTGTACGTAGTACTTAAGTACATATTAAGTACTTATTAGATCCATGAGAACACACAGTGAGAACAGTATAGAATCATCGTGGAAACCGAAACATCTGTAGAACACTGTCCTACACAGTCCAGTCCACTGTCTGTAGCACACTGTGGTAGCACATTGGCACATTGTAGCATTGTAGAAGTGCTGTAGAATAAAAAAAACATGAAAGCCGTCTTTATTCGCTTATAATTAAAGAATTTATGTTAATAATTGTCAAATAATATACTGTCCGATTCCCGTTATTTTTGTAAAGCTGAAAATATGCAGTTTTCAGGTAAATGCACTGTATATTATAGAACTTTCGAAGTTCGAATAATGTATTGCCGAACATGTTCATTCATTGATGTTCATATTTTTCATTATGGAGTATTTAAATAAGTTCTGTGTTGTATTTAAGTATTTATCGGAGTTCTTTTATGTCTACAGTTTTACAAAACTAAATGCGAAGTGAATAATTATTAGATACTATTATTTGATTCATGTAGTATTTTTTATAAATAAGTTGTGTATTCTGATATGCCTTATAATTTTCACTAGATATAAAAATTTACTGTTTTCAGCTTAATACCAAATGCAATCAGCGGATTTCCACAGAAAAAATTGATTATTCACTTTACAATATAATTTTATTAACGTTTGTTTCAGGATGAAATATGGACACTGAATATGATGTTTCTGTAAAAATACTATTTTTTGCTCAATCCAAAGAATTGTCTGGGATGAAAGAAGTAACTGTCAGATTACCAAAAAAAATAAGTTATACACAACTTCATTTATACATCACTAAAAGATTTAATCTTGAGTCAATAAAAAACAACATTTTGTTAGCCAAAAATGAAGAAGTATGTGATGAAAGTATAGATATAGATATTAAGGATCAAGATAATATTGCTGTGATTCCACCATTAAGTGGAGGTTAATTGACGAAATAAATAATTTTATGAAGATGGATCATTTAAAACTCACAACTGACAAGCTTTCTATTGATGAAATCACAGATTTAGTAGTGCAGGATGTATGTGGTGCTGTTTCAATATTTGTTGGCACAACTAGAGATAATTTTGATGGTAAAAAGGTAAGTTTACTATACATAGTTAATTGAAAAATGATTTCAGTGTTTTTAATTTTTATGTAAATGTATGCATATTATTAAAAATGTAGATTTACAGGTTGGTATAGCAATGCTGCCTGATGTAAATCGTGTTCATAACAATGTTGGAGTTAAAATTTGGCCAAGATAAACTAATGGTCCACCATTTCAAAAAAATAGGATAGGTTTTGCTTGTGATAATGTAAAAAGCAAAACAGCGAGCCACCCAAAAACCCTATATTTCTTTTAAATTTCTGTTACAACATAATTACTGTGTGAGGTCTCTACTACCCTCGCCCATAAGCTCTTAAGTATTTTTTTTTACTTTTCGTCACAGAACATCGTTAAGTGTTACCAGATTTACTAACATTCTTGTATTTAATATAATATATTGGAAAGTGTGTTTTTACCTACTTTGTCATTTCTTCACATCAGAATGGTGCAATGAAAATTTTTTTTTAATGCATTCTGGCAGTTGAACGAACATAGAATTACATAATCTCCTGTTATTCTGGTCAAAGGTTTCCAATCGAGTCACAGCACAGCTGCATTTTCTGGCAGTTTCCGGTACCCCACCACAAAATGCTGAAATAATATCTTTCCAGAAATAAAATTCCCTAACAGTTTATTCCTTTAAACAAACAAACTGCACCTTCTAAACTTACAGGGTAACTATGTAAACTTCTATTTTATTGGTGAAATCTTAGTAATTCAGTAGCACTACTCGACCTGAAGTTATCTTATAACTTGTTTGTTTAAATTATTCCAGTTAATGTTTTTCATTATTATTTTATGCTTAAGGATGTTAATGTAGATATGTCCATGCTGTTTGTGCTCCTCACCGGCATCAACTGAAAATCAGCCTTGTAGCCCATATAGAGGTGCAATAATAAGCTGAGTGGAAGCAGTTTTGTTAACTGTTTAGTTTTTAGACCTTAGTTATTTTTCTCTTTAACTAATTTTTTCAGGGTCATATAAATCTTTCTTTCTTTTTATTCAAATTAATAATTTCAATGTTGTGTTCTGAAGCGGTATAACAGTGATAGTAGAATTGAAGTAGGAGTAATGTGGTTGCATTGGTATATTACCACATAGATGCTACATGAAAATTGCACACGGTTGACCGGTATGGCTGACCGGTTAATTAAACTCTAACAGCGGAGCTGAGGGTCGTGGGTTTGATTCCTGCCCGGGACAAATATTTGTGTCTATGAACATGTATACTTGTTCCATGTCTGGATGTAAAAGTATCTATATATTATATATATTATTATTGAAATTATTTAAGTATGTATATCAGTTGTCTAGTACCCCATAATACAAGCATAATACTTGCTTATTTTGGGACTAGATGGCGCTGTGTAGGATGTCCCAGATATTATTATTGTATAGTCTGTGAATTTTTGTGATGAATCCTCACATAACTCCTAAGTCCCAACTGTCTTTTTCGTAGCCTTTGTTTTTCTTTATATGAAATTTGCCTCATACCTAGCTATAATGACAACCGATTTATAGACAGGAATGTGTACCTATGACTGTTGGAACAGAAATGGGAATTAAAAAAGAAATACTGTTGAAAATATTTATTTTATTATTTCCTTTTTTTTTATCGCAGGTGGTTAGACTTGAATATGAGGCTTACGAGGATATGGCCCTTAAAGCAATGAAGACTATTTGTAATGAACTCAGAGAGAATTGGCCTTCCATACATAGTACAGCAATATATCACAGGTGAAATCTATTTTGCAGTAATAGTTTTATATCGTTAAGACATATTCATGGAATTTTTTGTATGTCACAGAATACATTATGCAGTTTTTTTTGCATAATATACTTACTTATTAATAACATTGATATAATTGCATCAATTAAAGCTATATCAATTCTACATCTTGACACTGATGATGTAATAATTTGTTGTTTTAAAGATATCGCCAACTTTTGCCGCAGTTGCCTTGTAGCTTCTATGACAAGTGTGCAAATGATTTCATGTTCCAATAAGGAGACTTAATTCCTCTTTTTTTTCGACGTTTTTAGTGATTGGTAGTTGTGAGATCATTGCTTACACTTTCAAAATTTTCATAAAGTATTATGTACTGCTATGCCCGTTATAACGACAAATAAAAATAAAATAAAGTTAAAAATTAAAGGGAGTCTCCACCGTACAAGAAACATGTTTTTTTTTCAACGTTTTTTGCTCTCTCCTTCAGTTTCTGAGATATCAGGTTTAATGAGAATTCTGAAAAATCCTTCATTAGGATTATTCTAGATCCTAATGAAGGATTTTTCAGAATTCTCATTAGTCTATCATAATTATCAAAGTTCCACCATGTTTCCAATGCACAGTGTGATATGGAGCCTCAAAAATGGACATCTTTTTATTTCAAATTTTGGTGAATTAAATCATTAGATTTGCATGTACGAAACCCGTATGTGTCAAAAATTAGGGTTTTTGCCATATGATTTTTCGAAAATTATATAATTTTTATGAAAATTTAAAATAATTAAAATAACCGTAAAAGATATTTTTGAACATTGATTATACGAAATATTGTCGAGTTATTAATTATCTACGTGTTTGTGCAATCAAAACAGATCTTACATCATTTCTTTCAATGTTGTTGAGAAATATTTGATTAACGTTTTTTTTCTCTTTTACCTTGATTTTTGGTCAGGTGACTACTTTAGTAATTCATCTATACTTCTTAAAAATCGCATTATAATTCCATGGACTATTCCACGAAGTAATCTATTTGTTTGCCCAAACTCACTCACAAACTTGTCGCAGCAAGTGTTACATTTTGGATAATATATTGCTCTGTACCTCTGATATACAATTATGTATAAATAAGGGCAAGGATAGGGGATGGTTGTTAAAATGAAATTAAAAATTATTTGTTACAAAACTTACAAATTATGAGTGTGTGACTTGCCTTTTAATGCATCATTTTATCTAATTTCAACATGAAGGTCATGACTTGCTGTAGACGATGTTCTTATCGTTTTGTTCACATAAAATTTTATAAAAGTGGTTATTATTATGGCATAGTTATATAATTATTTTTAGGTTTTAGTGTTTGTACCTAACCAGAAATGTTACACTTATTTAATAACTCTTTTCTTCTTTTTTTTTAGAATCTTATATATTAAACCTCAAGGGGCGTTTTTGACAAAGAGTTATCTCAGACATGGCGGGTTGAAAAAGGCGGGAAAAATAAATTACTTAAAAATT
Source organism: Luffia ferchaultella (assembly GCA_949709985.1). Lineage (NCBI taxonomy): Eukaryota > Metazoa > Arthropoda > Insecta > Lepidoptera > Psychidae > Luffia > Luffia ferchaultella. The sequence goes on along the minus strand of OX453256.1, from coordinate 15,369,505 downwards.
GTTAAATACTATGAATAAAATATTTTTATGGATTTCTTGTGAGTTTGCCATTTTAATTTTGAAACTGTAGGAAGGAGCAGAGTAGAAAGCGATAAAAAGAAGAGAGAGAGGGTTAGAGGAAAGAAAAAAGAGTTTAAAGAAGTAATAGACTTTACTTGATACTTGAGAACGGGCTCTTTTTCCGCAACTCGACGTCAAAGCGCCTATGTTGCATAGACTTTACTTATGATAAGAAAAAGTAGCTTTGGATACAATATGTATGTATGCGCTAATATGGTTTGTGTTAAAGTCGAAATGATAAACGTGTCGTTCCACGGATCGAGTCGTGGAATATCTCTAGTGTCGAGGTATGTGTTTAAACACATGTTTAAATATCTCGCGATTAATGGATACAGATAGGTTCGAACTCTACAAAGATGAAAAATAAAAATAGATATTATTATATTTAATATGTAATATTAAATGTAAAATTAATTATTATATTTTATATTTAATGTTTTAAAATATGCAGACCCTTGAAAATGTATGCTAACATAATATTTTATTTACAAATGATACAATATCAATATGGGACCCGCATAGATAAATCCTCTCTCATTGATAATGTACAATTTTTTTTTTTTAATATACTTAACTGTAAAAAATAAACTGCATTAATGCTTATCAGTTGCCAGACGTATTTATTTTGCTAAAGGAACAAGACCTGTTTATAATAAGTTTGTTATCACAAACATGTTCGCTTGTGCTGATTAAGAGTTTTTAAAATTCCTTTTGACAATAAATAACTATATCTATACAATTCAAACGAGCGTACGTACATTAAAAATGTAATTAGGTACATAGTAGCGTTTCCGTAATTACAGACTTGTGTAAACTCGTGTAAAATTACATACATCCGGCATTTCACGTACGTACGTTTTACGTGTCTCGTCACGCTTAACGATTTTAATATTTGATGTATTTGTGCATGATCATGTACTAATTAAGTAGTTAACTTTGTTTGACTAAGTACAAACGGTAATCTACAAACAAGAAATGTTATATCAACGTGCACTAAAAAAATTATCTTGACAAGGACGTATGATTCTAAGTATGACACGTAAGACGTAAGCGTTGCGTTTTCGTGAGCGCACACTTGTGTAGAAGGTCAAATCGGCACAACCGCGGCCGTATGGTTTTTTGACGGTCGACTTGAACCGCGGTACGTCCCCTTCTGCTCCGCACTCGCCACATCGTGCCGTCTCTACTTTCGGCGCTCACTCACACAAACAAACAAAATACCGTACTGATTATTAATTGTAATCGTCCATATTTGCACAAATGTTATTTGAACACTTCGCGCTTGTTTATAATTTCGAGGTCGAGAAAGGAGTTAATAAACCAAGAGATTGTTGTTAAAGCGGATTAAAAAGTCTTCTTTTTTGACTTTTAGCTTAACAGTTCTTGTTGCCATCTTTCTCATGTATCATCACCCATTAAAATGCTAGAGCGAGACGGTAGATTTAATAAATAATTTCAAACCACGATTTCAGCATGATTTCACTCCCTACTGACCTCATCTCAAATGAGTGAACAGTAAAACACTTTTCACGTTACATTAATAACGTAAATCTTAACCGGAGGCCCGCGCCAACGGAATTACTTCGCCTCGAATAACCCTTAGGGGTTACCCGACAACTTCGCGCCGGCAACACCCTAGTGTGCCGCCTGGCCGCTCCGATGAAGTTGTTAGAGCTTTCGGGCTAACGACACGCGTTCTTATTCTGCTTCAGGCGGTTGTTTAGTGGGTGCAACTCCCACATACCCCGCGCGCTCGGGCGCGCGGAAGCTGCAGAGTTTAATCCGCCTTCCCATTGCAAGGGTAAAACAAAAAAAAAGCATAATTTACATTGTGTTTTATTACTCTTTTTTTTGTGTTCTTGTTATCTAAATAAAACTTTTGGGGAAATAATCCACTATTTAACCTGAGTCCGAATTAGAAATTTTTATGTTCAAATGTTAGTGTTTTTGTTTCAACGTTTATAACTCAAGAACAAATAAACCTATTTTGATAAGAGCAGAGTAATTAAAACAAAAGATAATAGAATTAAGATAGAAGTCTAGTTTTGCAAAAAACACCATGCAGAAGTCGACTTTTATAAGTGGTCGAAGTGAGAGAAAATAAAATACTTGAATAAAATACCTATTGTGTAGCTCACTGTGGGGAAAATGTAGTTATTTTTTTTTTAAATATATATTCTGTAGTATTACGAATACAATACTGATTATTAATTATAATCGTCCATATTTACACAAATGTTATTTGAACACTTCGCGTTTGTTTATAATTTCGAGGTCGAGGAAAGAATTCATAAACCCAGACATTGTTGTTAAAGCGGATTCACGCGCAGACTGCTGTACATTCTTAAATCAGGGATGGCTCTACGGTCTGCTATGTGCATAGCGCAAGACGAACTTGTACAATATGTTAGATCGTAAATAAGGGCATTGCCATATCCACGCAAAGCGACCTCCGATCGATTTAATCGACATTGATCGAATTCATACACAAAAGTCGACTCCACGTGATCGACGGCGCCCCGACGCGGCGGCGTCTCGTCGCGTCAAGCTGACGATCATGCTACGCAATTTCGAATATGATACGTAGTAAAAAACGGCCCTTGATTTTTTATTATAAGAGACTAAGTTTTTCACCCGCAGCTTCGCTCGATTGGTCTACTCAGTTGTACCAAGACTGCTGAAAACAAACGACGCTCTAAGACATTGTGAGACATTTTAGAAAATTCTGAAACTTAACTACCTAAGTAATCTCTATACCAAATTTCATCAAAATCCGTTTAGCTATTTTAGAATGAAAAAAAGCTATCCATATTCCACAGGAACCGTTTATTTTTCCAGGATGAAATTTATTGTGTGTGTTATTCCAAGCCTTAAGACACACTTTCATAATAAATTCCGTCAAAATCCCTTCAGCCGTTTTAAATAAAGAAATAGTTGCCCTATAGCAGCCGTGCCTTTTCAAAAATTGCGTCGATCCGTTGCTCCGTTGTTGCGTGATTGACTGACAAACATACAATTTTCACATTTACATATCAGTAAGATAGAAATTATATCATGACTTGCCAATATGAGACGTGGAGTATCAATCAAACCTCTATAATTTGAAACATATTTCAACATCTTACATAGATTAAAAAAAACTTTTTTCAGGCTAGGCGTGGTGCCGGTGCGTGAAGCGAGCGTTGTGATAGCAGTAAGCAGCCCTCATCGTCGCGAAGCCCTAGAAGCTGTGTCTTATTGCATAGACAAACTAAAAGCTACTGTACCTATATGGAAGAAAGAGGTGTACGAGAATGATCCACCTGTTTGGAAGGAGAATCCTGAATGTGCGTGGTCAAGTAAACATAAGAAGTTCAATGGGCACAGTTGAGACCACAGAACAATAAAATAGTTAGAAATGTTAAGTGGGCATATCTCCATCAGCCCTTTTTATACCCCACTGCAGAGGCTTAGGCCTCCCCTCAAGATGAGGGGGCTTGGAGCTTAAATCCACCACGCTGCTCCAATGCGGGTTGGCGAATTGTAACGACCGCCATCTATTGACAGTAACCGGAACCGACTGCTTCACGTGTTCTCCGAGGCACGGAGTCCTTATAGGTTTGAAACAGAGGCCTTATAGGTTTGAAACAGGGTCGCTGCGTTCGGGCTATCACCACACAAGTGGGCGTATCTCGCTTGCCTGAAATTAAGTTAATGTTGTACATTAAACTTTCTCCCAAAACAAACGCTTTTCGTATAAAGTATCGTTTTAAAGGTGCGTTATACACACAGACCAGTCAACCTATAGACCACGCTTTAATAAACGTCAGTATGAAAACGAAATCGCCAAAAAGTGGCGGGGTGCGGGGAGAAGTCGGCTAGTTTTCATTGGCTCGTTCAAAATTGACAATTTAATGGCTTCCGACGTGCTTACAACTGACCGCTCAGAAAAGACGTAGTTATGTAGTGTCACTACTTAGCCTTGGCGAATGCTACTCCCTGTCAAAGCGTGGTCTATAAGGTTGACTTGTCTGTGGTTATACATCACCACGTATGAACCGGTTGTCACCATAGCCAAGCATGGGCCAAATTTCACTGAAATGAAACCAAAAAAAGAGAATCAAAAAGACTATCAAGTTTATGTATCTTGCAACGATTCGTCACAGAATTAGTGGAACATGTGCAACTATGGTAATGTCATACCCATGTAATATCAATGGTTGCGGCACATTTTGATTGGGAACATTCTCAAAGCATATAACACGGTGTGCTTTGGTTGCGGTGTGGATACTACCGGTGTCTGAATATTTTTGTATTCAAATTTTGCACTTGATGCGCAATAAAACATCCGCATTTTTGTATTTTTTAAATATGACATTATTTGTTTGTATGTGTATAAGGCGACTTTATATCTGATACTTTGAAAGACTTATCATTTTTAACTAATTCTATTGTTCTATGGTTTAGACGGTCGAGTATAAATAATATAATATAAAGCCCGCAATAAATGTTTTTTAGATTTACAATAAATTTCAAATGAATTGAATCCATAAACTGCTACCGATAATACATAATGAATATAAAATAATTTATCAACTTCAGTTTAAAAACACATAACATAGCGAATTGTCTGCATAATTTCGCAAAAATAACACCAAAATTTATTCCAGGTAATAGAAATTGTTTTGTACAAAATAAATAGAATTTCTGTTTATTTATATAAAAATCTTGCTCAAAGCATAGCTAACAGAATATACTTAGCTTTGTACAAAATAAGTACAAAATGAACTTTTTAGCACTTTATGTACATTTAGATTGTTTTTTTTTTTCATATAGTTATTTCAAGAAATTGCACAATGCGTGATTACAGTACAGTTAACTGAAATTGTTATTTAACTTTATATGAAATAAATATATGCGAATACGTTAATTCTATATTTTAATTTTTTTTATTTAGCATATTTGGTAACTGGTATGATGTAACATCATCCAAATACTATATCATAAGTATTTTTCCTGTTTAGTGGGTTTATTATTCGGTCGGTCTTCAGTCATGGTGGTAATGCATCCATGTGCTAGTAATTATAAATTTAAATATATTCGAGTAAAGACTATATTAAAAATTTACAGTTTAAAAAACATGCTTTAATAGCAGAGCTAAAAAGTAAAAAATAATTTTTAATTTTAATAATTTTTAATAAATTGAAAATAAGAGTAAAGATATTAATTAACAAGAAAATTCATTTTCTTGTAAAAGAAGCGTAGGGTGCTTGCTATCTATTGTTATAAATATTTTATTGTTAGCTATTTTTAAAACTAAAGTTATTATGAAAGTATACTTAAAAGCACCTTACGCTTTCTTACAATAAAATTAATCTTTTTGTTAATATCTTTACTTTTATTTTAAACTTATCAGAAATTACTATATTTGGAAATTATTTTTTTTACTTTTTAGTTCGGTTTGCTAATAAAGTGTGCAATTTCAGTTTATTCAAACCATAATTTATATTTTTATATTCTATTGTAAGGAAATCAACTATAATAGTTTTCACGAGACTCGATTTTACCTCGCTTGTCTATGTCAATGAACGCGTCTTATTATTTTTGCGTTTTACAAAAATATGTTATATTTATTAACAAAAACTCCTCAGTAAAAGAATTTTATTGATATCTACAAAAATGAAGAAGATACAAATTTTTAAAGTAAATCGTGCCATGACGTCACTCGGTTACATTACTGTGGGCTAACGTGGATAATTTGTATGAACGGCACCGAGTGACCTCACGAGCGCGTCGTAAAAACACAAACTTTAATTTCTTGTATCTCCAGTAATAATCGGTATTTTCCCGAAATTCAAATAGTATAATCATCAGTTTCTTATACTCTAGTGTATGATACATAATTAGTTGAAGAGGACGCGCTCATTCTATTGTTGTCGGTCTTTAATGGGTATGCAAATTTTCAAATTAGTTCATTTTAAAATTGATTTAAATTACGTGAAAGGATTCCATCATATTGATAGATACATACATACATACAGGTCAAGCTTTTAAAAGCGTGTTAACAAATGCAGGGCATGTGCATTAGTGATCCAAAAAATTATTTTTTAATTAAATAAAATTATTAAACTCTCTCAAAGAGTTATTAAATATAATAAAAAATATAGATACTTAAATGTTTTATAAATCATAAATATATTTAGAAAATCAAGTTAATACATATAATATATATTTTGTATTTGTGTATAATAGGAAAATATAAAGTACATACTATGAATTAATAATGTATTTATAAAAGTGATGTTAGACAATATAAAATCTCACATCTATATACATTGTGTTCTCTTTATATAAGATTTATTTCATAATATTTTTATTTCAAAGCTGTGAGCGGTGGTTGTGAACTGTTTTAACTATTCTTTCAACTTTATTTGTAGGCTAGAAATTGTTAATAATTTCAAATAGTTTTTGTTAAAGTTTTTATTGTTTTTTTTTTTAATATATGAATTAGAAGTCTAATGGTAGCACATATTACACCATTGTTATTCAAGAAGTGCACATGCAATCACGGGTGATATCAATAAATTTATAATTTTATTTATTGTAGTTTTTTTTTTCCAAAAATTACTAATATTGGAATGAAAAATTGTAGAAATATAGTAGTTTTTTTTATTAATACAAACGCAAAAGTGTTTAAGTATAGGTCAGAACTTTTGTGGTCATAAAAATAAATTTTATTCAATAATCAAGAACAAAACACCCCAAAGATATCAAAAAACTAATTACACCAAAAAACTAATCTTTTGCTTTTAGGTTTTGAATTAAAAATATATGTAAAAAACTTTTTCATTCCCAGGTACGAACAAACCTATAGATCCAGATTCACCCATACAGAAAAACTTAGTACAAATAAATGTATCGGGTGACGAATTACAACAAAGAATTCAGAACTTCATAGAGAGGAAACGAGAACAAGTTAACATTAGTAACATTCACGATTTCATTCAAAATAATAATCGGGATGAGAACGAAGACAGTGAGACTTGTGCGAGGGTTAGGACTTTATTTGTGAGACGAAGCGATTCTAAAGGACATCTCAAAGGCGAGTCGATTCCATTCATTTTAGTTTTCCTATCCTAACTAATATGAACTTAGACTCCAAGGCGACAAATTTTGTCAACTTTATTTACTTTGCCTATTTTTTTATCGGTATCCTCCTTTCATTCTATAGCATATAACTAGTTGTGACGGGTAATACACAGATCTAGGTAACTGATCTCTTCCTCATCCTATGGCTCAAAATGTGATGACTGTTTCTAGAACTAAACGGCCAGCGTTACTCCTCTATTGGTGAATATAAACATGTATTTGTTTGGAGCAACGAATGACGCAATCTTTTGCATGGAGATCGCATAATTACGAGCAAGATAGGGAAACATTGTTATAGCAGGTCGAACGCGCTCCGCATTTTATCTAAGAAGCTACAAGTGTTCGGCGGGCTGATAGAAAGGGACGGTTTGTAGTTTTGTAGGTATTTATAGGTTAATTTAATACCTACGCGAGTAGCATGCGAGCGGAATTACACTTTATTGCGTCGTACCGAGAGTCGCAATTTATTTAAATGTGGTTGCGGAGTTAACCTGTACTATTATATATTTTGTGGTTATAGGAACGTGATGATAGGCAGAGCCGCGGATAACACTGGTTCTATTGTAAATGTATCGGATCTTTGAATAAAAGTGTTAAAATTTCTAGGCATAGCTCCTTACGACACACAAAATTTTTTTTATCATGGTGGTATGTTGTAGTTTTCCAAAGTCGCAGACTTTCTTCTTTTTCTTGAACCACAGACTTGTTTATTTAAGTTTTTTCCTTGAATTTCAGAAATGTGAAATTATGTTCTAGTTGTATTAATTCATAATTCTTGAGAAAATAAAAGGCGATAACTACAAAAACAATGATTTTCCAGCACTCTCGAAAACATTCAAACGCTTGAAATATGGTGCACTCGCACACAGGTTCTGAGGGCATTGACCATTTCATACATGAGCCAAAACTCATAGGTTGCAAGCCTCACTATTGAGCAAGTCCCACTTTGCGATGCGACCTGTTTGAGTTCGCTCGGGGCTGTTCCGATCAGTAGGTAATAATAATAATAGGCAACTTCTGATCCGGCGCTCGCACGCTATCTAGTCTTATATGTTGTGTTTACGCCATGACATATGCATGAATTGTCGACGCCGACTGATAACATAACGATATTTCACATGAATGATTATATGCAAAAACGGGAAAAAGCAAAGCTTGTGAATCAGATGAGATAATGCAGACTATTAGCGTGAACATTTTTTTTTTCTTGACAATTTTTCGGAACAGAGTTGACAGAAAAGAGCTTATGAAGGCATACGCTTACCTTTCTGTCCAACTGTGTTGGAATTTATTTAGGTACTAATAGACAATCTAACTTACAGTGCATAAGGTGGTCAACGAATGGGGTCCACAAATATCGCGTCCTGTGATCAAAAACGAGTCACGTGACAGCACCGGCTTGCCTTTAGCGATCGCCGAACGTGTTAACAATATAGAGACATTTTTAAACATCAGTCGTGTTGATCCAGACATTTATAAAAGGTTAAAACTAATGGAAGACAAGATAGCACATCTACAGTCAATTTCACCGGAATATGCACAATTTTGGGTTAGTATTACCTCGTCATAATCTATACTAAATTTAATTAGGAGCATCGGCCGCCGATTTAAAGAGGTGATATGATCCCCGTTCGCTCGTTCCTAGCATAGAGGCTCGTCATAGCGATCTAACGTAGTAATGACGCAAGCATTTGGGGACCTTTGTGCCGAGTTTGACAAGAAAAATTTATTTTTAATATTACTATAGATTTATTCTAGTTATAGGCTACACATTATAATTGTTAAAATAAAATAAAAAGTAGGTTATTTAGTAAATAATTCAGTAATTGATTGATTTATATCAAATTTTGTCAAAAGAATATAAAAGTTAGGCGTCCTAAACACTTGTATATCTAAATATTCCGAAAATCAGGATAGGTTGAGTAAAATGAAAATACTGGTAGAAAGCCCACATTATTCTCTTCTGCATCACCCATGCGAAGGCGTACGGCACTATTTATTTGGAAAATAGGACTTTCAGTGTTTGTCCATCAACATTAAAAGTTCTATCTTATATTCTGAGCAATATATTAGCATTTTGATTATATTATGTTCCCGCTTCAGATCTCTTGAAATATAAATTTGTTCTCTATAAGTATAATTGATTGATTGAAAATGCATGTCAAAACAAAAACAAATGCACTTTTTGAAGTTATAATAGATTAAGTATATGTTTAGAAAAATAGAAGAAGAACCGCCTAGAAACTCCTGTCCATTTATTTTCTTTAGGTAAATATTAGTCAATACAATAGTAAGCGTCCAGCTGGATTTCAATACATTTTATAAATTGATAATTCAAGTCTAACATTTCTTTTGGAATTTTATTATAAAAACGGCTACAGTGAGATGTATCACTGCCCTATTCTCTCGCCAGGTGGCGCATGAGCGACGGTACTCAATCGACTGTCAGTTTCATACAAATACTTAGGAATGTAAACACAAAATATGTCACAATATGTAAAGAAGATACTTTCACCGAAAGTGCCATGTAACAAAAATTTTGCCTGACACCCCCCATTTCCCATGAAAGAATAATTAACTTTTGGAAGTCTGAACCTGGGAATTGATAGCATATGCTCTTATATTCTTGTGTTTAAGTTGTGGCCATCGCCCACCTCAGAGAAAACGATTTTTAAGTCCATAATTTATTATAATATGTTAACAATATGTCTACATATATTTTATTTGATTAATATTTTCTCAAATGAATATCTTTTTCAACAGCATCAACGTGATGGAGATATAGTGAATGTGAAACGTGAAAGAAATGTTGATTATGTCTACACTGCAGATGATATCACTAGAAAAATAGAAAAATTAGAGAAGAACGGATATGGGTCATAGATTAAGAATTTTGCAGAATCATTGGTTTATATATTTTACATGCATTATTAATTTGAATCTGAAGAATTTTGGTTTTTGAAAGAAAACATATTTTAACTAAGTACAAAAAACATTGAAAAAATAAAAGTTTTTACCTAGTTATTGTAAAAATATTTATATAATATAGGTATATCAGTTATCCAGCAACCCATAACACAAGCATAATACTGGCTTATAGTTCCCCTCAAACTTTATGGCGGATCGGAATACAACGCTATAAGCGTGCTCGCGCAGTATACCTCTCGCTCCTTTGCGTCCCGCTACACCTAAAAGTAGTTACTGCGACGCGACTTGTGCCTATGTTCACATCCCCCATAAAGTTTGATTGGAACTGTACTTTGGGACTAGATGGTGCTGTGTGGGATGTCCCATGTATTATTATTATCAAGGATGATGTTTTTTGGATACTTTTGTATATTGTTAAAATACGATAATTTTAAGCCACTCAATAATTGTCTTATGAACCTTAAAAGTTTTTTTTAGGTTTTATTAATGTTTTAGTCTTTGTGTACAGTAAGGCTTTTATTGAATAAAAAGACTTTTCCTAACAGAATTTCATTTAATTCTTTTGCAATTTTGTTTATAAATGAAAAATCCATAGAAAATATATTATTTTATTTCTGAATTTGTTTTCAATAACTAATTTATGTAGACATAAATTAAAAACATAATTATTTAACTATTTACAAAGAAAAAAATCTTATATAGTATTACTGAAAAATTGAACATTTAAAACTACATAGAAGTAAAAAAAATGTGAAAGAAATGTTTTTCCTCGTGGCTTTTATTTCTATGTTACAAATAACTTTAAAGTGAAATAATCATATCAGTCAATAAATACTTCACGGTATGTCCATTTCCTTTCACAAAGATACTGACTTTACTAAACTGGATCTCACATTTTTAGTTTTAGAAACTTGGATCCTCTTATGCTGATGAAAGCCATTAATTTCATTAATTAACACAAGGCTGATATCAAGTGTGTATGCAAACATTCCGAAATTGTTGTATTGAAGTATTTGATTCTTATTTTTAAAATGTTGAATCAGATGATATTTTTTATTTCCTTTATAAGATATCGCTTTAGTATAAAACAGTAATCAAAATTGAACCTATTTGAATTGACGATAAAAGACAAGCTGCCATGTTATAGTTTGACCGAAACTGCTGTACCGTGCCTTAGGTATGTACGCGGCGCAGAGGGAGGCAGATCTGCTCTGTCAGTCGGTTGTCAACGCTTAGGAGCTGCCTTCCCTCCTCGCCGCGCACATACCTAAGGCGCGGTACAACGGTTTCGGTCAAACTATAGTGTGTTCGATCGTGTAGCAAATAAACATGCGCAAACAACGGTCGATATAGTTTTATTTTGGTATAAAATTACGAGTTCCGTAATGTGTTTGATGTGAAATTCCACGAGTATAAATGACCACAAATTAGTCACGATCATTCACGTCAAAGCGTAAGTTATATTCACTACAAGACATTGGACATCACAATGGTGGTTGGCGTTTTGTGGCATGTTTTTCACAGACTAAAAAAATTTAAATAAACCACTTAGTATATTTCCTTAAGAGGGGACCAATGATCACAGAAATCTGCGTTTGGATTTTCGATATAATGCATAGAGCAGGAACTCTCTCGCTATGAGTAGCTATTCTGTTTTTATTTCAATAACAAAACACCTATTGCCAATGTCATTTGTTATTTTCAAAACAGAAAATATAATGTTGCACCATTTTGCAACTTTATTTAAAATCGTATTTCACATTCAACACGCCAAAGACATCGCGTTTTAGTAGTTAAAATATAAAACGTTTTATGGCGTCATTATTGTTATTTTTTTTTTTTTGTTTTGAAGCGGGACATGAATCGGTGTAGCTAATTTAAGTGCCCACTACAATTGTACGAAAATTAGGTCTTCTTCGGGCCATTCTTAAAGTCGCTACCTACTTAAAAGTCTTCATATAATCAGTGTTATTTTTTTTTATTTTTTTATTTATTTTAACTCCACAATTATTGACTAGAGTTAGAATTTCAAAGACAAATATTGTCATATAATTTGGTTTATAGATACTTATTAAATAGATAGCGCCTTGAAATGCGTTCATAAAACTTATATAATTTTAAATTATGAAATTGTAACTTTATCTCACTTATGCAATCAATGGCTTTAATCAGATGACTCTTGGAATTACAGTGTACAATATTATTTCTATTAAATTGCCTCGCAATATAATATTCAAAAAATTCAACATTTATTGTAGTTAAAAGTTTGTTTATTGTGTATTTATTGTAGGTCTTTTGAAAACCTACAGTATTATATTTAATTTCGTTTTCGAGTAGAAATTAACAAGTGGAAAAGAAAATGTTAATTAATATATGGAACTGAAAATGGAAGCAAATGTGGAATTCTTAAACACTTGCGATTTGAAGTTTTTATACATGGTGTAATAGGTATTTCGGTTTGATTGCATCTACACTCACGGACAAAATTAACCACACACTATATAAAGTGAGTTTTTTTTTTGTTTACGCGCATAAGAATTAATAATTTTTCTTTCATAAATTAATAATAAAATTTGTAAATAAACAACCAATTAAATAAATTAATGGCTAAAATAAAATTCCAAATGAATCTAAAATTGTTTAAGAAATATCAAAATTTGAAGAAAAATTTAGGTGGGCGCTTAATTTTATCCGTGTGTATATATATTTTCAGAATCAAGTGGAAACTCGTGTCAGTGTGATAAAAATAATAAAAAAACAAAAATACAACCGAATTTTTCAACACACTAGTGAATTTTTATAGTGCACCGAATATAATAGGAACATCAGCAACACTGCAGTGAAATCGTCTCTTAAACTTGTTTGCTTTTTATAAAATATTTTCTAGTCTTCCATGTCGCATCAATTCGCGGGCTGTGGCCTAGGACGCCTGAAGTAAATCACGAGACCTAACGCACCAAACAGCACGCTGATCAGGTAAAGGTCCCAATTCGAGAGCAGCGTCGACTCGCCGCCCAGAAATATCATCCCGAACGGACTCTGTAAAAGATTAACTGCATATAAATATATCACACGAGTTCATTTACAAATAGTAAAGGTTTTACAGGAAAAATACAATCGTTTTTAGCACCATTTTAATGAGAGGTAACATTTTATGTTCACTAGGTGGCATTTTTGTGGCATATGAACTGTTAAACGTAGTCAAATAAAATCTCGAATACTCTATTCCTTTGATTATTTATGTATAGATACATAGCAAGCGAGCTAGATAGATAGAGCAACGCGATACAATGACAAGAAAAAGGAACCAAGTTAAATATCCTTGTGCGATTAAATCGACCACATACTTCCGATACGCCATACTAACCATGTACCTACTAACCGACTCTGTGTGCATAAGTTATAACTGAACAGTTAGGTGACATTTTTATCTACGTGTTTTTACGCCGCATTTCCATTTTTTTTAACCTGCCACTTTCAGTGACCCATTACATTGTTTATATATAATACACTCAATACCATAACGTAAGCACAAAAAAAACCTTACAAATAACTCGCAATTAGTTGGAAAATAACTTTTGCGTCGACTTTTCGGTTGTGTCGCAGAATAAAAACACAAATACCGTCCCACATTATTTTAATTTGTTAAGCTGTGTTAAAAATATTATGCAATTATTGATATTCTACGATTTTCCAACTAGTAGTTACACTTAACGCAAATCTAAATTGGAATACGGTCAAACCGGTGGTTTCGATCATAGCGAAGCGACCGCCACAGCCTTTGCGGTAGTTTTACAAGTAAAGAAAAATTTTAATTTTACTGAACTTACAATTGTCCTGCGACTAAAACTTAGTAAAAATATTACTAAAATCGATCAATAAAATTGTGAAACAGGATAAAACGAACAATTTCCAATCATCTCGTAGAATAATAATTTACTGATCTTCCAATAATTTTCTTCCAGCATATGTACAATAGAGGAGATCTAAGAAACTTCTACTAATTGATTTTCCAATTTATCGCAAACAAGACAACCGTACAATACAGTATTTTCACACAAACAAATTCTTTGGAGCTTTGTGAAATAAATTTTTAAATTTTCATGAGTCCTATTGCATATAAAGTGAATAGTAAAAATAAAAAAAACAACTCACCTCTTTAAATCCAGAGAGCGCAATAACAATATTGAGTTTCGCTAGTGCTAAGGCGACAGGTATTCGCGCGTCCGGCGACATGTGAGTGGCCAAATCATAGCACCGTTTCGCCAAGTGTAAGTCTTTCGCTAGACCTAAGCCCAGTTCGTGCATGTAACCTAAGTTGAAAGTTGCTTGCGCGTTTAGCTGTTGCTCTGACGCGATCCTGGAATTAACAAGTCAAACAAGAATTTAGTAAGTATTGTTGGTTGGTAAAGATTCAATACTTTAAAAAAATAATTACAATAACATCCCAAAAAAATTATAATAATAATAACGTACACAACAAAACAATGTCTAGGCCCCAAACTAAGCATTCGCTTGTGTTTTGGGTAACAAGCGAAGACACCACATATAACAACCAAGACCCAGTACCGGTATCGATATTCATCATATAAATACTGACCCGACCTAGTATTTGAATCCGGGACCTCCAGCTTCATAGGCAGGGTCGCTATCCACTAGGCTAAGCGGTCGTCATAATAATACATGAGACATTCCACTTAACGCCATCTAGTCCCAAAGTAAGCAAGCATTAGGCTTGTGTTATGGGGTACAAGACGACTGATATACATAAATAACCTTTTTTTATAATATATACATATATAGATACCTTACATCCAGACACGGAACAAATAGACATGTTCATGCACACAAATATACATATTTGTCTCGGGCGGGAATCGAACCCGCGACCCTTGGCTCCGCAATTACGGTCTAACCGTTCGACCAATCGGTCATCATAAATAAATATACATATATATGTTTGTGTGTAAAAAACTTTTATTTAGGCGTTATGGATTTCTCCTACATGGAGCATCGCATCGTCAAGTTGTTAAAATGTTTGTTACATTATCCAGCATTGCCTTATTTTAATTACTGAAGTACAACTTGTTTAGACACGATTCGAAAGTAACTCGGATCTTTATCGAACGAAAGTAACGTATTTCGGATGGAAGTAATAATTTGCCTTATAAATATATGCAAGTAAATAAAATAAAATTATAAAGTAGCATACTATAACATTTTAAAATCATTATGAACTCAAAGCACAGAACATGCTCATGAGTATTACATATATAAGCACATTACGAACGCGGTTATTTTAAATGAAACATGTTCATATTAACATGCTCATATGTTCATATTATGAGCATATTATGAACCTTTCGGGAGTACGACACAATACTCGTGATGACGCGCATTAACTATCATAACAAAATTATAAAGTGGCGTATTTTTTACAAACTGCCCACTTTAGCGGTTAGAACCATGTCAAATTCATAATGCACTTGTCATTTGGCGGCGGTGCATACACAAACTATTTATTATCGGTTGAACTTATACTGGTACGTCTATTGCGGCATTTTGTATATTAGTTTCACAGCGGACCAATAGCGATTGTTTATAAGAGATTATGCTTAGTTTGAATCTAAAAAAATGAGTTTTTCGTTTGGCGCAGTACTTCTTAAACAATTATTTATTTGCATAGATACAGTATTTCAGATATACATGGTTATTGGTAATTCGACCTATGATGACCGCTTGACCGAGTAGTTAGAGACCCTTAATGCGGAGCCAATGGTGGCGGGTTCGATTCCCGCCCGGGACAAATATTTGTGTTCATGAACATGTCTATTTGTTCCGTGTGTGAATGTAAAATATCTATACATGTATATATTATATAAAAGAAGCATATTTAATTATGTATACCAGTTGTTTGGTACCCATAATACAAGCTTTGCTTAACTTGGGACTAGATGTGTGGGATGTCCCAGGTATTATTATTCTTGTTAGAAAGTTTTTGCGGGGCATATTGCCATATAAGTGAAAGACGAAAAAAAATCTAGCATGCATTAACTTGTGGGGGTACCTATATATTTTTTTAAATGATACAAAGTTTCTAAAATGACTTGTTTAAATTATTATTAAAATATTAATTTAAAATAGTAATTGAAATCGTGCCTCGCGCTCTTAAAGCCGTAAAATGTGCCCCCAGTCCACTTTTTAACTATAGAGTTAAAAATAACTTAGTACAACTTAAAAGACACTTTCAACGAAAATTGGACTATATGTATATTGAGTTGTTTTTGAGATATTTGTTTTTAAACTTTTTATTTGAATTTTAACCACAAACGTTCATCCTGACCACGCATTTATCCGGGTTGTTTAATTTAAGATAATGTGAATACAATAAAGAAACTAAGGCTTCTAATGAAATACTTAATTTATCAGTAATAAATAGTGGATTATCTGTGTTCATTTAAGAAATTTAAGAATAAATTTTTATATTTATATAACTTTTGACAAGTCAATAACAATGCCAAATCTGACTTGGCGAACATTTGAATTCTTCACTGCTCTTCAGAAGATGTTAATAATGTTCTTCGAATGATCCATGAAGCTTAAAATAATGTCATTCTAGTTATAAATCCAAATAACATGAAAAACCATTTGTGCAGTGCAATGCCAGAGGCATTTAATATTTAAAAGTTAACAATATATCACCTGTAATGGTAAGCTGATGTCTCGTAATCAACCTGTGTGCCCAATCCATAGTAATGATAGTCGCCAAGTTTGACGCGCGCCGGCGAATAGCCCTGAAAAGCAGCGCGGCTCCACAACTGCAGCGCCCTAGCCCATCGCTCTGTTTCGTTGAAGAGGGTCACTTCACCTGCATAGATGAAAGATCGGTCATGTACAACAGAACTATAACAGATGTAACGTGAAACGGAACGCGCATGCGCGAAAAGCAACGACAACGATACGAGCCAAACAGACGAAGCAGTACTATATAGTTCAAAGGTCGAACTGTTGAAAATTTTCATTATATTAGATGATATTGTATATGTTTGTTGCACTTGGCCCGCAAATCTTGCGCCGAATCGTCACAAGATTCATGGACCAAGTGCAACTACAGTGAGGTATGAAGTCTTTAAATGAATTGATATAGGAATGTGTTAAGTTAGTGAGAGCTACAATAGGATAGCATATACAGGCTGGTAATCGGTAATCCAGGTAGATACCTAAACTATTATAGCTTCAGGAAAACGATCTTATGAGATCATTCCTAACTTTTGGAGTTTCTTCCAAGTGCATTCACAGATTTTGTGAACAAGGTACAGTCATAAAAATAAAACGTGAAAATTCACCTTTTTCATGCTGACTGTAACATTTTTCGATATCCGTGAATGCATATGGAAATAACTCTGAATCTGACATTTCTAGTACTCCAACCTCACTGTTTTATAAAGAAGAGAGGTTAGATTGATGTCATGACAGAAAAACGTGTAAATCGTACTTTTTCTTTTTCACTGTACCGTTTTGAAAAACTTGTGAATACAGATGGATACAACTCCAAAAAGATTCGATCTATTAAAATGTATTACTATATGATTGCTTACGTATTCCATCATTTCTGTGACAGCACCGTTATATTTATACACCAAGACGTTTATTTTAAACTATTGACTGACCGAATAGTTGATTGGTCTGAGACCCTAACTGCGAAACCAAAGATCGCGGGTTCGATCCCCCTCTGACAAATATTTGTGTGCACGAACTACATTTGTTGGGGTGTAAAATATTTATTTAACAGCTTACAAGATACAATAGTAGTTGAAAATAAAATAAATTATAGCCTATTACAAGTTTTCATAAAATTCCAACACATAAGAACTTAGTATACATACACACTTACGAATTTAGTATATATACATACTTTAGTATATCAAACTAGGATAAACTGCATATGACTAATTACAGACATTCTAGAATATTCACAAACTATAGCTCAAAATATGTAAAAATACCGCGTGTTCGGCTGAATGTAGTCCAAATTTATAGAGAGTGTAGAGCTTATCGAACTATACAAAAAGTTAAAAAAAAAATATAAGATAAATGACAAAAAAAGAAACTTTGGACATGCTTTTTTTGTAACCGTTAGTTTTCACTATCTGCTCATTTGAAACAACGACGCTCTATAAGTTTGGACTAGGTTTAACGAAACACGATGAATATGTACAATATGTACGTATTATAAAAATATATCTAAGTATGTACACCATTGTCTAGTACCCATAATACAGGCTCTGTCTAGTTTAGGACTAGGTGGCCACATGTGAGACGTCCCAGGTATTATTATTTCATACCAGTGTCGAGTACATAAGCCGCGTTGCTCTGTGCGACTTCGTAGCCCGCTTCGGCCATGCTCGTGTACTGCACTAGAGCTTGATCGACATGTCGAGCGCGCCACGCTCCGTGAGCTAACATCAGACGCTCGCCCCATTTGCCGCGTTCGCACACGTTCTTGAATAACTGCAATGTATATCCAATAGATTAGGGTTCATATTTTTCGTCAAATTTA
Organism: Luffia ferchaultella; assembly: GCA_949709985.1. Classification (NCBI taxonomy): domain Eukaryota; kingdom Metazoa; phylum Arthropoda; class Insecta; order Lepidoptera; family Psychidae; genus Luffia; species Luffia ferchaultella. The sequence continues at coordinate 15,350,829 of OX453256.1, read as the reverse complement.
TATATGCAAAGAATAGATATGTCGAAATGAAAATCGTAAACAAACTGGGTTTAACTAAGTTTATTTATTTGTTTTCGTTTATTTAAAATGAACCAGGTTCATTTGAGTAAAATTAAATAATAGTAGATGTATTAACATGTTTATTGTTATATGTATGTGGTGTCTTCGCTTGGTACCCAAAATACAAGCTAATGCTTAGTTTGGGACCTAGACGTTGTTGTGATTGTGTGTGTTATTATTATTATTATTATTAACAACGGATCCCACACTCGATTTGAGTCTGTGTTGTGGTAATCCAGTTCAGAATTTAATAAATTATAGAGTAATTTAAGTGGATGTGTGCATGCATGTGTGTGGATATTTACATCCAAACAATCTTTATCTAATATTTATTTGCGAATCACTAGAATATCTTGCATACTTTGTTATTTCAGTAAGTTATTTATTTACTTTTCTTTTCTTTCGCGGGCGTCGACGAAAATCAGCAACGACAGAAATACTGTACAGAAAACTGGTTGAGACGCGAGTTGACATTTATGATTTTCATTAATATTAAAATTTTAGAATTTAAAATTTAATCTGAATTTCGAATTTTTATGTGACATTTGACTGTATGTATAAATGAACGGATATTTAAATATTAATTGCTACTCAAAAACATTTTGTTTTACTACTTTAATCTCGACTCGATAGCTTCCTTTTAGAAGACTTAGAAAACAAAATGATAGAAAATATAATAAACAAGTACTATTTATTAAGTATAAAATTACTTTTACATTTTGTGTTAAAATATTTACAAAAATACTACTATCCACTTTGTTATCAGGTCTTAAATAGTACATGCAATACAAATATTAAAATGATACAGTATTTGCCATTATAACCAACCACGCTCATTCATAACAGTTTAAATTTTATAATTTTTATGTAGATTGAGACATTCTGCACCTACACATCTAATATTTATTGAAAAATATTACTTGTGATATTAAGTGACGTTGCCAAAATTAAGTTTTTACACAAAATTTTTTCTTGATTTACAAAAAACTTCATATTGGTTTTCAGGTAAATTATGCATAACAAAGTACAATTGATATTAAAGTGCCTAGTGTGTATTAGGACACAAGATAAACTATATCAATCTGGAAATGTAGCTAAGTTGGGATAGAAGTGTAACAAATTTGCGCAAACAGAAATATTCACAAAAACGACATATCGATTAGTTTATGGTTGCCAGTCCATACCTCGACAGCAGTGGTGCAAGACCGGAGTACACCCAGACCCTGTGCGTGCATCTGACCCAAATGGTAGAATGCCAGAACGTGCCCAGATTGTGAAGCCAGTGAGAAATATTTATTGGCTTGTTTGAAGTCACGTCTCACTCCGACACCACCTAGAACAATCAGAACTTTCAGTAATAGTTAGGTCACCAAAAAGTTTTCCAGGTTAAACTGAAAATCAGTAACTGGGTAAGGTTATTGAATTTGTTTATATTATCATTATTTTTTTTTTAATGAAATAACTAAAGTTTTTTAGTGTTTTCACTCAGCTTAGAACTACATAAGACTGACACTCTTTCGAAGTTATGTGTACTCGGGAACTTCCGAGCGTAGTCTTTACGTCAAATATACTTTTTTTTGTAGTTTGTCTCAAAATGTTAACATAAAAATGTTATATACATATTTGGTATTAACTGTTTACCAGTTTTTATTTGATATCTATATTGTTTAATAAATTTTTATCTTCAATTCTCCCTCTCTTTTTTGATTCACAGGTATATTTAGGTACCCTATATCACTCCCACAAATAAGGTGCATCTAACAACAGCTCATATCCGTTCCGTTCCAATGACTCACCAGCCAGCAGTTTTGCTGCAAGGACGCGGAGGTCCGAGACACCAATGAGCCATAGTAGATAGGACGGAGTGTAGGTAGTTAGGCTGCAGTCGGGATATAGGAATACCGGGAACTTTTCTAAAATTGCATTAGATATTGTTGGAAATATTATAAAATTCCTTTGAATTTAACATATAAATTGAACAGTTTCAATTTAAAAACACACAAGTATTTGCGTCGCTGATAAGTTCAAGTTGTTTTCACGCCTTCGAAACGAGATTCTATTAGTTGTGGTCTTAAAAACGAAACTACGGTAGCATCTATCTCGCTCTAATGGGCATAGATCGATATTTTGCAACATGGTCAAAAAAAATTTTAATTTACTTTATAGGCATAGGTGTTTTTATTCAACAAAAAATATTTAAAATTTTTAGAGATATAAAAAGCAAAACGCGAAACATTAATGTGACGTCATTACTACATGCAGCGGTTGACGGTCATACCAACAAGTGCAACGCCATCTATAAATTTTTATCAACGATTATTGCTACAAAATCCATACATCGAATTTAAAAAAAAAATTATAATACTCCAGGTTCTCTATATTTTTAAAAAGTATTAAAATATAATGCCAAAATTATTGATCAATGCCCTATGGTGTTAATCTCGCTAATATACGGACGCGATAGTCCGTTCGTATTTATGCGCGCAAATTCCTTTTCACATTCCCCATTCACTTCATAGAGAGTTCTGGTTTTTGACATTGGTAAACGTGCAATATAAATTAATTGGATATTTCATCCAGATCTCACCAAAATACATGAAACCCAAATGCAGCTGTCCTTCCACCCAGCCTTGGTTGGCGGCCAGCGTGAAGTACTTGAACGCCGTACTTGTATCTTTAGGTACAACTCGACCCTGCGTTAACATAATTTTAATTCTTATTTCGATGAAGTAAATATGGCATATGGAAAATGCTTGATGTCAAAGTTCAGTATTGACCCACACTATTATTCGTTTAAAAAATAAAATGAAAAAAAAAATAGAAGAAAATCCATGTCAAAAATAAATTTACCAAATTTAATTATTATTAAGTTTAATTTCGATTTTGTGATTTTATATGCAGCGGGGTTTGATAAACTCTGAAAAAAAGTAGGGTAAATCCGATGGAGTAGATAAACCACCCAATGTACGCAGCGAAATAAACTTAAATCGAATTAGCTGTTTAATTGTTTAATTAGACAAAAATCTATTGGTACATATTTTTACATTTGTTACGACCAACCTACCTAAGTTAATTAAAGTTCATTTATCTGAATTTTTTTTTTACATACCTTGAAGTGTGACCCCATTTTAGAAACTACATTAAATGCGCCAATTTTCTGGCGAAAGTGCCATTCTTCGCTAAGACATTTTTTCTCATGGCACAAGCTTCAATTTTTCAATTCTTTTAAACTAAGACAAGACAAAGACACAAAAAAACACTGACTATTTGTGAATCTATATTCATAAATAGACAGTGTTTTTTTTTTCAATACTTGAACAGATTTGGCGGTGTTTTATTTTGTGGCTGAAATTATTTAAAGGGGCATCACGAATAATAACAAAAACAAAACAGGTGGCTTAAACTATAATAATAATAATACATGAGACTTCCCACACAGCGCCATCTAGTCCCAAAGTAAGCGAGTATTATGCTTGTGTTATGGGTTACTAGACAACTGATATACATACTTCAATATTCTATAGTATACATATATAAATATTTTGTTTTTGCAAAGACACCACATACATATAACAACCAAGACCCGGACCAGTATCAATATTCATCATATAAATACTGACCCGACCTGGAATTCGAACCCGGGACCTCCAGCTTCATAGACAGGGTCGCTACCCACTAGGCTAACCGGTCCTCACTTATTAACTAATTAATTTTAAAAAATATAAATGCGCTAGAAATCGGTGCATTTTGCCAATTTCAAAAAGTGGTTCATAACTTACGAACCGTTAACAATCGGATTACACGTTTTGAGTTTTTTTTTTGAGTCAGTACCTACTTCATCAACTTTCACCTGACACCCATGTGTACCATAAGTTCATCGGCATCGGACACGCTGTATACATAAACAGATATTTTACACCCAGACATGGAACAAATGGACATGTTTAACAAATGTTTGTCCCGGGCGGGAATCGAACCCACCACCTTTGGTTTTGCAATTAGGGTCTTTAGGCATTCGGCCAATAGGTCAGTCACCTGCAAATACATAAGGCCCAGACCAGCCTGTCCCACTGGATTATTCAGTTCGGCAGCCTTCCTGAAGTAACGTAGCGCTGTCTCATTGTCCGCCTTGATGCCATCGCCACCCTCTAAATATATCTGGAATACAAAAGTCCATGAACTGGATATTTGCCCACGAAAAAAGTATGCTTTTTTGACGACAAAACGAAATATCCCATCGTGTAAATTATGTATAAAACCCGACGACATAAAGTACTAACATATAGATTGGGAAATAATTAATTACTTGTTCTTTTATTGGTTTCGTTACCTAAATATATCAGCAGGTACGCGTTTAATGCCCAGAGGTTGGTGCGCTATTGGCATGCTTATGTTTGGTACTCCTGCCATCCAACTCTTACATACATACCCCATCTTGAGCTTGGCCAGTGGATTACACGCGACATGGGTTCCTCCTGCCTTTACTAAGCCGGTCAAGGGAACCATAGTAGGATTACAAGAAGCTATTGATGTAGTATAAATTCTAACACATTTATCTATTTTGACAAATATATTGACAATTTTACAGTCTTGTTATTCTTTGCTAGGCACAGAACAAGTATTCTGTTCAAAGGCTTTTTAAGATGACATTTAATTAAAGTAATAAAAATAAGGTTTTCTATTATAATAATGGCAGATGGCTTGTACTGATGTGAAATGTCAATCATAAAAAATACTCAATTCAATGAAAGAAAAAAGAGAAGTTACCACATGTATAATAATAATAATATATGAGACAAACAACACAGCGCCATCTAGTGCCAAAGTAAGAAAGTATTATGCTTGTGTTATGGGTTACTAGACAACTGATATACATAAATACTTTTTTTTTTTAATAATATATACATAGATAAATATTATACACCCAGACCCGGAACGAAATAAACATGTTCATGCATACAAATCATTGTTCCGGGCGGGAATCGAACCCGCGACCGTTGGCTCCGCAGTTAGGATTTTTAACCACTCGGCCTTTCGGTCATCTATTTAGATATTATATTATCATATGCTATTTATGAGAACAAAACAGTGGATAAATGAAGTCAATTTTATTTAACATTTTAAGATGTACTTGATATAGCTGGTTGATACATTTCCTATGACTATGACACTAAAAATATCATCTTCCAAACTTATATCAGATTTCGACTAGTGAGGAGATGAACATTACAGGCATGAATTTTCAATTTAAATGATCAATTATGAATCTTAACGTGAGATATCCTGACTTGAACTCTATAAAACATGTCCGCACTTGCGCAGGAGTGTATTTACTTGACGAGATGGCGCTTACATTTTCAAGACCTATTTTATTAATGTTTGGGCAGATTGTTGTACTGATGTCCGTTCAATAAATAAAATTCATAAGTGTGTGTACGCATACAAAATCACCTTGCCGAGAAAAGCATTGGCAACAGCGTTGCCGGCTTTAGCCGCCTGTTGAAAGTATCGCAGTGCTTTGTTGATGTCCAGCGTTACGCCACGCCCGCCTTGGAAGTGCAACTGGCCTAGACCCACCTGAAAATAACGGCGATGTCATAGATTACAAAGATCCAACTTACCAAGAAACCTAATAGAGTGGAGTACAGATATTTCACAAAAAACATAAACTAAAAAGTTAAAAATAAAATTTTCAATTTAATGGAGCATTAACAGGCGGCATATAGTTAATGAAGTCGGTGCCTACTCACTCAGACACTTTAAATTGTGTTTGTTCCATATTCGTTATAGTTATAAATATATCATTGTTGTAATTGTTATTACCTGGTAAGTACCCATTTAAAGTGTCTGAGTTGGCACCGACTGCATTAACTATATGCCGCCTGTTAATGCTCTTTTCTTTAAAGTGAAAATTTTATTTTTAACTTTTTAGTTTATGTTTTTGAAGTCGGTTTTTATTTTTTTTTTGAAAATTATTTTATTTTTCAATTTTTAGTTGAACGCATCTGTAACTTATTTGTAATTAGTATAAATGGGGCTACTAAACGCGCTACTCTAATGAGACAGAACCGCGATTACGCAACGTAAATTTAGTGTCAAATTGACGCATCAGCATGCCTAGTAGGCAGTGGTATTCCTATGTAAAACTTCAATCTTAATTATTATTTTTGTGCGAACTGAACATTTTGGCATATTCAACCGTATGAAGGAAGCCCAACAAAAAGTAACTGCAGTAAATCGTTGAGGAATTCCCTCGACTGTTTATGGTCTTCATCATCAGACCTGTAATGGCACTTATAATCCATATGAGTGCAAGGTTCTCATCAATAGAAATGAATAAAGTTAAAACCCAGGTAATTGCTGTAAATCGTTAAGGAATTCCCTCGACTGTTTATGGTCTTCATCATCAGACCTGTAATGGCACTTATAACCCATATGAGTGCAAAGTTCTCTTCAATAGAAATGAATTAAGTCCAAACACCAGGTAATTGCTGTAAATCGTTAAGGAGTTCCCTCGCTTGTGTATGGTCTCCATCATCAGACCTGTAATGGTACTTATAACCCATATGGGTACAAAGTTCTTATTAATAGAAATGAATTAAGTCCAAACGCCAGGTAATTGCTGTAAATCGTTGAGGAGTTCCCTCGATTGTGTATGGTCTCCATCATCAGACCTGTAATGGCACTTATAATCCATATGGGTGCAAAGTCTCATCAATAGAAATGAATCAAGTCCAAACACCAGGTAATTGCTATAAATCGTTAAGGAGTTCCTTCGACTGTGTATGGTCTCCATCATCAGACCTGTAATGGTACTTATAACCCATATGGGTGCAAAGTTCTCATTAATAGAAATGAATTAAGTACAAACACCAGGTAATTGCTGTAAATCGTTGAGGAATTCCCTCGATTGTGTATGGTCTCCATCATCAGACCTGTAATGGCACTTATAATCCATATGGGTGCAAAGATCTCATCAATAGAAATGAATCAAGTCCAAACACCAGGTAATTGCTGTAAGTCGTTGAGGAGTTCCCTCGACTGTCTTTCAGCTCCATCATCAGATCGACTCCCGACCTTCATTAAATAGTACTAGTAGTAGTATTTTATCAAAATACTTAAAATACGATACTTTAAAATACTATTTTCGAAGGTTGCCCTCGATTTCTTTGGGATGCCATCATCAGATCCTGGTTTCCTTATCATGGTACCATTTCGGAGATATCTCCCTTTCACAAAAAAAATATCATCCGATTCGGTTCATAAACAACGAAGTTATCCCTGAACACACATTAAAAAAAAAAAAAATTAAAAAAAAAAAAAACATATATATGGTCGAATTGAGTAACCTCCTTCTTTTTTGAAGTCGCTTAAAAACCCTATCCATCGGTGATCGTCGTCGGGTACCTACAGAAAACATGATTTCCACGTCAATTTTGGGTTTTTAAGGCGCTTTAGCTGTGATCAAGTCTGTGTAATCCCATAATAATGTAGGTAAGTTATTGATTTGGGTCCGATTTTCGAAAATCGAGTTATCATCAGATCTCCACGTTTTGAGGTCCTGGGAAGCTATTCTGACCATTTTCGACTGGACGTTTGTGTGTTTGTGTGTGTGTAACTTTTTTTTGTCGTACGTAAAATTTTTTTTACGTTTTTTTAAATAACTTTGAGATTTTCCAACCGATCTACTCGAAACCTTTTTTGTACATAAAAAATTGCGTCGAGTGCCGCCAAAAATATTAACATCGAACGACGCGTTCAAAAGATATCGCAGTTCACAAATTTCCGAAAACGTGTTTTATTTAACATAACGTTGAAATTAAGATCAATCGATTTTTGGTTTCACGCAAAAATTTTGTCCTCACAAAATTACATATAATGTCGTAAATTGCATTAAAATCAAATGAAGCGTCCAAAAATTATCACAGTCTACAAATTTCGGCAAAAGTGATTTTTTAACAAACTTTGAGATTTTACGCTTTTTGACTTTACACAAAAGTTTTGTGCTTACAAAATTGCATAGAATGTCGTAAATTGCATTAAAATCAAACGAAGCGTTCAAAAAATATCGCAGTCTACAAAATTTCCGAAAAAGTGTTTTTTTAAGATAACGTTGAGATTTTACGACCAATAGCTTTTTGACTTTACACAAAAGTTTTGTGCTTACAAAATTGCAAAGAATGTTGTAAATTGCATTAAAATCAAACAAAGCGTTCAAAAGATATTGCAGTTCAAATATTAACAAAATAACATTTTTTTTGTTATGTCCCAGGTTTCTGAGCTTGAAGAACTCTTTTATAGAAATTCTGTTTTTGGGCTTGGAGAGCTCGGAAAATTAATATTGTGAGCTCCAAGAGCTCAAAAACCACGAAAATCGATATTTGGAGTTTGAAGAGCTAAATACCTTTCTAATTTTCAAGCGCTTTTAACTCGAAAATAGCGGGAAGTTTCAAGGATGGCCTGCAGGATCAACCGATTTTTTTGTTTGAAATGGCCAGTACTGAAGAAAGGCAACTTCATAGGTTAAGACTAATTAGAACTTGTTTCCAAAAGCAAAAAATATATTAAATGAATTAATTGTTCTTATGAGGCAGTTCCTATATATATTTTTATCTTATTTTACCCCATATATAGCTGATAATAAATTTATTAATAAAAATTAATAGATGTTCAGTTTGTTGGGTTTATAACACAGACGATTCAACCTTATACACTTTAATAAACTTCAGTACGAAAACAAAATCGCCAAAAAGTGGTGGGTTGCGGGGAGAGATCGGCTAGTTTTCATTGGCTTTCAAAAACACGTCAAAATTGACAATTTAACGGCTTTCAAATAATAGTTCACTAGTGATGGGCAAGACTTCTTTTGATATCGATAAATGAGTTTATGGTATGACAGAAAAAAAAACATGTTAATTTGTATGCACAAAATTAAAATTATATAAACTGATAAAATGAAATACGGTTTTAAACACGGTTAAACATGTTAAAGGGTATCCGTATAAACTAGCTCAGCACATCAATTCGACACCAGATGGCGTTACTTTGTTTAAATTTTTGTATTTAGTTAAATAAAAACAATATAAACATTGTGAATTGGATATTTGGCTACTATTAATGTATTAACAAAATTATATTCCGTTGAAGAATATGAAAATTTTAAGCTATCAAAATTTTATCTCTATCTCATTCTAGCAAAACTATATTCAATATTATTTTAAATGGCCTGACGTCACAAATAGGTACGCTGTGCGGTATTGCCCTCTCTGTATAACAAGACGTTTTAAGCATTCATAACTACGTTAATACAGATAATTTTTTTTTAATTCTTTCATTATCATAAAACATTTACAGTTTTCTAAATATATTATGATAAATATTATACCTATCATATAAAATAATTTTTGAAATGTCAACTAGCATATTCCACTGTATTTCTATACAGACGCCATTATTTATTTCCTAAAATAAAAGAAAAACTTCGACTAAAGTGACGCCGAAAAAGCAGTGGCTGCATATGAAAAGGCTGTCGAAGCGACCCGTAAACGCGAGTGGGCAGTATTTCTCTTAGTGATTCCATCGAAATTTGAAAAACAATAATAATAAAAATAATTTGCTAATTTGCTTAGTTGTTTATTTTCTATAAATAAACATGGCCACATTAATGCAAGAACTGAAGTTTCGAATAGAAAGCGCCGATTTCCGCTTATGGGGCGGAAAGAATCCTTAGTGAAATGACGAGAACAAATTACGTGGTTTTTTCCAGGAAACCAATTGTCATCTCGTTTTGTAGCGTCGATCCATATTCCATTTTTCAAACCATCGGCTAACTACAAAATCACTAGTGCGCGTGGCCCTTAGTTTTAGCAAGTTTCGTCATCTCGGTCTCAAGGTCTCGGTCGCGTGCGTCGCGTGTCACAAAGAAGGCAACCAAACGTTGTAAAATAACACTAGATAAAATAATTTATTGTGAAAATGTAACCTATATTTTTTATTTACGTAATGAGGTCTATTGGTGCTATTTAACTTTTAGAATTTTTTGGAAGGTTGTTAAAATTTTTTCCTGGATTTTCTTTTCTTTTTTTAAATATTTTCAAAACTAGAAATAAAATACTATTAAAAATACTCTAAGTAGGATAGACATATGTTACAAGCCGATACGACACTACGATAAAAAAAAATGTAGGCAGACATGCTGTTACGCGTGCGAAGCCGGGGCGGATCGCCAGTAATATAAATAGGTAATCCATAATATTCAAAATATACTTGAGTACAAAATTTCGACACTGCTGAGCCCTGCTAAATAATAAACACTTAAGTACACAGTTTTTTGTAAATCTGTTTATCGACATAAAATATGAAAAGGTTGAAATTTAGATCCGTATTTATAACTTACGTAATTAAAATTTTGTCGATAACTTATTTCTTAAGTTTACATTGTGTCTCGTCACTAGTTTACACGTGCCAATGACAGAGCGAGATAATGATATGTGAATTTAACTACATAAGAAAGGGATGGGAAAAAAGACATCAACGCGAGCTCTTCTGTATGTTTTATATTTGTAATGAATTATTTTAATAATTAACGAAGTAATAATGACTTACTGGTGAAATGTGATGCCATCTTTCGTGAGACAAGTTACACTACACTTTCTACACCATTTCACTGCACAATACGGCATTATAACCGCTTAATTTAATTTTTCTTTGGAAATACGGCGACTATCTTTGCACTGACTATCGCCGGCGGAATGAGGAACGAAAAGGGGCGGGGCCAGCTTTTATGTAGTGTCACTACGTAACCTTGGCGAAAGCTACTCCCTGATAAAGTGTGGTTTATAAGATTGAATTGTCTGTGGTTCATAACCATAATATTTCTATTTATTAATTTAACTTTAATTTAAAAATAAATAAAATCAATTGTTTATTAGAACAGTGCTGAAACTATAGTTTAGTGACAACTGTGAATATTTCATATCCTGTGATGCAGACACATTGGCAAGATTTGTCTTGAAATGGTAAGGATAATGATAAGGCGTGTATGTATTCTCAAAGAGTAATAATAATATAATAATAATAATAATAATAATAACAATAACACATACAATCACAACAACGTCTAGGTCCCAAACTAAGCATTAGCTTGTATTTTGGGTACCAAGCGAAGACACCACATACATATAACAACCAAGACCCGGTGCCAGTATTTATATCCATCATATAAATACTGACCCGACCTGGGATTCGAACCCGGGACCTCCAGCTTCGTAGGCAGGGTCTCTGCCCACTAGGCTAAGCGGTCGTCGTATTTAACAGATACTGCGCATGTACACACAAATTAAAATCGGAATTTCTTGCAATGTGCCCTACTTTAATACCTGCGCCTGCACATCTCCTTTCTCAGCAAGAAGTTGGTAGTACTCAATCAAATCAGTATCCAGTGCGCCGCCTGCGGCCGCGCCTTCAGCCTCGTCAAGCAACCGCACACGCTGTATTGCTGGGCCACCACTTAGACTTACTGCACCAGCCACTGGAAATGGTAGGACATTATTAATATACAAAAAAATTTATCGTTTCATGGTTTTAATGGAGTTTAATGGAGAATGGAGTCAGCGAACCTGTTTTGTGTTTAGAAGACCGTGCGGCCGTGGTTCGAATCCGGGCGTGTACCAATAAGTTTTTTCTGATTTAAACACATAACTATCACTGACTCTGTGCCGCGGAGAGCATGTTAAGCCGTCGGTCTCGGTTGCTGTCAATAGATGACAGTCGTTAAAATCCACCAACCCACACTGGAGCAGTGTGGTAGATTAAGCTCCAAGGCCCTCACCTTTGCGGGAGGCTTAAGCCCTTGAATTGGGCATAATGAGCTGGTGGAATGGAATGGAGTTTGCTCTACTGACATAGCTAATTTTAATTAATACGCTACCAACATATGTCGACCATATTGGTGACCTTCTTGTCTAAAATGATTCCTTCTAAGAAACAGTATATATGAGCTTATGTATGAATGTGTATATGCTTTCCTGAATTTACATGATAAATAATAATGAATATAGAGGAATAAAAAAATGGCACAAGTTCTATTTCCATATAATAGGTTTCATATGACCTGAAAATATTGCTTCAGATTATATGTGTATTGAACACAGTAATCTGTAACCACAGTACCAGTACTCAACACCTATTATTATAGCCACGTCTGAATCAGCAAGTAACAAATGCTCGAAAATTCAAGCAAAATATGTTTTTACCCAAGGATTTGATGCGAACCAATGCCAGAAAGTATATATCTACTCGTTAAGTTCCTGTTATTATTGTTTTTTCCATTTATCATTTCACTCATTGGTTGCGACTCATATGTCAACTATAATGGGTCTGCTGCACCTTAGTTTGTGATTCAAGACATCTCCAAGACAAGACAAACTATACAGGGTATTTTTTTATCACTGTGCATAATTTTTTATATGATTCAGTAACGTGAATAGAACACATTACCCTAATAAAAATCGAACTTTTTTTTATTTTTTCAACCTGTCCGATACAATTGATCTTAAAACGTAAACATACACCGCATAGGATGATTGCGGGGGATAGGCACGCAGGGCCACGGCGGCTCTCGGCACTGCGAGTAGGGTGATACGACTTGCGGCATTTTTAGGGTTCCATAGCCAAAAGGCAAAAAAGGAACCCTATAGTTTCGCCATGTCCGTCCGTTTGTCTGTCTGTCTGGGGTTATTGTTGGAAATCATTGGCAATATATAGATGAAATTTGGAAGGTAGGTGTAATCTATGAACCGCTACACAATGACATAGTGAAATTAAGAAAAAATTTTTTTTTGTGATAGGTCGCCATATATGAACCTGAAGTAGGAAAAAAAATTCAACATATATTAACGCGAGAGGTACCGAACTATAGGTCTTGAAAAATGATATCAAGGTTTCAAAGAATTTTTTTTATTTGAGTCAACAGTTGTTGAGATGTGCACTCCTAAAGTTCTAGTTTTTGTTAGAGTCATGTGTACCCCCACCCCCCTCTACCACCTAAACCGTTGTTTTTGGATATGTGGAAAATATTATAACAGGAGTATATATAACGTAATTAAAAGGAAAACTATCACAGCTAACTAGACTGTATTATTTAACGAGTAATAGAGTAACTTTTAAAATGTACTTTTATAGGTAAATTTTTTTTTAAATTCCATAGAAAATGACAGATTAAATGACCAATAAGCGAAAAGTAGATGCATTTAACTTTGTGATGTTATTGTAAAAGATAATTTAAAGAAAAAAAAAACATTTTATCATGAAAACTGCGTTGTATTATTAGGTACTATAAATTTACGCTTTCCTTTGCAGAGCTTATTCTCTTCACAATCGATACTAAAAGTCAAAGGTTCACTGTAATAAAATAAGTAATAAAAATTGTCTGTAGCTATCAGTGCACTCATGTTATTACTTTTCGGATTAGCCAGAGAGGATCAAGCGCCTTCTAAATAACTAACGAAATAAAAATGTAATATATTCATACAATAATTTTTAAATTACATAATAATATTAAAAAAAAAAAAAAATTATATATGTATATATTATAAAGAATATTTACGTATGTATATCAGTTGTCTAGTAACCCATAACACAAGCATAATACTTGCTTACTTTGGGACTAGATGGCGCTGTGTGGGAAGTCCCATGTATTAATATTATTATTATTATATTATTATTATTATTATAACGATTAATGGTTAAGTCCGATTAACGCCGCGCTCGTTTTTTTTTTATATTGTATGGTAGTCTGGAACCCTTCATGTGCAAGTCCGATTTGCACTTGGCCGATTTTTAAGGATACATTTAATTAATTTTTTTTTTTTTTTTGAATAAATTGAAAATAAGTGAAATCATATTTTTTATTTTCACTAAAGTATGAAATAAATTTTTAAGTGCCCTGTATATGAGTCTTCTCTCCAAAATAATTATATTAAATAAAATACGTTTTAAATTATTATCTAGTTATTTAAATAAAACAGACCAATAAATAAACATGCAACATTAATATTTAATTAAAAAGGAACTTACCTTTCGCAGCCACCTTCATATATAAGTCGAGTGCTTTGGGACATGAATTAGGCACAGTGACACCAGCCCAATGTCGGTAGGCAAGGGCCATTTGAGCAAAAGTGCTGTCACCCAGAGCACCCATTGTGTAATGTACAAGGGCTTTAGCCTGAGATACTGGCACTCCAAAACCCATTGCGTACATGAAACCTAATCCCTGAAAAGTTTATTACACAAATAAACATATCAAAAATATCTTTTTTTGTAGGTAATTTAAAATATTACGAATTTATAGAGTAAAAATAAATAGAGTAAAATTTATTTGATATTTATTTCTCATATGCCACAAAAAATTTTAAAAAGTATTTTCGAGGGGATGCATGCTGCATAAGTTTTTATTTCTGTTTTACAATATAGTTTATAATAAGCAATATTTAAACAGTATCTCTATGTACTAATATTCATATTTACCAATTAACTTAACACTTTATTTTATTGCCACATTTTACTTACACCCCTCCCCCATGTCATGTACAATGTAATATTTTTCTATCAATTTCATTTAATAATATTGCTTATTTTACATTTCAAAATCAAAATGAAATCAAATCAAAATTATTGTAACTTATTCTAGGAAAGTTTTTAATTCATTATTTTTTTATTACCGCATGGGCATCTGCATTTCCTGTTACCACTAATTTTTCAAAAATAGATTTAGCCTTATTGAAATCCATTTCAACGCCTTCGCCAAATAAATATGACCATGCAATTTTTATTCTAGCCGGTATGTATCCCTTCTCGGCTGCTTGTTGTATCATTAATATGGCATCACTTAAGTCGGGTGGTCTATGACTCAACTCTGTCATTGCCATTTCAAACATTTCCTTGACTGAAACGTTCAAACATAATATTATATGGCACATACTCAGAAATGTACACTATTTAAATTCTAATTGATGTTTCGTTTATTAGCATATTTTGACATTATATGATGTGTCATAAGTAATCCATTTTAAGTGTAATTTATTCACATTGTCTTATCAACGCTTTTCTTGAGGTTTCAGAATGTCACATTTCACACATTTCATTGATGTTTCTATCATCTAACTTGACAAATTTATATCGTTTTCATGAAATATTCTCATAAACGTTTCCACCAGTAAAAAAAATTAGATATAATTCATACAAATCCCATCAATATACACACCTTCTTGTTCTTCTGCACTTAGTACTGGATCAGTGTCTTCAGGTAATGGTGGTAACTTATCCAAAATTTCTTGTGGATTTTCTTCTACAGCCTAAAAATATAAAACAATTTTTTTAAGTAAAACATTTTAAAAATAATCTATTCATATATATTTGGACTTCAGTGGTATACAATAAGATAATGAATGTTTAATATTTAAAAAGAGAGTGTAGAGTATTAACTGTAAAAAAAAAACAGTATACATCAGATACAATTTGTATTTCTTAATTTTATAGTAATCCTTATTACTACTTTGTAAACATAAAAGTACAAATTGACTAAAAGCCCTCTTCTGCGTCTAACAACTCATACTATAGCTAGCTTTTGTAGGAGAGTTTTAGTTTGAGTTTCAGTGTGCAAGGTCCCCGCGCGCCCCAGTTTCATACTCCCAAAATTGCTGCTGCCCAATTTACCCTATGTTTGTACAACATAAAAAACACTACCTCCATTTTGTTTCTAGGGAATTCAATTATGTTTTCCAACCAGCCTGGTTTAATTTCATCAACAATTTTCTTCATATTTTTTAATTCTTCCAGGAAAATGGTAGCTGTTTCATCTGGTTCTGTGTCACTGTCCTCTGAAAATATTTTATTGTACAATAATTATTGAATAGTAGTTTGGAAACTAAATTAATGCAGTAATTTCAATATTTAATACTTTTATTTTTTTAATTTTGGATAAACTCTTGTAGATTATGAAAGCAAAATAAATAAATCATTATCTTTGGTTTATTTACTAAAGGACTGAAGAGGTTGGGATTTTAATTATCTCTTATTTTGGTCTTAATTATGGTATTTTAAATTTTCCTTAGACATACCTATAAAAACTGATTAAAGAGATTTAAAGAAAAACATTGTGTGTTCTAAGTATTGAACAAATACACTCGGAAATTAATATACCAATTGGCTTATTTTTTGTTATAAGTACACTGGGTATTATTAATGATTTAATAAGCTGTACTAAGCTTGGAGATCAGGTCATTCTTTAGACATCAAACGCATATATCACATCTTTCTGATACAGGTGCAGTACAATGCATGAATCATTGCCGCTGTGAAGTCATTTACAGAAAGTGTCACAGTAGCATAAAATAGGAGCACGGAAGAGATGAAGGAGAGGTTGAGTAGCTTGCTTGCGCGGCGTCGCCTCCCACTACTCCCCATTGCTGCGCGCGCGATTGTAGTTGCACAGAGTCATTCCCAGGCAAATCAGAGTGGCATTGATTCATGTGTTAAACTGTAGCTTAAAAATACTATAATAATGACCTCTTATTTAAATTGCACCAAATAATTTGGTCCCTCTGCAGTTGACACGGGTGCAATTTTGTGCAGGTACAGGGTTCACTCTGAACCTGCTGCTACCTATGTTTTTTACACCATACTACACCGTTCGCTTCAAATTCAGAACGAACAAGAAGTTTGCTGCTAGCAGTAACAGTGTCACTACATTTAAGACTGTGGTGATCACCTAGTAATTAATCGGATAGCATCAAAATGACGAGATTTTTTCATACCATATTTAATGGTTTTTCATAAATGCCTCTTGAAAATTCCTATTATTATTGATAACAAATTTACATGCAACTACTTCCATAATGATAACTCGGTTTTACCTTTTATTCCAGCTAGCTCTTTCTGAGCTTTTAATGTAGCTTTTTTAGCTTCCCTGACCGCTGCCATGTAATCTTTTAATTCTTGTAATTGCACCTGAAGATTCACCACTTTTTTAATATCTTTAAGATATTCTGCATCTATCTGGTCATTATCAACAGCTTCAGAACTGTCATCTTTCTCATCTTCCTTACCTTGCTTATCTTTTTCCGGACCCAGTACATCCGCCGAACATAACACAATGCAGAAAATTAACAGAAACACTTTTAGATAATTCATTGTTTCTCACTGATCTCGAATCAATGTTCAAATATTACCTTTCAAATGTTTCAAACACAGTTTAAAACACTTAAGTACATACGTGTACTTCTCAGTCCTAAAATTGATGAAAACCGTAAAACTTGCGTATTGAATTCCTTAATAATTTTACTATTTAAAACATAGAAGGATTAGTAAATCACTTTTCCCAAATTCTAATTAATCGGACTAAATTAATTTCACAAAAAATCGGCATTCAATAAAAATTATTGAATTTATATTACTTCTGCTATTCGTGAACGAATAGTATGAAATTTCATGAAATTCGTGAACGTTCCCGAAGAACTTTTGATTGACATCAATCAATCATTAATTGATTGACTTAAGCAATCGTACAGACATAATACACACAGAGTATATTTTGTATTACTAGTTTTACTAGTATAATACATTTATGCTAGCGTCACGTACAATACAAACCAAAAAATTAAGTTAAAAAACATTAAAATTAAAAGTCAGATTTAACGATTAAATTAAACAAAAGTCTGTAATTCTTTACTCAGTTGTAAGAAGAAACAGTTTCAATGCTACGATTGAATGTTGAATGTAATTATACTCTATAATTGAAATTGACGTTTTGGTTTTTTTATTGCTTCAAATATTCTGTGCACTGCCTGCTCGAAAGCTTGAATTGGCTTGGCTTGGAAAACAAGTTTTGAATTGGTTAGTTTAAAAAATTAAATAAAATAAAATTATGTACGGAAATATGTATGTGGACACTATTTTCAGCAGTGAATAATTTATTAAATTTAGTGTACTTTTTACCGAATATTAAGTAACCTCAATCAAATATGCTGAGGCTACCGGCAAAAACTTTAATATGTACAAATAATACTACGTGGCGACGAACAAGATGGAAACATTCTTCGAGTAGTAATACAAGAAAAACATTCATAGATTATTTCATAGATGAACATAGTCATAAGCATGTAAAATCAAGTTCTGTAATTCCACTGTCTGACCCTACAGTCCCTTTTGTTAATGCTGGTATGAATCAGGTAAATTTTCATTATTTATTTATAATTTCAATATAAATTGAAAACATTTATGATACAGTAATTTACAAAATTGATAAAGCAATTAATTTAATTATGACATGAGTTTGGACTCAACTTTAAAAAGAGAGAACAACATAATTAAGTAACGACTTCATTGTATGTCTTATGTTGAGTTTTATCAATTTCATAATATTACTTGGAAAGGAAACAGTTAGTTTAATGAAAAAAAAACCCATATTTGAAAAAAAAACAATAATCCCTAAATCCTGAGTAAAATAATAAAATACAATAAAAACCAAATGGGCACTCCGATTACTGTTCCAATCCGTGAGGAACATAAACACGAGGCGATCTAGCAAAGTAGCGTGCCGTGGTAGCGGCCTCTGACAACCATGCATATCAAATTTTCACCCGTTACTAAAGTTAGGTTAGGAAATTCATACTTTCTTTTAATTTGAATTATGGTAGATAAAGTGTTTTCAATATTTTTTTGTGATAATGTTATCTTGTTATTATAATGTTCTTTTTACGGAATGGCAGCTATGTAAGTTATTGTTTGTGTTTAAATTTTATTTTAAATATCTAAGTTATTTAGTTTTCTCTCGGCAATTACCTTGTTAAATAGTGTTTTTTAGTGTATTATACTTACTGTTTTCGATTTATTATAATGCTGAAGTTCTATTCCCTCTTTCTAAAGTTGACCCTGAGTTTGAAATATATATTCAAGCTTAAAAGGAAGGAGTGTGAGGACCTCCCATACTAAATATTTTATAATAGAAATACAAGTTAGACTTCTTGGTGGCACGTTGCTCTGCTCTGCTTTGCACCTCACATTAATGCAAGTAAAACTTAATCTTTTTTTTTTTTAAATGGTTGACGAACATCCTATCTTGGTTGGATTTCAAACGTAATCACTGGTATCAACAAGATTTGCATAAATTGAATAAAATTATGTCGGTTTGCATGGTTATTTTTAACTTCAAATTAGTTTTGAATTTTAAATATATGTACTGTTATTGTTTCAGTTTAAAGGTGTGTTCCTAGGAAAAACTAAAGCACCGTGTCTTCGTGCAGTTAATTCACAGAAATGCATCCGTGTCGGTGGGAAACATAATGACCTTGATATTGTAGGCACTGATGGTTATCACCATACCTTTTTTGAAATGCTCGGTAACTGGTCTTTCAGTGATTATTATAAGGTATTTTTATTTTACTAAAACATTAATTTTAATAGAGAGAAAGTGGGAGCTATGACATATTCAGATGTCAAAAGGGATAGCTAGGATAGGGAGTGGTAGAGATTGGTACACCGACAAGAGTAAAGCTCTTAAATTAATAATGTTAATGATAGTGTTATGAGGAGTCAGTCACTTTTGTATTATACATCTCATAAACCATTGATACTTCAGTAGTTCATGGTATAAAACATTTGAATATAGCTAATTATTCACAAGCTGTATTAACCTAAAATTCATGTTTAATGCAACCTAAAACATACAAAAGTAAACATGATTGAAAATAAAATAGATCTTGAAAAATTTCTTAAAATTATATATAAATAAATATTTCTTCCCACAGATAACAAAGAATGCCTATTTTGGATTTTTTGCTATGTCAAGATCGTATTTCATATTTCAACACAATTTATCATCTTTGTAAAAACTTCAATTCCCTTTAATACAAGAAGTTAGGTGTATAAAAATTCAGTACTGGGATTTTAAACTCACATTTAATATTTTAAAAACTCTGATTGCTATATCACTGCTATTCTACTACCTAAGGTAATAATAATTATATGTTAATAAAAAAATTACAGAGAGAAGCTTGCATGATGGCATGGAACCTTCTTCTTGGACCATATCAGTTGAAACCAGAGAGCTTATTAGTAACATATTTCTCGGGTGACCCAATGCTTGCATTGAAGGAAGATATTGAATGCAGGGACATATGGCGATCTATTGGGTAATTGAAATGGTTCATTTGCTTTTTTTTGTTAGTATAAATTTTATTTTAAAAATAACATTTTGCAATTATTATTATTTAAGAACAGAAAATAAAAGACTATTACAATTTTTCACTTTAGAATAATAGTATTGTTTCAACTGACCATTGTTGGCTTTTTGGGTTCCAAAATAAAAAATATTAAAAAAAAATATTTGCATGATTCACGGTTTCCTTTTGCATCATATGGAGCAATGCTATTATATTACAACCGCTCAGCATCTAGAGTTTAATCCCTTTAAGTTAATTAATGGTGCTGTATAGAAGGAATGACAATAATTTATATTTTCACAGGCTACAATCTAGTCAAATCCAACCACATGGTGCAATTGATAACTTCTGGGAGATGGGCGCAACTGGTCCATGTGGTCCTTGTACAGAAATCCACTATATCAATACAGATGGCACTCTAACTGAGATATGGAATTTAGTATTCATACAATATAACAGGTGTGTCAATTTAGTTGAAGTCCTATGTTATACATGTTCGGATCCATATACTTTAGTGGTGTATTGGTAATTGTGTATAGATTGTAAAAATTATATTTAAAAAATACTTTGTACTTACTAAAAATATACATTAAAGGATAATTTATTTAAGTCTAAGTAAAGTTAATGAAATGGTATTATTGGGCCTTACCATTGATGCTAATTTATAGGGGTCCACATGTTGTTAGAGTAGCCGGTAAACTGAGTTTTGCAGTTTTTGTAATTATGCATATAAGAATAATAAAATAACCTATATTCCTGCTGCAAGGTTGGTTTATTGTAGCTACTTTCATAACATAATATCATATGGCGTGCTGCTCTGAAAATCAAAGAAAGTCGCTGCCTGACATTCTGATAATAATTGTTTTACGAAAAGTGCTATTTGGGCTCCATATACATTAAAATCTATTGACTAACTTTAAAGAAATAGACATTTTTTCAATAAGTGTATATAAACGTTTATATTTTTTTGATTTATTTGTTATTTTCATCACACAGAAACAAACTTACATAATTGTTTTTCCATGAAATCTAAGTATATACTAATGCACTTGTCAATAAGCTTTTAAATAAATAAAAATTAATACCGATGATTACAGGGAAAATGATGGCTCAATCACCAGTTTGCCAACGCGCCATGTGGACACTGGAATGGGCTTGGAAAGATTGACTGCTCTTTTACAATCAGTACCATCAAGTTATGACACTGATTTGTTTCAACCAATTATTAAGGCTATAGAAAAGGTAATATGATTTCTGTGAAAAAAAGTGTTTTATAATAATATAAATAATTTTTATGTTACATTTTATTAAATTTATTTTATCTACAATTCAACTTTCATTTTTTTAGCATCATTCTACTGCGGCGAGGCGCAACTGTAATAATAATAATAATGTATACATCACAATAACGTCTATGCCCCAAACTAAGCATCAGCTTGTGTTCTGGGTGCCAAGCGAATACACCACATACATATAACAACCAAGACACAGTACCAGTATCTATATTCGTCGTCACTGTAAACACAGTTACCTTCTCCTGTTGAGTAAACAAATCAGTTAGACAATGACACTATGTCAAACACATTGTCAAATTTCCGAGGAAGTATAATGAAATATACCAAAACCCATTAACTCATCTATCATCCTTTATAGATGTATTAGAAATTTATGAAATTGACAAAGAACTTGGCTTTTTATAATGCCAACTTGTAACTACATAACTAAAACATATTTAAACAATTTCAGTTAATGATTATAACAATAACAACAATATACTTTAATTAAATATTGTGGTTTCAGACAGGGAAGAACTGTCCACCATATACTAATAAATATGGCAGTTCGCAAGTAATAGATAATGCATACCGCTGCCTAGCAGATTACTCTCGGATGATCAGTGTGTGCCTCGCGGATGGGGTATTTCCTGCTAGTAGGTAAGTAATTTAGTATTAGAATCTAACATAGAATAACGTTGCGTTCATATAAGTTGGTTATTGCCACACATAATACTGTTATGTGCATCTCCTCAACTTTATTAATGATACATTCTTCTCTGTAATTTCATTCCAATAGGTTCAGTAAAAGACTTAAACGCGTTGATTTTATTTGCTGGGAATTCTGAAAAATGTTAAAACAACTAATACCATTCCCAAATTTTTTAACTAAAGTCCGTTATATTTTATTTCGAAAGTATAGGCAATTTTAAGAAACTTATTTTCTTTTTGGATCGGTATTTACTTAGATATATTGAAAATTCTTATAATGTGACGTCACCGGGTGGAATTATAAGTTTAGCCATTGCCGTTGCTTATTTATAAAAACATTGACGCTATTAGGGCAGCACTATGCGGGTAAAAGAGAAGGCACCCGCGTAGCGCTGCCCCTGACGCTCGGCTCCGATCGGCGAGTGTGCACAGCCGGCGGCCTTTTACATCGGTGGCACGTATTATACTTATATTACGGACAGCAGTTTTTGTAGTTATGCTATATGCTCAGATGTACTTTATGAACATTTTTGTTTATTATATATTTATTTACAGTTTGAATCTAAAACAGATAATGAGAAAATCATTCAAAATAAGCGAAGACATATTCAAATGTAAAACTGGTATGTTGTCTGAGTTGTACGATCGTGTCGCGGAATCGTTGGGGCCTTCGTATCCTGAACTTTACGAAAAGAGGCGAGATGCAAAAATTATCATAGAGTACGAACAACAAGCTTACGACAAGTTAAAATCAAACTTGAAAAGAAAATGGAAAGATTTGTCTAAACATTATCCAGAAGTTGAGTACTTAAATGACGTCGAACTGTCAGGATTCGCCGAAGGGTACAAACAGTTTAAACAAGTAAGTATTTCATATTATATATATATTACAACTCATGAGGTGTTTTTTGACCATAAATTATACAAAAATAGAAAGGGTAGGGCGAAAATATGAGGTTGAGATACCATTTTCATCGACTCCTATAGTACAGGCTAACCACCCAGTTTAGGAGCCGGTGACGGACTGATATCTGATGACTACTTCTGTACAACCTTTATTATACCTATTTGCTAATTGCTTTTATTGTATGTTGCAAATAAATAAATATTATTATTGAAAAGGGCTGTAGGTGTACATAAGTGGGTGAAATTGCTAAATGCTAAAAAATAACAGATCTAGGGTACACTCATGTCTTTGGCAAATGTCCAGCGTCCATAGAAACGCCCATAGAAACTATTGTTTTCCTCATAAAGGCAGACATCTTTGTATTATACTGAATAAATTTTTTTCACATTATGGGGCTTTTTAACTATCCGTAATTGTTTTTACCTGTTGCTATACCCAGACATTTTAAGCTAATAAATGACTTATGTTTTTAGAGGAGTTATAATCGGCCAATCAGCGTGTTTAAATTGACAGATCACTAATTCAAAATGCGTCTCAGGCAACATTAATTATTGTTTATACATTATTTTAATTCATACAGTTGATAAATTGTTAGTATTTTGTGCCTAACACGATTAAGGAAATTCAATTTATATTTTTATAGAGTTCTTATATAGGTAAACGGTTGTATTATCTAAGATCTCCAAAAGAAATGTCTAATTTTCAGGCAATGACTCACAGTAAATCAACAACAATACCTGGCGATGTTGTCTTCAAGTTATATGATACACATGGTTTCCAAGAGGACGTAATAGACAGGATAGCAAAGTTAAATCATTTGACCATAGACAAGGATGGTTTTCATAAACTTCTGGCACAACATAAATCGAGACATAAAGCATCTTTCAAAGAACAAATTGATTCAAATAGAGCTTTACATTTCGATAAAGTTATTAAAAGATTGATAAAAAATGGAATGAATTCTACAAACGATGCATACAAATATGAATATACCTATTATAACGATAAAATCGAATTTAAACCGTTGGAAACTAAATTAATAGCTATATTAAAAGAAAATGGTGAATCGATAGAATCTTTGAAAGTCAATAACAAACAAAATTATTACTTAATTACACAAAACACAAATTTTTACTGTGAAGAAGGTGGCCAAAGTGCAGATCGTGGAAAAATTACTTTAAACAATGAGATTTTATTCGATGTAGATAGTGTTTTTAAAATAAAAGACTTTGTCTTCCACAAAGGATATTTTGAAACTGAATTTAGCAATGAATGTGTCAAATTGAACGATAAAGCCCTATTGACAATAGATAGTGAGAGAAGATTGAAAACAATGAGAAATCACACAGCAATACATCTGTTGAATGCTGCGATAAGAAGAGTTTTGCCAGAAAGTGTTGTTTGTCAGACCGGTTCATATGTGTCTGATGGCGGCCTCATTTTGAATCTATCTGTCTATGGTACTAAACTCTCACAAGCTGTGATTGCCAAAACCCAAAACTTAGTGAGGTAGGTTTCTTTTCTATTAAAAACTTCACAATTTCATGTGGTCTTGACAGTGAACTAAGAATATATCTCATTGGAGTATTTGCTAAAAGTCAAATAACATATTTGCAAAAAATATTTGTATGTATTTATTTATACAAGTTGTATTTGATATAGAGCTTTTATTGAAAATACATGTTCGAGATATATGTGTGATTATACCTATGATCTATTATAAAGGTGTATCCATTTTAAGCAATAATTATTTTTTTTTATTGTGTATTCAAACACACAGTTTAATGCCCTTTATCACAAAACACAGTGAACTGGTTCATAAAATCATTTGAAGCAATTGAAACAGTTAACATCTGTCTTTGATTGTGTTATTTATCAAAATGGTACATTTGAATCATTTTTTTAATACAATAACCAAATTATACCATATTTATTCATTTATTTATTATTTCATATCAAGTACCAAGGACTCATTTGTTAGTAAAACACATACGTTATAACAGTCAAAATTAAAATAAACTACAAATTACAAATCAACCTCAAATTGTAAAAATTAACTAAATCGTATGCAAGATTTATATACTATATCTATCCTATATGAAATGGCTATCCGAGAAAGAACACAAGTCACAATTTTCACGAAATAGTAAGTGATGCTATTCTTTTCATGGACCCATGCCCTCTTGCAAGCGACCAGTTCACATTATATGAAGGCGGCGACAGTGACCAATAAAAGGACAATCATACCTTTTTGATATCATCGCCAGGATAGTGTTAGGACTGCTTCGCATCTGGCGCACCAGAGATACGCACCGCTTGCGCATTGTGGCATAGAAGCAGTCGGTGCGCGCCTGCGCAAAAATGCCTGACGCGCTACATTTTCGAGGCAGCCCCATTAAGACCCTGAACGTGTTATTGTACTGGACACGGAGGGCCTCATATGATTTTTTCGCCCATATTCACGCACAGACTGCACGTGTAGAAGGATGTACAATATGCTCTGAAAAGTGTTATCTTAACTTCATATGAACAGCGTGGAAACCTGCGGGCTATCATATTAGCTCTTACTGATAAGGCCCTCCGCTCCCTCTCAATATCATGGTCGTCCACTAAGTCAGGCGTCACCAGGTGACCCGGGTACTCAAACTGTGTAGCCCTTTCCAGAGAGACTCCACACAGCTTAATGGGTGGCACCTCAGCGACACACCCAGTACACTCCTCAAAGACCATAAACTTACTCTTACTAACATTGTACATCAAACCATGACTCTCAGCATATGCTTGACATGTACTTAGCAATCTATTCAGCCCACAGGGCGACATTTTTACAACATCACTGTTTCAAATAAATGTTTATTCTCAAATTACATCATGTCTATGCACTATATCCTTGTTAGTGAGTATAATGACAACATGCAGTCTTCATACAGTTTTGGTTCAAATCTGAAAGTGCCTGTCAAAAAAATATATATATTCTGTTAGAAGCAGTCCGTCTGAGCATATATTACTATGACACTAAATCTGGGCATTCTGTTTAGATTTATTCGATTTAAAAATCTCTGTATTCATACAAATATTTTGGTTTATCTTAATTAGAATCAAAACAATTCATTTTCCAAAATTCTCCTTTGTCAAAAATTTATGAACACAGAGAATTTTTAGTATGGCGCGACAGTTCTAAGTCAATTATTTGACATGAAAACCATAATTGTGCCAGATCATAGTGATATAATTATCTATTTATTTTATTTATTTATTTCACACTAGCGACCGCCCGCAGCTTTGCTTGCGTAGACGACACATTCCTGTTATAGGTAGGTACTGTTAATGTTCGATATGGTTTATACGTAGATACTTTTTGCTAAAACTAATATTGGTTACACCCAATCAAACTTTCAATCTTCATTCCCCCCACTCCTTTAAGAAAACCGACACTCCCATACTTTTCACCTCCCGTTTCCCACTCTTAAAATGTGGAAATCCAAAAAACCTGAAACACATTATTATTTATTTATGCTAAAATTTTAATGTTTCTAACTTTAAAGAACAAAGACTCATACAAAGCCCATTCATCCTTCCCACCTTAAATTTAAAATTTCTGAATAATCCTATCTTAAAAATTAATACGTAATAAAATTAACCACTGTTTTAAATTTCAGCTTCCTAGACTTAGTAGTTTCGGCTTTATCTACGTTGACAGATCAGTGAGGACAAACGACAGACAGACACAAAAAGTAGCTGTCACTCTCGACAACCGTCTTTTACGTCTGCAAAGTTTCATTAAAATCTGTTTAACCGTTATAGAAATAAGCTTGAATAGACACATAGACGTACAGACAGACAGACGGGTAAAAAGTTGCTTGTTGACTATCTTCTTTCATGTTTGCAAAGTTTCATTAAAATCTGTTCAGTCGTTTTAGAGATTAGCTCGAATAAACATGTAGACGTACCTAAACAGACAGACAAAAAGTAGCTTACGCCACTCATGGCAACGTCACGTCACAAAAAGTAGCTCATTTCACTCTTGACAACCTTCTTTCACGTCTGCAAAGTCTCATTAAAATCTGTTCAGATGTTTTGCAGATTAGCTCGAATGGACCCATAGAAGCACAGACATACAGACGGACAAAAAGTAGCGTATGCCATTTTTGACCACCTCCTTTTCATACCTGTGAAATTTCATTAAAATCGGTTTAGCCGTTTAGGAGATTAGCTCGAATAGACAAATGGACGTACATATAGACATACAAAAAGTAGTGTATGTCACTTTTCACCACTTCCTTTTCATATCTGTGAAGTTTCATCAAAATCAGTTCAGCCGTTTTGGAGATTTCCTTGAATAGACAGACAGACAGATATTATGATTTTATATATATAGCCTATAGCCGTCCTCAATAAATGGACTATCCAACACAAAAAGAATTTTTCAATTCGAACCAGTAGTTCTTGAGATTTGCGCGTTCAAACAAACAAACAAACAAACAAACAAACTCTTCAGCTTTATAATATTAGTATAGATAAGATAACCAACAGTTTACATGTTAAAATTGCACATTTACATATAATTATTTAAATATAGTAAACATACATTAAATATTTTATTTAAAAAGGTGTTAATAACAAGGTATCCAAATTTAAAGAACTATTTGTATTTTTGTTTCAAAAGAAAAAAAAAACAAAACTCAATTAATTGTTAAATCTTGACTTATAATCTTCACATCTTACCGAAAGATGTCTACATTTAATTTTTCAAACGTTTATCCACATTGAAAACGTGTGAAAGCGCAGACGTTTTAAATCGAAAAAAACCAAGCATAATTTTCCTACAGTTTTGGTGTCATAATGATAAATGCTTAGATGGGCTAATTCTAACACAATATATATTTTTTTGATCCACACTTTCAGATTTGGACCAAAACGAATGATGTCTTTTATGGTTACAGTTTACGGTTGCATTACACTCTATAGTTTACATGTAAACAATGCTTAAATAAAGTGTTGAATGCTGCTTGATAATTGCCTTTCATTTACAAGTACCAATTAATATTCTTGTGTAAAAAAGTACATCTAAGGCCCACAATTTCTATAAAATACCATTAGTTTAAGAATGCTTCTAATATTTTAATTAATTTCGCTTATTATTCTAAAATATTTTTTTTGTAACATATTGTGATTAACCATAAATGTTTTGTTTTAGAAAAGTAATTTCAATGAACTTACCAATAGAAACATTGGTATTAGATAGTGTAGAATTGTCACAAAAAAGCAACATACTTACAGTCCCGGGAGAGACCTATCCAGAATCTGGACTTAGATTGGTACAGGCAGAGACCGATGACTTCTCGTCAAGGTAATTTAATAAATACTGTAAAAATCAAATAATATAATTTCAATTCAGTTCCCTAAGGTGCAGCCTGTGTGCTGATAATTTATTCCAAGGAATGAAAAACGAATGGATATTCACCCTTAGCATTTAGGTATCCACTCTCATGTGTTTGGTCATTTTTTATATATCTATATAGTCTGTCCATGAGCTATATACTGTGATTGGCTGATGTCGTCTTTTGTGTCATGTGTCAATTAAACAGTACATACAAAGACGTCACTATTTTTATTTACACTTCACTTCAGCCAATTTTCACTCCACTGCAGGGGCTTAGGCCTCCCCCTGAGAGAGAGGGGCTTGGAGCTTAAATCCACCACGCTGCTCTACTGCGGGTTGGGGATTGTAACGACCGCCATCTATTGACAGCGCTCGGGACCGACTGCTTAACGTGCTCTCCGAGGCACGGAGTCAGTGGTAGTTAATGTACTTAAGTTAGAAAAAAACTCATTGGTACACGCCCGGATTCGAACCATGGCCCTATGGCCTTATAAATTTGAGACAGATTCGTTTCGCTTTGGGCTATCGCATTACACTAAAAATAATAATTTTAGGTTATTTTATTTATGTATACACTGTTATGTTAAACATAGTCTGGAATTATAGAACTTATAGAGCTTACCAAACTATACAAAAAGTTTCAAGTGAGCAGGTGGTCGCCATCTAACAGTTACCAAGAAAAACATGTTTAAAGTTTCATAGGATTTTTTTCGAAAGTCGTTTCTGAGAACGGAACAATGAAATTTGTTGTTGGGGTTGTTCCACCCACCCGCACTGGCGTACCGTAGTGGATTAACCCCCTCATCCCGAGAGGAGGTCTAAGCCCCTGCAGTGAGTTATAAACGGGCTGATGGTGTGGTATGGTATTGAGGCTGATAACAACATTATACAGTATGAGTAATGTTAGGTATTGAAAAGGTTTGATAATACAATAAGACCCAGAAATGCAAGCCTTGTTGGCAATGGGATGGACCCTATAGTGTTTTCATATGGGTGTCTGCAAAATATAACAATGAATCTTGTGACAGTTGGACTTGAGATTCATAGACCAAGTGCAATTACGTAGTGCACTGTAGTTATCTGAATTTGTAAATAATATGTACAGGGAACTATGCTGTGGCACGCATTTACCTTCAACTGGACATGTGCAAGAGTTTTGTATAACTTTGGTGAAAGGTATCGGAGGGAATTCACCTTCCATACATGCTTTAACTGGCGACGCTGCTTTACAGGTACATTATCATTTTTGTTTAATTATAAATATTTACTAGTAGTAATAATTTCATAACGTTTTTGATATACAATATTAACAAAGAAGCTATGCGGATATAATATCGCAGACACAACAAATGAGGCTTTTCAGGATGACAGTTAGAGAATAAAAACAAGCTTTCTAATATTGATAACAGATGGTGTTGTACTAAAGTTAGCTGTCAATGTCACTAACATAGTGAACTAATAGGGAATTCCACACTTTGTTTTTGGCCACCAGGGCAACGCTTTAGACAGAGATGCCAATCTTATGATGGGGAAAGGATAGATTAGTGAAAATGTATTATACAACAGTGTTAAGATAAGAAGTTATTGCTAGCAATATTTTGATATATTATCTATTAAAAATAAATAAACTGAATCATGAATTTCTGATTGTATATAAAATACACTAGAAAACAAAAAGAAATCCCAAAATTCAACTTTACTCATACGACGAGAACGATATTGTATTTTAGCGTGTGACAGATAACCTCTCTACAGTCTCAAAAAGTGACATCTGGTAAACGGAGGCTTATTGGCATTAATTATTTTTTTCATACCATGTGTACACCACTAAAGACAACAAAAGAGTGCATATTCAAGTGACAGCAGGGATAGGCTGTGAAAAATAACATATAAAATTTAAAATTCTCTAGTTGTCTTTATGGCCTGTAGACACAATTTTTCATTTAAACCATTAAAATTTTATGAAAATTTTAATAATTATCAGGTCAAAGATATGTGGTCTCGTGCTCAAAAACTCCAAGAAATCATGGACATGATAGAGCCTCAAAAGTTGACAGAGGAAGCGACAGACATAAAACAGAAATTAGTTACTCTGTGCGGTACAAGCGGTACGCCGCAAGGGGAACACGCACAATGTATAGAGCTGTTAGATAAATTAAAAAAGCAAGCGACTGTGAAAAACGATATGGCGTTACAGTGAGTACCAACCTATTTGTACGTAGACTAGTAAAATTATAGCCGCATAAAAAAAACCGGACAAGTGTGAGTCGGACTTACGCCCTGAGGATTCCACTATTATATAACGTATTTTAATGTATCTATTGCTAATCGACTCTATCGCTTCTCATCGCCAGATTTATTTAATTTAGTATTATTTGGTAAATCAGCTTACAAAAATAGTACAGTCAAATTAGTAAAAAGAAACAGATGACACAATAACGCTTACAAAAAATTTAAAATATTCGAATATACCCTTAGAATAGGGTAGTTGACTCATTTTTTATTATTATTTTATATAAAAGTGTTTTCTATACATATATAACAGTGAAATAATTTAAAATAAATAAATTATTATTAATAAAGATTTGATTTTTTAAAATGCCCTGTTAGACAGAGAGGGCAATACCACACGATGTACTGGCCTATGACATCTTTTAATGAAAGAGACTGAGATAATCTTTCAATAGCTTATAAATTCCATGCACTTCAACCTGTTATAATTGTGTTTATAAATGTTATGTTTAATTTCTATATTTCCTTAGTGCGTATAATATTTTCAATATTAGTCAAATACTCTATTATAAATTTTAAGATTTCTCCTTTACTTATGCAATGAGACCTTCTTTTATGCCAAATTTCAAGATACTAAGTTTTGTTGATGCCAGAAAATACGATTTTAAGACTCAATGCTGAATCGACGCCATGTCTTTTTATGGGCATTGATTTGGAAACTTGAATTTTCCACAGGACTGGAGCCATAGCCTTTCATACTTGATATTAGTTTCCACTTGAAACCTTTACCCATTTCTGAGAAAACTGTTGACAGACAGACGGACAAGCAACAAAAGTAGGTATAAGGTAAAGTAAGGGTTTCCGATTTTTCAGCTTTTGAGGTACAGTTTATAAGTCATACTAGCTTACATTTTTTCAGAATTGTTTATCTCATAGTTGAAGAGTTAAATTGGGCTTAAGGGAGGCACACTTTTTAGGGCTATAGGAGCGCATATTTCTATAGCTGTTGACATAAATGAAAAAGCATTTTTACCTCTGTAACCTCTGTATCATTTTTAAAGACCTGTCTGTAGGTATCCATATGTTGATGTGTGCTAGATTATTTTTTCTACACCGTTATATAACGGTTCAGGGATTACACCTACATTCCTAATTTCATCTATATAAAGCCAATAGTCTTCTAGTAAAATGGCTGTGACAGACAAATGGACAGGGCAAAAATATAAATAATTTTGAGGGCCTAATTAATGATATTAATTTTGAAAACGAAGTAATGAGGACATTATGTGTGTTAAGATATTATGCAGGCAGGATCGCAAGCAAATGCTAGTATCATCATCTCATAACACATGGGCAAATAATACACTGTCAAAAAATTCTCTACTGAAGTTACACAGACTATAAAATAAATGGTAACCAAAACTTGAATCGATCCCGAGCGAAGCTGGGACGAAATAATAGTAAAAAATATATTAAGATGCTTATCTATTACAGAACAATAGCCGAAGCTGAAATGCGAGATCTGGTCGAAGAAATGGAAAAGAAGGGTCAGACGTTCATAGTGCATTTCCTGAGATGCTCGTATTTAATGAGCACAGTGTACGTGAGCGCAGCGTTAGGACCCTGCGAGCGCGTACCTGCTTTAGTACTCGGATGCGCCAATGGAATAATACACGCCGCTTGCCGTGTTCCACAGGTGATTTTCATTATTGGTATAAGTCGCGCCAAACTTCTAGCGCTTTAAAGCTGTCACTCGCTTCGACTTCACAACAAACTAGTTGAGCGTAAGCTGAGTTCACGTTTATCAGTGTTTGACATCTGACAAAACTGGAGTTGTCTATTTAGATCTCCATATCTACATAGGACTTTGTGACTGCATAATAAAAAGTATGTATATATATCAGTTGTCTAGTAGTAGTATAATACAAGCATAATACTTGCTTACTTTGGGACTAGATGGAGCTGTGTGGGATGTCCCAGATATTATTCTTATTAATAAAATTAATAGAAGTGGGAAACTGTTTTCTAAATAGTAATCTTTGCACAATACTTGATACTGGTATCGGGTCTTAGTTGTTACATGTGTGTGGTGTCTTCGCTTGGTACCCAAAACACAAGCTAATGCTTAGTTTGAGGACTAGAAGTTGTTGTGATGTATACATTATTATTATTTTTATTATTATCATTATCTATTTCCTAGAGAGAATAGCGCTAAATTCAAATAAACTGGCGACTCCTAAGTCGTTACGCGAAGCAGCTGGGCCTTCAATATGAGGGCATCTTAGATAGTAGAATAATTTGAAATATTTTGGTAAATTACACATCAAATGTATTTTCAGAAAAAAAATTTCTTAAATTTTTTTTCCAGTATTTTTTTTGTAACACTGAGAACAATCGCTTACAAGAACTGTGACTAATTTGCCTTCACAGGAATAGAAAAGAAGATATCTACTGTCATAATTTTAAATCGGCAACTTAAAACTCGTCACGCCAAGCGTTATTACTGCATTAATTTCGCGTCGAAATTAGTTATCAAAGGAAAAACAATATCTTAAATAAAATCAAAAGGATAATATTAGTTTCGTACTTTACATTGTTTTTAAAGTTATAAGATCAGCAAATTTCCCTTTCAGCATTACATCAGTGAAAACTTCAATGCTGAGAAATGGATAGCATGCATTTTACCCATATTCAAATCTGAATTGGTGCCAAACAAGCAGGACCATTCTCGTTTGTCTTTCGCTGCCATGGTTGGAACCAAGGTAAGTGAAAACATCAATCTATAAAACTAAGCCTATCCGTCTGTCTGTCTAATTACGATAATTTCATTTAGGTATTAACTGAAAATTCAAACATGTGACAATGTTCTCAGAGTTACATGTTATGAGTACCAATTAACCAACCGATATTGACTGACCGATTGGCCGGGCGACCGGAGCCAAGGGTCGCGGATTCGATGCTCGCCCGCGACAAATATTTGTGTGCATGAATATGTCTATTTCTTCCATGTCTGGCTGTAGAAGTATCTATATGTGCATTTATTATAAAGAATATCAAAGTATGTATATTATTTCTGTAGTACCCCATAATATAAGCGTAATATTTGCTTACTTTGGGACTAGATGGCGTTGTGTGGGATGTCCGAGATATTATTATTATTATATGAACCTTTAGTAGAAGTAATACTTATTACAAATCAAATCCAGAACTGCGCTTTACGTACGACTTACGAGACAGATGACAGATGTTATTCGTGAAAATTGGAAAAAAATGTGGTGAACATAATAGTGCATTATGATGCAAGTACGGTAAGCTGCATATTATAGTCGACGTGTTTATAGGCACGAGACGAAGCTGAGTGCTAATAATAAGCTGATGACTATAATAGACAGTTTACTGAGTACAAGCATCATACGACGTTTTTCAATACATTTGCGATTAAAATTAGGTAGACATTTCAAATGTAATAATGGCGGGAGCTAAGAGTGCGAGCGGGTTGCTTTTCGCGGTTTACGCATGCCTCACAAACAGAATGCTCGTTTGTGATTGGTGTAAAGTAATAAGGTCTAGTACTGTAAAATACAGCATTACGGTACAAGTTTCGATGTCATAAAGACCATATTAATAGCAAATGTTTTGAAAAAACAGTTACAAAACACAAATACATCAAAATAGCCTTATTGGCCATGTTTCACTGTACAAACGCAAGCCACGCAAGTTTACACCCGCTATCAGGCGCGCAAAGTTGCTCTGCTACAACTGTGACTATGTGTAGGGTAAGATTGCCACACGAAACTCATTTGCGATTCTAGAGATGTATGAAGATAGGAACAATTTATAATGTGAAAGCTTAAGATAGCATAATGGGTGTGTGTAATAGTGTGTATCGAATAGAGCATTTTCTTTCTTTCTTTTAT
This sequence comes from Luffia ferchaultella, assembly GCA_949709985.1. Taxonomy (NCBI): domain Eukaryota; kingdom Metazoa; phylum Arthropoda; class Insecta; order Lepidoptera; family Psychidae; genus Luffia; species Luffia ferchaultella. The sequence goes on along the minus strand of OX453256.1, from coordinate 15,316,126 downwards.
AACAATTATGATGGAACATTTCATACTTAGCAATAAAACCTTGTGCGAAATTTCAAACTCAGTGATTAGACACACCATACGTCATTATTTTAAACAAACATTTTGTTAAATTACATATTCTTATACTTACATATAATTACATATAATGTCATTTTTACTTTATTTTCCAATATGAATTTGTCACAGACCAGTCAACCTATAGACCACGCTTTAATAAACGTCAGTACGAAAACGAAATCGCCAAAAAGTGGCGGGGTGCGGGGAGAGGTCGGCTAGTTTTCATTGGCTCGTTCAAAATTGACAATTTAATGGCTTCCAACGTGCTTCCAACTGACGGCTCACTAGTGACTTAGTTATGTAGTGTCACTACTTAGCCTTGGCGAATGCTACTCCCTGTCAAAGCGTGGTCTATAAGGTTGACTTGTCTGTGGAATTTGTACATGTGGGTAACACAAAATTCTACTTCCATATTTGGTCTCTGTGTATATTTTTTTGCTCACATTGATGTCACGATAGGGTATTTCTATGAACATCCATGTCTGAAAGATAATATGCTCGGGGACGTTGTGACCAAAAGTTTCTATTTGAATTTTTGCCAGTTGAAAGCACTTACCATACCATCAGTCCATTAATGCCCCACTGCATGGGGTTTAGGCCTCCCCTTGGGAGGAGGCGGCTTGGAGTTTAATCCACCACGTTGCTCCAGTGCGGGTTGGTGTATTTTAACGACTGCCATCTATTGATAGCAACTGACAATTGACAGACAGACTGACTGACTTACAGAGCTCAGAACAAAAAACGTTCGCAATTAAAGACGTTTTAATGAGATTTTTTTTAAATATATTACAGGTCAGTCTCATAACTTGCGAGCAACTGGTTCAAGATGCTATGTACGCCGCTACGAGGTACGCTGACACTCATGCTCGTTCGTCTCTCGATCCTCATCACAAATATGGCAGCTCTAATACAAGTTCTAGTCAGAATAGAAGGCAGAATTAGATATTGATGTAATAAGCAATAAAAAAAGGATATTATAATTACTACATTATGCATACCCTTTTCCGCTGAACGTAGTCTAAACTTATGGAGCGTGTACAGCTTATCGACCTAAACAAAAAGCCTCAAGCAGATAGCGCAAACTAATGGTTACCGAGAAAAACATGTTTAAAGTCTATTTTTTGCTAATCATTTTTTTTTAATAGCAACCAATAAAAACGATAATACATGAAACTAACTCCAGAAAACATCAAGAGACTGTGTAACGAATCGCTAAATTGGAGAGACGCTACTCGTGAAACATCTGATAAGGTCAATGACCGATTAGTGGATTTTTAATTTGGCGGCTGACGGTATACTGACTGTCTCGGAATAGTATTAGATAGAGTAGACTAACCAAGCATTTGCGTTGTCTGTATTATGAATTTGTTTTTCTCGGTAACCGTTAGTTTGCGCCACATACTTGAAACTTTATGTTCAATTTGTTAAGGTGTACGTGTTCTTTAAGTCTGAACTATGTTCAGCCACACACGGCACGGTAAAGTGTCGATTAAAGTTTGTTTTCAAAACACATATTTTGTTGTACTAGTATTGTTTCAGTAATTATTATGCCTATGACCCCATTGTGTAAACTTTTTGTGTTTTGAAATATCCTTTTGGTCATGGAATAAAATAATTTTATGAACTAATGTGATTTAGAAAAGAAATTAGAAGGGACGATCTACAGTAGTGTTATGAACATGAAATGAAAGGGGTGATCAGGTTCGCTGTTGTGTTAATTACCTCAATAATCTTGAACATTCTCAGTGTGATATCTTCGTTCAGGATTATATTTTTATGATAATATTTATTTAATAGATATTGATAATGATAATATGGGGTACAAAAAGGGCTGATTGAATGAATGGAATGGAATATAATAAGGGTTTAAGTATGGAATTGACATTCTAGTTACTGCTCATTTTGAATGAAAAGAAACCGGCATGGCGAAAGTTTTTAATTGAAAACGTTTTCAAATAAAAGCCACTGTGTTCTAATTTCAAATCTAGAAAACAATTTGATAATCGCTTTTCAATTATTTTCACTATCGCGTTTGCGCTGAAACATGAACAGTTCCGTCGTTTCACTAACACAGCAGATACGGCTTGTGACATCAATAATGTGTAGAGAAAACATGACTAATGAACGCACCGCACGTTTTTTCTTTTCATTTGGTTGCTTTCACAGTGGAAATTTTTATAAACAATTAACCAAGAAGTAGACCAGCCATTACACTCCAAAATGAAGAAATGCACAGCACAATCGAACATCGAATCCATATCAATTTGCTGCAGAATTAGCAGCCTACGCACAATATTGACTCATTTGCGCCAAATTGGCAAAATTATACCCTCGGTCACACTCGAATTAGGGCCCGTTTATAATTCTTTTCGCAATTTCTACAAATTTATGGGAAAAAGTGTGTTCTAGAGAAATAAGCAGCAGAAATCGTCTTAACGAACTTATCTAGTCCTGCTCCTTAGAGTTCTATTGTAGAAACATTCATGATTTCACTATTAGGTGGCAGAAATTCTTAGAGAATATGGATAATTATCATAAAAGTTATATGATTAAATAAATACGATAAAAAATTTCTTAGTTTATTTTTTTCCTAAATCAAACGACAGTTTCATACTTAACCCCCAAATTTTGATTTTGGTTTTCATCAATAATTTTTTTTTTTTTTTTTCAAAAAAAATTGCTTAATTAAACCATAAGTATGCAGCATTTTGTACTTTTTAAAATATAGGGGAGTACTAAAGCTACCCAAACCCTATTATACCACTCTATCCACTCAACTCCCATGACGCGGCTTCCATGGGTTCCTAGGATATCTTTTTCGCCACTTAATTCTTATATTCAGGATCAGAATAGGATTGACAACGTCATGCCCGTAACAATTTCAATCCCATGACTATTCAGAGGATCTTAAGATAATTATTTGCTGACTGGGGCCCATTGCTTTTTTTTTTAAAGTTATTAAAATGAAACATAACAAATAAATGAAATATGTGATAAGATTTTTACACTTAAAATCAATAAAAAAAATGGTTGTGGCCAAGTGGTACAAATTAAAGTATTTTTAAGTAAAACATTAATGTAAGTATATTTTGGAATATAATAAATTTGCTATTGCGATCTTTTGATTATTTACGTATCTAGATTGATCCACGCGATACAATTACTATGATTGGGATACCATTATTGGGTCAACTCTTATATGTTTGTATTTGTGACTAAACACACCACATATTTACTACGCCATATTACCCATATACTAACCGTCTCTGTGTGCATGAATCAAAAGTGAACAGTTACTAAGTTATATTTTCATCTACGTTTCTTGACGCCAAATTTCTATCTAGAGATGTATATAATCAAAGTTGCATTCTTAGACGACTAACAAAATAGAAAATAAAGAAACCATTCTAATTTAATTTTTCAAACATGCTTGGAATAATGTACTTAACTATCTTGTTCTAAGAAATATCTGACTGGTATTGTCTTGCTTATTAATTCTTTTTGGGATTACAAAATAAAATCGTTTTATTTTTTTATATGTGTTATCCTGTGTTTTATAAGTGGACCATTGTAATTTAAAATATGTCTATTTTTGGCAAGTCTCGTGTACCATCCTTTCAAGCAATATTATTGCCCAGTTGCGTTCACCAAATATGGTCTGAATGTGAAGGTCGCTGGTATTGTTGTAACTAAACCGCATAAATAATTAATTTATATGCACTGTCTACTTTTTATAATTTTGAGATACAGAGCAACGGTGTCTACGGTCGGTTGACGTGAAAAGCAGTGTTGCCTGTTACAATATTGCCTTGCAATATATTTTTATGTATTTTTCGTACACTAAATATTCTTGACATTTTCATATTTATACCAACAATTTTCCATCTAATCCCTGAATTTTGCGATTTGTAGAATTATAAACATTGTCGTTTTTACATATACCCATGCACTATTAAAAATTTTTTTTGGGACAAGTTGTAACATGGCACATAATCTATAAATAGTCTATTGCGTTTCGATTTTGTAATTCCTGATTTATGTCAGTGTCTTCTACACACTGTTAGTATAATGATAACATCTTTTCACTTCTGAATAGAGAAAGTGACCACATATAACTTTTTTTTACCTCGAAGTCCAAAGTAAACTTGTCCGCACTTACACTTACATACCCGCCCGCACCCCCAACCCCCGGACTAGACCCCCCAACCCCTCTCACGAAACCTTCTCTCCATGGACCCTCTCGGTATACTTCACCCTCCTCTGACTAACTTTGACCCCTTGAGGCCTCGTGTTTGGGCTGAAACGATACGTACCGCACCAGTTACTCGCACTTTGGCGCCTCGCAGACTCGGCGGCCCTGGCACTCTAGGGAGTGCTCATGGAGCACCTGGGTCCTGGCTGCGAGCTCCCAACTAGGTCCTCGGCGATCTTCGAAGCCCCCCAACAAAGTCCGTCACGACACAAAGCGATTCTCGCTGCTGTGAACGCACTCCGTAGAGGTTCGGTCCGTCACAAATCGAAGGCAGGTTCTCGTAAACAACGGAAAATGCTACTGAATTTACGTACTAATCCTACCTTGATTCGACGTTTTTCGCGAAAAGGGCGGACGCTCCTGCGCCGTAACCCGTGGACGGATCCGGATTATTCAAATTTTGTCCGATTCTCCTTTAATGGGCGCAATCGATGATGTAAACAGAATCCCTATGCTGCACTCCGTCTTCCCGGAATAGGTCCCCGAAGTCACCTCACTTTTGTATGGAGAGTCGGTATTCTTCCGATCGCCCTTTTTTCGCTCCTGGTGGACGTATCTGGACGAATCAAAATTCTACCAACCTATCTTCGTGAGGTGTCGATCTGGTTCGACGCTAGTCCCGGTCACACGCCGCGCTCTCCCGATGTAAACCGAAGAAGGTCCTGTCCCGGATTTTTGCAGGAAAAAGTTGATTTCTCCGCAGCCCGTTGACGAATTTCGGTGAACCAAAAATCCCGAATGATAAAACTGCCAGGCGGATCCGACAACACTCGCGAAATTCCAATTCACTCAGTAACTTCCCCGGTTTCGACCGGTTTCTGACACTACACTCCCGATGGCCACTGAGGCGTTCTCTAGACTCCGGGATCGCCACAAACGATATCACTGGTGTATCAGAAACTGCTTTCAATCCGAGCAGACTCACACGCGTCTAGCGGTTTAATTCGAATTTATACGAATTTTTTTTTCGCAGAGCAGATATTCTTATGACTTTTAGAGTTCCTCAGCTGGTTTCGTCACCGAAAGGAATTTTGGTTTCGTCACCGTCACCGTTTTGGGTCCTCAGCTGGTTCTGTCGCCGCGCCATCTCCATGTCTATTAGTTTCCATGCATTTAATACTACTTGTATTTGGAATCTCCACGCTGGCCAAATTTTGCCCTGATCACTGGTTTGTAGTCTTTCATTTTGATTTTTTTAAATTTATCCTCTTTGCATGAACCTCCTCAAAATCAATTGTGCACGTGCCGACAACAAAGAGACGCTAGACTACGCTCTTCGAATAAGTGCAAGATCGAACTTTATGATAATAACCCTGGGTTAAGCAATTCAACTCTCTTGGCTGGCTATTTGCTTTGGATTTACCTTCTTTGGTCTTTTCTTATTTTTCCTTATCTCTGGATTTATAAATTTGTTTTTTTCTAGTGTTTGCTTTCGGTAATGGACGTACTATTTTAGGTTATACATAAGTTAGATGGTCCAGATTGAGGAGAGGAAGGTTGGTAAGTTGGTTCGGACAAAATTCCTTCAGTCTCTAATTCAACTGGGTTTACGGTTACAGTTTGATCTGCTGATGAAATTATTTCGGTCTCTTCAGGCCTGTCTGTAACATATGATGATAGAAACTCTTCCATAGTAAAAGCTTCAGTATGCAAGGGCAAAATACCCGGTTTTTTTAACCCACGTGTTATGTTCAGCGGAGTAAATGCTGCTAAATATGCCTCATTCGCACACTGAGCTACTTGATGTATAGTTACAGTTTTTCCTGGATTTGACAGTATCCAGTTGTTCATTGCAATTTTATATCTCGTTTAAAGTGCGCTAGAAACGTGAGTATTATTATACCTTGTTCTTTGGGTGTGTGTCAATCTTCCAAAAATTTATTATGGGTTGGACGTGTATCACTGTTTACTTGTGACGAGATTGAAATCGTGATAATGTTCAAATTAAATTGAAAAATAATCGAATAACCATCTGCAGGCATAAACTAATTTTAAATTAAAATGTTTACTTACCGGAAATACGATATTAATATCTTTGATGGGTAGTTTTTGCAAATTTTTACGACACAAGTCGGCATTGCGCACGTTTGTTCGTCGCTAGGTCATGACACTGACTAAAAGCCGGTTAGTAGATTTATTGCATTTTGGTAGGCTTCGTGCGCGGACATTTTAGAACGCGGACAGCTCATCCAGTTAAATTGGTACATCAAGTACATCAATGACGATAAGACTAATATTTTGATAACTGAGGAATGCAGGACTGCTGGCTGGTGAGTCATTGGAACGGAATGGAACTGAGGCATGAAAGGATAGGTCGTTGATACTAACTTATATACGTCGATGGATTATTATCAACTACAAAACGAATTTCACAATGGCACACAATGACTGAAAATATTTTAATAGAATATAAAATGTAACTTTCATTAATAAATTAATAATAAGTGGCCAGTACTTAGATTATTATTAAGTGAATATAAAAAAATGATTGTTAAATTTATTGAATACTACATTATCTTTGTCAGTAAAAATAAACCATGGAAATGAAGAGGGTCAAAAGAGTTATCCTATGGGAGCCAAAAGGTGTAAAGAATTATTCTAGGATCTCATGGGGACTAACAGGTGAAAAAAATATTCTAAGGGAGCCAAGTGGACGGCGGATTTTCCTTAGATTTGATGTATTATAATAACATACAAAATTTTGTAAAATATACATATTTGTAAAAAAAACTAACCTAATAAATATATAAATAAAATTGTTCACCTTTTTTATTCTATCCTATTCCTCATATACTCATATGTGAACATTGTTGTATTACAAAAGGAAAATAAAGGATACATTATAGTTTAAAAAATTAAATAAAACTGAAACAGTTGCAATCATTTTATTCTAATAATTTACATTATTAAATCATTTGTTTTACATTCATCTCAAAAATTTTGTTTTTCCTTATCACAGTGTCATGTATACCATAAATTTATATTCATGATATTATTAAATCTATGAGAAAATATGTAGTCATAAACTAATGGTTATCCATGTATTGCAGTTCTGATAGGAGCAAAACCGTATTTGGGAGTGGTCTGGGCTGAGGCGAGAGAACTGTAAGAGTTTGCCTATCCATATCCACTGCTGTCCTGTAAAATACGATGCATTATTGAAGTTTCTCGTTGTTTCTTGCCAAATAGTCATTATTCATTACATATAGATTAGTCATTCACGATCATTAGCTATATTCTAGCAGTTGTCATTATTATAGGCAACTAACGAATCCGATTCGATAAATCGCAATATCGACATTTTTGTACAGTTCCAATAAAGCTTGATGGCGGAACCGAAATTAGGCACAAGTCGCGTCGCAGTAATCAGTTTTAGGTGTAGCGGGACGCAGTGGAGCGAAGGGCATATGACTGAACCTGCGCAAGCACGCATAAAGCGTTGTATTCCGATCCTCCATAATGTTTGATTGAAACTTTAACATGGACTATATTTAATTTTCAAACTAGCTTTCCATCCGCGACTCCACTCGCATGGGCTACACAGTTGTACTGGGACCGCTATAATTTTTTACATCAATATAGTTTATAAGCTGAAGAATGACATAGACAATTTTGTATTCCGGAAAAAGGGGTCCAAGTACAACTGTGTAGTGCACACGAGCGGAGCTGCAGGCGGAAAGTTACAAGATAATAATATAAATATATATAAAGATAATAAAATAAAACATCACTATACTAAGTTCACCATAGAAAAAGCTCTGACAGTCTTTAAAAAATCCATTCACTCAAACAACTTTTATAAACTAACGAAATTGAAAAATAAATTACTAAACATTTTTTTTTTTTATTAAATTTTAGTATTGTCACAGAATAAATAATAGTATATTTAGTGTATAGAATACACTATAACATCAACTGTCAGAGCTCTTCCTATAGTGAACCTAGTATAAAATCAGATTAGTGTACATACACACAAACAAATCCGGCGACATTCGAGTGCAGTACGTCGTCGTCGGGTCCGGCAGCGAAAGAAACGGCGAGCAGTCGATGCACTATTGCCGGCGACGGCCACACTGGCACCAGTTTCGTGAGCGCGTCTTCAGCCCGCATGCCCAGCGGCATACACGAATCGGGGAGTGACGGTGCACCTACCTATTATAGAAAACGCTTTATCGTTTCAAATTATAAAGCTTTGCTTTCGACAAAAATCAGACATTTTTGGTTTTTTACTATTAAAAACCCTACAGAAATGAAAAATCAAGTTGGGCTCGACGGCGTAAAATCCGTCGCGTATTTTCAGCTCGGACACGAAATAAAGAATCCGTCGTATAGATATTTTTGCACGAAATTTCGTTACGCGGGTGGCAGAAGATCCACGGCGGGTCAACCAGAGTATGTTTCAACGGAGTAACCATTCCGTCCAACATTTTTTTTTGTTTGCTGTTTGTGTTTTATTTTTCAGTGCTGGCGGCGCCTTAAGAGCGGACCGAGGGTGTCGAAAATCGATGAGTTGTATTTTCGATATATATATTTGGCGCAGAGCAGGATTTCGCCTACTAAGGTGGCTATACTGATATGTCCCCGGGTGCCAAATATACATTTCTTAAAAAAACAAAAAAAAAAACGCTATAAAACACTATTTTTTAAACGACTTCAAAAAAGAAGGAGGTTACTCAATTCGACCGTATATATGTTTTTTTTTATGTGTGTTCAGGGATAACTTCGTTGTTTATGAACCGAATTGGATGATTTTTTTTGTGGAAGGGAGATATCTCCGGAGTGGTACCATGATAAAGAAACCAGGATCTGATGATGGGAAACCAGGATCTGATGATGGCATCCCAGAGAAATCGAGGGCAACCTTCGAAAATCGTATTTTAAAGTATCGTATTTTAAGTATTTTGATAAAGTACTACTACTAGTACTATTTAATGAAGGTCGGGATTCGATCTGATGATGGAGCTGAAAGACAGTCGAGGGAACTCCTCAACGATTTACAGCAATTACCTGGTGTTTGGACTTGATTCATTTCTATTGATGAGATCTTTGCACCAATATGGATTATAAGTGCCATTACAGGTCTGATGATGGAGACCATACACAATCGAGGGAACTCCTCAACGAATTACAGTAAATACCTGGTGTTTGGACTTAATTCATTTCTATTAATGAGAACTTTGCACCCATATGGGTTAGTACACCATTACAGATCTGATGATGGAGACCATACACAGTCGAAGGAACTCCTTAACGATTTACAGCAATTACCTGGTGTTTGGACTTAATTCATTTCTATTGATGAGAACTTTGCACTCATATGGATTATAAGTGCCATTACAGGTCTGATGATGAAGACCATAAACAGTCGAGGGAATTCCTCAACGATTTACAGCAGTTACCTTTTGTTGGGCTTACTTCATATGGTTCAATATGCCTCACGCAGTGTCTGAGTGAGTAGGCACCGACTTCATTAACTCTATGCCACCTGTTAATGCTCCTTTCTTTAAAGTGAAAATTTTATTTTTAACTTTTTAGTTTGTTTTTGAAGTCGGTTTTTATTTTTATTTTTGTTAGTTATCGTCGATAAATCGTGGTGTATTATTATAGCAAATGTCATTGACGACCGCTAAGCCTAGTGGGTAGCGACCTTGCCTATGAAGCTGAAGGTCCCGGGTTCGAATTACAGGTCAGTATTTATATGATGAATATTGATACTGGTACTGGGTCTTGGTTGTTATTTATATGTATGTGGAGTCTTCACTTGGTACCCAAAACACAAGCTAATGCTTAGTTTGGGGCCAAGACGTTATTGTGATGTATACGTTTATATTATTATTATTCTAATCAATGTATTATTCTAAAAATAGACAATTATATTTATATATTTTTAAAATTGTTAAAAATTGAAAACTTTCTATGGATGTCTCTTTGGTTCTGTTTTTCAAAGAAGTGGCAGAATAGATATTGCATCCAATCATGCATAAGAGATATTAAAAGTCGGTTCACCCATATTTTAAATGAATCTATTAGAATGATTATATGAAAATACAGACCTTTATGCCTTTTCTTATCCTAGAAACCGAGGCTCAGATTAGCCGCCTCTTTCGACACTTTTTCTAGTTAATGATGTAGATTTATATTCATACTCTATGTCGCCATGGATTGTGATCATTAACATAATATAAACCATTAACAATAGAGTGCACACAATATGTTATGACTAGCGACCACCCACAACTTCGTTCGCGTGGTTTTCATAATTTCTCCAGTTTCTATAATTTTGAAAGTTTACGCAGCATCCCTTAATATTTTCGGAATTAAAACAATTAATGCTTCAGCCGTTTCGGAGATAACCCCGCACAAACAGACAGACAAAAAGTTGTCTATATCACTTCTGACAGCGACTTTTTCGTTGCTGCTAAGTTTCATTAAAATTAGCTGAACCATTTTAGAGATTAGCTTGAACAGACAGCCTACGATTTTATATATAGATTACTTAACACATAAACCTTATAAATCTTCAGATCACTGAATTTGACATCAAACGAATGTGGATAGTATGGAGTACGTTTCCCATAAAAATATTCTCGGATTCTCGCGTCTCGCCCTTCCGCGCGCTGCGAAGACGTACGTTCTACGACCTGTATTAAAAAGAAAAATATTCTGTCACTCACACTACCTTCACATCCCATCACTATGTTCCAAAAAATTGGGTGAAAAACAGGCAACTAATAAATTTTGATAGTAATGTTCTGAATGAAAGGTCAATTCATTATGTTGAATACGTTTAGTTAATAATTGTAATAATATTTCGGTGTTGAGTAAAATAAACAACTCATGTGTTTTGCGTTTTACGTCACATGAAACGCGTAGGTAATCTTAACAATATAAAAAAAATTTAACATATTGATTTTTATCCGCGACAGTATTTTTATAACTAGGGTTAATAACAGGGAAGAAAAATAGAATAATCAAGAATGTTTTTATTGTATTAGAAAATTTATTATGAAAATACTCACTCCTCCACTTTTAGGTAAATATACCACTTTCACAAACTTTGGCATGTCCCGTTTTAACTCATTGTAAAGCCTCTCATTGTCCAATACAAGAATAACATCCACCTGAAAAGAATTTATGTTCAAAATGATTAATTAGGTTTATAAACAGATATAACTGTTGTAGTACGCGTGCGTGAGGGCGTCAGGCTGTTGCTGAAAACAGCGCCCACACCATTTGTGTGTCGGCACATGCTGAGCTCCAGCCTTTTTGCTCATAAACTGCGTGTATCAATTACCTTTTTGTTTTGTTTGATTAATTTTTTTTTAATTTAAGGATGCCCATGCGTTTTTGTAGCAGATAAATGACTTCTTATTATTTATTATTATTATTATAAAGGATCTTCTCAGAGGAATCAACAAATGCTGGACTCCAGCCTTTTTGTTCATAAACTGCGTGTATCAATTACCTTTTTTTTTTGTTGATTAATTTTTTTTTTTAATTTAAGGATGCACATGCGTTTTTGTAGCAAATAAATGTCTTGTTATTATTATTATTATAAAGGATCTTCTCAGAGGAATCAACAAATGCTGGACTCCAGCCTTTTTGTTCATAAACTGCGTGTATCAATTACCTTTTTGTTTTGTTTGATTAATTTTTTTTTTAATTTAAGGATGCCCATGCGTTTTTGTAGCAGATAAATGACTTCTTATTATTTATTATTATTATTATAATGGATCTTCTCAGAGGAATCAACAAATGCTGGACTCCAGCCTTTTTGTTCATAAACTGCGTGTATCAATTACCTTTTTTTTTGTTGATTAATTTTTTTTTTTAATTTAAGGATGCACATGCGTTTTTGTAGCAAATAAATGTCTTGTTATTATTATTATTATAAAGGATCTTCTCAGAGGAATCAACAAATGCTGGACTCCAGCCTTTTTGTTCATAAACTGCGTGTATCAATTACCTTTTTGTTTTGTTTGATTAATTTTTTTTTTAATTTAAGGATGCCCATGCGTTTTTGTAGCAGATAAATGACTTCTTATTATTTATTATTATTATTATAAAGGATCTTCTCAGAGGAATCAACAAATGCTGGACTCCAGCCTTTTTGTTCACAAACTGCGTGTATCAATTACCTTTTTTTTTTGTTGATTAATTTTTTTTTTAAATTTAAGGATGCACATGCGTTTTTGTAGCAAATAAATGTCTTGTTATTATTATTATTATAAAGGATCTTCTCAGAGGAATCAACAAATGCTGGACTCCAGCCTTTTTGTTCATAAACTGCGTGTATCAATTACTTTTTTGTTTTGTTTGATTAATTTTTTTTTTAATTTAAGGATGCCCATGCGTTTTTGTAGCAGATAAATGACTTCTTATTATTTATTATTATTATTATAAAGGATCTTCTCAGAGGAATCAACAAATGCTGGACTCCAGCCTTTTTGTTCATAAACTGCGTGTATCAATTACCTTTTTTTTTTGTTGATTAATTTTTTTTTTTAATTTAAGGATGCACATGCGTTTTTGTAGCAAATAAATGTCTTGTTATTATTATTATTATAAAGGATCTTCTCAGAGGAATCAACAAATGCTGGACTCCAGCCTTTTTGTTCATAAACTGCGTGTATCAATTACCTTTTTGTTTTGTTTGATTAATTTTTTTTTTAATTTAAGGATGCCCATGCGTTTTTGTAGCAGATAAATGACTTCTTATTATTTATTATTATTATTATAAAGGATCTTCTCAGAGGAATCAACAAATGCTGGACTCCAGCCTTTTTGTTCATAAACTGCGTGTATCAATTACCTTTTTTTTTTGTTGATTAATTTTTTTTTTAAATTTAAGGATGCACATGCGTTTTTGTAGCAAATAAATGTCTTGTTATTATTATTATTATAAAGGATCTTCTCAGAGGAATCAACAAATGCTGGACTCCAGCCTTTTTGTTCATAAACTGCGTGTATCAATTACCTTTTTTTTTTGTTGATTAATTTTTTTTTTAAATTTAAGGATGCACATGCGTTTTTGTAGCAAATAAATGTCTTGTTATTATTATTATTATAAAGGATCTTCTCAGAGGAATCAAGTTTCTTAACTGTTCGCAGCTTTTGATAATTCCAAAATGGTTGTATAAGTAATTTATGGATTTATCTTGGAATTTATGACTTTAAAGGTTCAGAAACATATTCAATTAATTACATTATTTCCGATGTCGTTTCTAACAGTCAATAAATACAAAAATACAACTCCATACACTCGAAGACTACACGAAAGTGGCCGAACACAGGTGTGGAGGGTGTACCCTAAAAGTCTTGTCTAGCGTAGAGTTTTCTCTGTTCGAAATCGGTATTTGTGCACGAGTCAAATGGTCTCGGCGAGGCACTCCACACTTCACGTCTCATTTCACCGCGAGGCATCGACCAAAGTAGTTCTTGTTATAAATGTCAAGATTATAAAATAAACTCATGCAAAGCACTACAGCGGCAACTATTTCAACGTCTATCTTTAGACAACTTTAAACAATGCGAGTAAACGAATAAGTGGCGAGGTTCTCGGCGATAAGCATCACTGAGTATCTGGAGTGGATTTAACTGACATGAATATTGATAATACGTGACATCCTGTCATTCCGGATGAATTGAATTAAGTCAATTTGTCAATCACGCCTTATGTCGTTATTTTCAAGTTGAATCCTCAAAATTAATTTACTTCAAGATTGTTGGTGAATCTAGGTTCTAATGAACTATGATTTTGTACCTTTGTAAATAGTGTCATTAAATCTACAATATATATAACTACCAGAGCTTATTCAAAAATCTATGTAGATTTAAGTTTATCTTTAATTTTTTAAACTTATTTCATAACGCGGATTTTGAATTCATATAAAACCTCTGTGTGTATTCCATAAGCAGAGATAAAAACGGTCATCGACCTTTCAAAGCCATTCCATTTGAATATGAGTAATAAATAGCATGAACACATTATTTACCTCAAATGCCTGCGCTGCATGCGTCAGAACCTTGTAGCCAGGTCCCTTTACCCAGCCGCAGGTGTTGATAATAACCCCTGATGTTGATGCTGTAATTTATATTTTGAGTACTTATTAAAAATAAAGATTATCGAGCACTCTAGTATGAAACATTCCACAGCGGAGTGTAACGGACAGGTTAGCTCTTTTAACTATAACTATATACATTCCGACGTATAGAAAAATGTCTATAGTTTATTATATAATGTACAATATATAGGTTACATTAGTGGTAGTCTCTGGGAGGAAAAACGTGGATGGGAATCACTTTCCAATCCTAATGAAAATACGTGAGGTCGCCGATATCGCTCATATCGGCCTTCCTCTCACGATTTGACGTAAATGACAGATTGGCGAAAAGGTAAGTCAATATTTTGCATTAGATTAGCAGTGGATTAGCCTAATTCAGATTCTCACTTTATTTATTTAGTTTATTTAGCTCAACACGGTTCAGGTGGCGCCACTGTCGTTTGACTCCGTTTTATTATAGATTATTATTCGCGCCAACAGTAACATAATTTTTTATCACTGTAGACTACATTGTATCAAGTATTCCTTAGAGTTTTCTTCGAAATGACATACATGAAGCGTCGTGGTTTTTTAAGGCATTATGGAAAAAATCCGTAATAACCGTACAATGTAGCCTTTTTTTACTATTTTCAAACAAATAATTTTAAATGTTAAATCATCATCAATCACATGTTTGGATGCATAATAACTTCTAACAAAATTAAGTACCTAATAATTAAACTCGACACAGGCAAAATTGATTTTATGCAGAAGTTGCTATAATAAAGAAGATTAAAATGAGTATTTCTAAAATACCATTGACAGCAAATAAATGATTTTCTTCCTTTCTTTGAAATCAGTTTACATTGTCTATTTTCTGTATATGAATCAAAGATCAAGCTACTAATCGCCAAATATTCATGTAATCCAGTCATTTTAGAAATGAAAATAATTGTGAAAAAATCACAGTTAGCTGAGTAAGTATATGACATGTTACTTAAATACCTTTGTTCACCTGGCACGGTTATTAAAAAATAACTGAGTAAAAATTAACTATAGATATGCCAGTGTTGAGATGTTCAAGGTCAAAGGTAACAGAAAATTGTTAATCCCAAGTATCTTAATTCCTGTGGCAGTGAAGTCAATGGCGCTTTTATTCAAAGTACATATTTAATTAAAGTACACAAATTAATTAAATTCTAGTTTTCATTTTTCACAACCGTTTTAATGATACAGCGCGGAGAACTTATGGCTTCTTATTCGTTAATAGTATAACTCAGTCTATAACAAAGTGCATACTCAATTACAATAAATAACAAAGTTAGGTTACATATGTATATGACATGCAAATTGGTCAAATCATACAATACATGAAATGCGTATTTGAGAATGACAATTAGTAGGGTCGAAGGATGGGGACACAATAGATCTAAATAGGTCGCAGTGTAGGGTAAGCCCACCCCAATCAAATAAGATAAGATACATATGTATATTCCAAATATGTTACAAGTTTCAAACCTTGCGGTGTTACACAATTTGGTCTTTAATTAATCTTCATTTGAGATTTATAGGGCTATGAAATATTTACAACAATTTTGCAATGAACAAAAATACATAAGTTAAATTAATGTGTATCCAAAAACTTCAGTCTACTCGCCTGTCAAAAAGTTAAAATCAGTTATACTACTTCATGAGATAAGAAACATTACAGTATGATTTTTGTACCAAAAAAAGTTAGAATTGCTGAATATAATTTTATTAATCTTTTGTCGGTTTTATCCAACGGTTTCCATTACTCAGTGTAAGCTATCATGTTATAATGACAGATCATGTATATATAGCTTTTACAATAAGAGCATACAACTTATTTTAGATCAAGTTCGAACCATACCCATGACTGTTCACTTTATTTTTGTTACATGGGTCAGAAAATACCCAGTTTTGTACAAAACATTTTAAATACATACATAAGTAAAAAAAAAACCAAAACATAAATAAGTTTATGCCTGTTTCCCAGAAGTATACGCGGATATAGTATGCCATCACTTCCTTTCACAGTCCTTACATACCTGTTTTGATTTATCAACATTGATGAATCAACTCATACGAGCTCGTCAGATTCGCCAAAACTTAAAATATGACCCTTCTTTAAACTGTTCACTACACGTTAACCATATTTGGTCAGATTGAAGGTCACGACCCATTTAATTAACAGAGACAATTGAATGATAATGATTGATGACTAGTTAAAAGGTTAAACCATATATTTAACTTTAAAGGAAATCCATCTTAAAGTTGACAGAGAATTTATTTTCTAATAAAAATAAAAAAAGATAAAAATAAACCAACCTTTTTTATTATTTTCACATCTTTCTGCTATCACTTCTGCGAGTCGTGACACTATGGTATTGTAGAGTTCCATGTTGTCGCTAGGTGATTTGTGACCGAAATGATATACAAGTGGGGCTTGTTGACTAAAACCTTCTTCTATAGAAGCTGGTCGTTCTACCAGCAAGGCCCCTGAAATATTTTTTAACTGTTTTGTAAACATCTAGTAATAATGGTCATAAAGTAATCTATGGATTAGATATCTTTAAACATGCTATAAAATATGATATGACATAATATATTGTATGAACTTCTAGGAAAATTTGAACGCTTTAAAAAAAAATATGGTTCAATCGTAATATAATGTTTACCACAGGGTAACAAGATAAACTAGATTCACATAATGACAACGTCTATCAGTTACAGGCGACAGTAGGATATCGGTGTCACAAAATATATACTAATGAACAGCCACTTTGCCTCATATGTTCTAGGGCAATTTTTTATCTTGTCATTGTCCTACGAGCATTTGGGCACCTTCTTATTGCATGAAGAATTTAGAAATAAAAAGATCCCATGCCTTGTGAAAGCAGCACAGCGAAAAGGGGGGGAAGGCGGCAAATTCTTGTTTTAGAAGGGAAAAATTTTAACTTACAGAAAAGTTACAATAAACAGAAAGCCCAACATGGATATCATTGCTAGGAGTCTCATATTCAGACATAGCTAAGATGTTTTCCTGTGAGAAAAGCATAAAAACTAGTGCTGTTGTGTACCAAATTATGGTCTTTATGAAAATTGTAGACCTTCTTTTTTAATCAATATTTGATAACATTCCCTGGGTATTCCAACAAGATTGAGCATCAGCTCATATAGCAAAACACATATAAAAGTGGTTAGCCATATATGGAATTTACTTTATCAAGCACAAAGAATGGCCTGCCTCTAGTCTAGACTTGAATCTGGTGGATTACAAAATATGGCCATATTTAGAGGAAAAGGTCTGCACTAAGCCGTACCGAAATTTAGAGTTTCCCAAAGCACCCTTGCTTAAAGCAACAGCTAAAATATATTTGAATAGTGAACATACTGAAATCGATGATTTGGTGCTCACATTAAATGTCCCTATTAAAAATGGAGGAGAGCATTTTGAGTAAGAGTTCATAAAATTACATTCTGCACTAAATAAGCTATTATTATATGTATTTGTTTAAAACATATAAACTTGTATGAATTATTTTCCAAAATAGGGTAGAAAATGACCTGACTAGGTATGGTGATATACAAGTGAATACATAAAATTCTATAAATCATTGTAAGATATAAAAATAAATTATAATATTTATGTAAAATAAGTTATATAGATACCTATTGTACCAGGTACACTAATATGTCCTTGGCCGATGTCTAAATCCACATATATAGGCCGTCTACCCATCCTAACACCATAGTTTAAAAGCAGTCGCACTAAAGTGGATTTACCCACATCCCCTGGACCTACAACCATGGTCACAGGCCCTCGGGCGCCTTCTTGCTCTGCAGCAACACGCTGCTGTTCTAATGCTGCATGAACATTCAGGTATATGGTCTGAAATAAAATAAAAAGAAACTATAGATTAAAAATGTGAAAGAGTCAATTAAAATTTCTAAATAAAGATAGGTTTGTACTTCTGCAATTACAATATTTTTATTGATAAACATGTTATAGAATTTTGGGGGAAGAAATTCAAAATTCAACTAAATAATGGGGTAGCACAAAATAAATTCAATTTAAGCTTAATATGCAATAGAACCCAATTATATTTTAATGCATAAAATTAAAAAGAAACAGGTTAAATAAAATTTTGTGTTACTTTACCATGGGTGTCTCCTTAGCAATATAACTAACTTCAGTTCGGCCTCGCAATTCCACTGTACAGCCATGCCATGTGAACACAGCGACCTTCGCTCCTGTGTGAAATTCATATGGTTTACCTTTTACTAACTCGGTACCAAATAGTTCTGCATATCCACTTTTAACCTGGAAAAGATGACCCATTTTTAAAATTGACAAAAAAAATAGAACTTACAAAAGAAAATATATTTAAGCATTTTCATAAAATATATTAGAAGCTAAACCAAAGCCACAATTCAAATATATATGCTTTCATTACCTCTAATACGACTTTCTCGTTTTTAGATTCGACTTCAAATCTTAATTCTGAATCTGGGTCAAGTTTGAATTCTTGTAGCTGTACCTCCGTCATTTTATTTGTTTATTATCAATTGAATTAAGATAAAAAAAAATAGAGGAAAACACAATACAGATACAAATCACTAAGCGTTCAGTGTTCCAAAAATATTGGAAAGTGTTGGAAAGCAAAGTAAAGCACACAGACTATACAGTAAATAAAGCACCGCAAAGCATTGAAGTATAATTGACTGATCATTGACAACTGTTGACTTGACATTTGCACCAATACTCGATCCAAATACCTGTTCCACTTAGTCTATGAAATACAGCAAAGTACAGAGGGCTGCTGATATAATATCATGAGATTCACTATCTTTGTCTTGCTTCGGCAAAGGTCGTATTTTCGAGCGGTCGGAAGGCGATATCGATATAGAATCACTGAACTTTAAACTTAGTAGAACAGACGACACGAACAAAATCTGTCCGCCCGGCACCATCACCTTGTTTCTACCACATGGATTTTTCTACCAAGTATAATACAATGTATTATACATGAGCTCATACATGTTATGCTTGGTTCGTTTCCACTAGAATAAACAGAATTGCACGTATTATACAATGATTATACAAGTCTTTAGTAGGTATTATACATGTCGAGACATTACTCGTAGTTAAAACAAGTATGGCGGCAACCGTTGGAAACAATGTTTTGTTTTAGTTGATTGATTGTTACAGGTTTTTAACACCAATGACGACATTTTGATTGTTGTTTAATCACGTTTTTGGCACACGGTCACGATGAGCATAGCCGAGTGACTAAATGGATTGTTACCGGTTGGCAACAACACTTGGCGCAAAAATTTGGTTCACGGCGTCGATTCTGCTAGTAGGTATATAGTTCAATGTTAAAAAATGATTAAAATTTTAAACGAAATAAGTGATGTTTGCTAGCCTACAAAATACATCAAATGTATATTTATAAATCGAAGTGTCTGTATAAATGAATAACTTAAAATTATAATTACTGTGAAAGTTACGCATCACCTGGTTAACCAATGTTACGGGTTTGACCAGTTTAGATAGGCTCTAAGGAAGTATTCATTTAGTAATCCCAAAGTAGAAAATAAACTTATGGTGAACTCCATGGTTAAAGTCATTTTCATTTATTAATTAAATATGACACTAACTTGTATTTACGTATAATTAAAACCTGTACCTGCAATTTAGGTTCTCTCATTATACTTCAAAACTGCTATTTATTATGAAAATATTGTAAGTTAAAAATAACTTTAGAAAAAAATTCAAGATGGTGTTAATAACAGCTCTATAGAATTCCGTAACAAGAAGTCTATCTACATATCCAGACTACAGTTAGTATTACCGCTCGTTCACAACTGCTAAAAACAATTTACTTCTATAATCTACCCTATCATAAAATTACCTTGAATTTAATTTTTTTTACGAAAAGTTTTAAAATTCGAGTGTTATGCCGACACTTCACGCTCGCCGAGCGGAGACGAGTGGAGGCGAGCGCGAGCGTATAGAGGGTCCACCCTTGTCGACTAGTGTGCGCTCGCCTGCGCTCGTCGCCATTCGCTTTCTTGTCGGTATTTTAGGGAAAGATCAAAGTAGCGAGTGGCGAGCGCGAGCGGCCCTTTCACACGGTGAGAAATGATAGGAACATATTATGAAATTGGGGTCGCTGATTTAGGCTTTACTATAAGCGGTCAATACCCTTATGTGTATTAGAAAAGGTTAGAATATGCACAACTAGCGAAATCAACAGCGCGAAATAAGTTTGGTCAGTACAAGCAATGTTCGTTGATATTATTATCTCCTTTCATAGCTTGCCGCCACAACGCCACAGTGACCATAGAAAACAGCGACTAGCAGTGAATGAGTGACGTGTGGTGACACGCCGCGCCGCCAGCGGGCCGCCGCCGGCGGCCGTTACGGCATGCGTACCAATGCGTAGTTGAGTTCCGTACTAGGTGGATGATCGAGTATTTTAAGAATCAGACTAGGTGCGGCCTAGTCCCTGGATTGGTTCTAATACGCCTCACCTCTTCTTTAACATCGGCACCTTCGCGCTCGCCGAGTGGAGGCGAGTGCAAAAGACAGTGCTATACGGATAAAAGAGAAGAGGGAAATGCTTTCTCTTTTATCCGTATAGCGTTGTCTCTGGCTCTGCCTCTGCTCTGAGAGTACTTATGTTCAGTCAGATACTGTAAACGCATGTCTAAGCTAAACTGTGAGCTAAACTCTGTCTGTAGCACTCTGCTCTGCACTTCTGCAGTCAACCACAGTCAACGAATTCTCATTCAATTCAAATCAAACTGAAAGAAAGTTTGAAACGGTTTGGGTTTGAAAGAAAGGTAAACAAGGACAAGAGTGGTCAAGAGTCCACAAGAGACTGCAAGGAAGTTTACCAAGTAATTTAATTGATATTCTGTAATTTGTGCCAAAATAACAGAATAAAGTCTGTTTTAACCCATAAATCTATAAAAGTTACAATTTTTACTAATCCTTTTACACAGAAATGGAAAATTCATTCTTTGAATTTCGTAACAACACTAAGACAAAAGAGTTCCTTGATCCAGATGATGAAATAGATAATAGTTACTTGGATGAATCGTTTTCCACTCTTAAAGGACTAACACCAAAACCAAAAAACAAAACTATAGCTTTTATACCAGAGTCTGATGACAGTGCAGAAGGTAGGTAATATTTATTATACATATCCGAAGCCATAGTCCAATAAAGAATTTAAAAGTGGTTTATAATATACCTACATGTGTGAACCAAGTTTGTTATGATTAGAAAATAAAATTATTACTTCTGAATATAACTTACCAGGAGCTACTACAGGCGTACCTATCTACAAAGTTGTTATTTCGCATGTAAAGTATATGTAAGTCAGGTGTGTATGGGCGATCCGCCCTTCATTAACTTCAACTCATGGTAGGGTTTAGAAAAGCATTCTGGAGAAAAAACGTGATGTAGAAATTACAATTAAACATTCTCTTCCCTCAAATTAGATAAGGACCATAGAAGAAGACTAATAGATATAGATACTAATAAATAAATAGAAGACCAATAGACCGCTATGAAGGTAAAAGGGAAGTGTACAGCCGGCAGCCTTTTACATACAAAAGATACAGAATTAATTACCACGTTCAACTAAAATATTATTAAAAATATTACAGTATGAAACCTAATATCAAATAAGATATAACAATCTGCCATTATCCAATAATAATGGCAAATTGGTTAAACATGGCACAATACACATCTTGAAAGTTCCGTTTGCATGATCTTCATGTTTGCCTTGCACAGTTTTAATAAGTATTCACTAGCAATATGAACAGCATTCGCCCCAAAGTTTTTGAGAGAAGTCAGTTGTCGCTCTATAAATCTATGTGTATTTTTAAGGTAACTGATCTGAATAATTTTCTAAAAAAAATGCATTTAAAAAAAATTAACACACCCCAAAATACACTTGAGTTGATCGATTGATTCACTTTTTCAAGGAATCTTAAATGAAATAAAATTTGTATGCTGCGAATTTTAATTGAATTTCTCTAAACCTTATGCTTGACCCAATATGCACGTAGCTTTTTGTTTATTATATTTTAACTCTTTCGAGTCATAGTTTTTCAGCTTCTTGGCCATCGAACTGCTGTAGTTATGTGCAAATGATGTTTATCAATGGAGATATAAACATTATTTTATAGTGCTCTAAGAAACAAGCATAAACCAAATTTTGTATCAAAACACATGTTGAGGCAGCCAATTTAGGCCCACGAGATAGCATCTTGTAACAATATATTACAACTGTCATAAATATATGTTTTGATCCGTGGCTTTGTCACTTTTTTGCGATAACTGATTACTTCGAAGGAGCACCTTTACGACTGTATTCAAAAACTTGTCTAGGTTACATGTATACTATTTCTTATATTTTTCAGATGACAAACTGAACAATACTGATAGGAATTGTAGTAGGGTATCTTGTGATAATGAAGTGACTCAAGTCGACTCAAGTTCAGATGAAGGTAAATTTTTAATATTTGATATAATATATAATGCCATTTGAATGTGATTCTGTTAATGCTTTATTTATATGTGTTTAATCTCCTATAGATGCTGCAGATGCAGATGCTGCTTCACCAGGAATAGTACCTAATTGGAGACAACGAATGAAATTTAATAGTATTAAACACAATATTTCTAATGACTCTATAATCTTCAGTCGTAAAAAAAAGAAATGTATGGTGCTACAAGATTCTGATTCCGAAATTGAACCTGAAGGTGCCGCTAGTGGTAGTCCTAAAAATGACAGTGATCACAGTAATGATAATGATCATGAAAATAGTGATCAAGATGTTGAAGATGAGGATGATAATATGCTGGTGTCTGCTGCCACCAGGATGAGTATTATGGGTGTAAGACCCAAGGACATGGATAGTGACGAATCGGATTTTATACAATCAGATGAGGTATTAATTTAATACTAATGTAATTTTTTAAAACAATCACTCATTAAGCTGTCATAAGAATTCAGGGTTAATGTCCGGGCCAGGGAGTTCTCTGAACCAATAAGTGAAAATATTATAGCAGAAGTAGACACCAAATTTCTGTAAGCGAAAGATAGAATCGCTAATTTAAGCTGCTTATTGTTTTACATAATACTTTATATGCTCATATTTGTAATATTATATTTTATAACAAAAAATATATTTTCAGTGTGATTCAACAAAATCATCAAAACAGAGCAGTGTAGCTGGTTCAGTCAATAGCTTAACAGATTTACCAGATGTTGGTATAAATGGAACAGTAAATACACCGAAAAAATTTGAACCCCCTGATATGAATGGTGACGAAGACACTTCAATGATTTCATGTTCGTCTATTGAAAGTGTACATGATTTTAAACAGGAAATTAACCATCCCCTAAACTTACAAGACAAGGACATTTCTATCACAAATGAAAAAAGTGAGAAAATAATTCTGAGAGAGATTAATCCTGAAAATGAAATGGATGATGATGATGAGGTAGCAGTACTAGATACAAAACCAGAAGTAATAGCTATTAGCAGTAGTGATGAAGATGAGGTGATATATTTTATTTTTATTCATATATCTATCCTAAAGCATGTCACAAATCATTTTTTTACAGGAAAAGCTGTTGCACATAATATTTTGAATGTATGATTTCGCTCAGGTTCACTTTGCCATCTAATAGTCAAAATCGGGCGACCGAGCTCCGCTCTGAATTTTTTTTGTAATCGTATTTGCACAGACTTCCTCTTACTTTTAGGTGGTATTTATGTAACGCAAAAAACTGCATCAAGATCCTCCTAACCATTTTAGATAAACATATCTATTACAGCGTCCCCTGGTGGCCTATAACTGCAAACCTTATCTAAGAATATATGCTCTTAGGTGATACCTATATAACGCAAAAAACCACATCAAGATCCTCCCAGCCGTTTTAAAGAACCATATCTATTGCAGCGCCCTCTGGTGGCGCATGACCGCAAACTTTATCTAAAAACACGCTCTTAGGTGATATCTATATAACACAAAAAACTGCATAGAGAGAGACCTCCCAGCCGTTTCAGAAAAACATATCTATTACAGCGCTCCCTGGTGGTCCATGACTTCAAACCTTATCTAAAGACTTGCTCTTAGGCATCAAATTATGTAATGCAAAAAGCCGTAGCGACCCTCCCAGCCGTTTTAGAGAAACGTATTTATTGCAGCGCCCCCCTAATGGCCCATGACCACAAACTTTATCTAAGAACCTGCTTTTAGGTGATATCTATATAACGCAAAAAATCGTGTAGAGATCCTACCAGCCGTCTTAAAGACATTTCTATTGCAGCGCCCCCTAGTGGCGTATAACTGTACAACTTATTTAATTATCTACTCGTAAGTGATACCTATGTAATGCAAAAAACCGTATTAAAATCAGTTCAAACGTTTCGAAGATGCGCATCTACTGCAGCGCCCCCGGTGGTTAATAGCCATAAAACTTATTTAGAAACCAGGTTTGCGATGATACCTATCTAAATACAAAATTTCGTCTAAATCATTAGAGCCGTTTCCGAGATAGCTGAGATATATATACATATACAAGAACTGCTCATATTATAGTATACGATTTAGTAGTTATGTTCCTGAGTAACCTTCTCCTGTGATGTAATTTTTTTTAAATCATCACTTTTCTGCTAGTAAATCATCTTTCTTCATTTAAAATCAATTATATACTTTAATACAGTGTAGGTACCAGAACTAATTAATTACTTAAATGGTGTATTGTGCAGCCACAATATTTATCCCTGCTAAATGGTGTGTTCCTGGTAACCACTTCATAAAAATGTAGCAGCTAATGTATCCAATATTCATGTTGAGATATATTTTTGTTGGTGGTGCACACAAATATGCAAAAAATATGATTCCCAAAAATAACTCTTCCTCTAAGATATGTAGCAGTATTTAAGCAACTAAAAAAAAAATACTTTCAATTATGTGAGGTGGATGGAAACAATATTAGTAATATGGATAGTTTCTTGTAAACATACTTTTTTTAAGTTTGTAGACAATACTGGTGATCTAATAATATTTGACATAAAAACACAAGCCTAGAAATATCTTGTATTCACTCAAATTGCAGTACAAAACTATCATGGTAATATTACCATGATAATGAATATTAATTTTAAAAGTTGCAGCACTTTCTTAGTCATAAATTCCTTATGTATTACTCAAGTACCTATTATAAATTCACAAATAAATGAGATTTTTTTCTTTAATTATTAATTATAAAAAAAGGACAAAAAATATTTTTCATTTCTTTTAAGTCATTTTTTAGTAGTATGTGGCATTTAAATTACATTCTTGTTTGTGGGTAGTTGATTTTTTTATATGAATTGCATTAGAAATAATTTATTTTAACTCTTGACATTAATTTGATAAATATTTTGTTTGTTAGTGATTTTAAATTATCAGTGTTTATTTGAGGATTGAACCATGTCTAAAAGTGTAAGTAATCATAACTGAAATAATTACTACAATGATTCTTAAAGATATTTTCTTTGGATACTGCCAGTTCTAAAAATTGTATACATATTTTTTAATATTTTACAGCTATGAGTAAATATTATTTGAATGCACTTTATATTTTGGTACAGCTTTCATACTGAAGGCAAATTAGAAAATTAGTACTTTTACAAAGACCCTTCTTGATGACATGTCGCTTTTTATACTATATACCTAGACGACGTTCTCAGAAAATAAGCTAGGCTGTAATTTTTGTTATATGTAAATGTTATCAACAAGTCTAACACATTTAGCCAAAACCACAGTATCAACAATAGGTTAAAAAATGTCACATAGACATGGTACGCGTGCGAATAATTGCTTAGGTTCATCATCATCATCATCATCATCAGCCCATTTTTACCCCACTGCAGGGGCTTAGGCCTCCCCAGGGTGAGGAGGGGGGCTTGGAGCTTAAGTCCACCACGCTGCTCCACTGCGGGTTGGGAACTGTAACGACCGCCATCTATTGACAGCGTCCGGGACCGACTGCCTAACGTGCCCTCCGAAGCACGGTGTCAGTGATATTGTGTACTTAAGTCAGAAAAACTCATTGGTACACGCCCGGATTCGAACCATGGCCCTATGGGGCCTTATAAATTTGAGACAGGTTCGTTGCGCTCTGGGCTATCACGACATGGTTCAACAATTGTTTATCTACAGTAAAATTATTATAAAGCATAGCAAATTATACCATAAAGAGTTAATATTTCATGCAAAACCGCAAGATAATTTGGAGACTATTGCAAATCTATCCAATAGAAAACGGCGATATTCGTGTCCATACAAATGTGTCAATGTAACATTTAATTCTAAATTCATTGGCCAAAATCATGGCAACATTGCAGTTTTTTCCTATGCCTTTGTAAAAGAGGATTTTGTATATAGTGTGCAATTTATAGAAATACAATTGTGTTGTAATGTACTAATTTTTTTTAGATTATTTTATTTGATATATTTTGACATGTTTCAGCCTATAGTCAAAACGAAATCTCCCAGAAGTCCTGTTAATAAAAGATCTCCAAAAAAATCAGTAAAAGAACCCACACCGAAAAGTAAAAAGCAACAGTATTTGATTCCCGCCAGTTACCCGAATAAAAATGTGGTATATGTAAAGAAGAACGTACGAGATAATGAACTTAATAAGCTGGAGGAGCTCAGACAAGACTTGCATAATGTCAGAGTGAGTTTATATTTAACGTTTTATATTAGAACACTAGCTTTAATCCCTAATTAACATTCCTATAACTATATTTTTCCTTTCACATTCCCGCAGCTTTACCATTTGTACCAAATAGAGTTTTGAGTTCTATTCTCAATGGTAAAACCATCTATCTCAAACTTGAAGATTTCCTGGTCTTTAATTTCAAATCTCTTGCAACTATTTCTGTGCAAAAAAACACGCCGTTTTGTTGTTGTTCCTTTACGCAAAGAAAGATCAAACAAAAACACGCTTGCATTTATGATATAAATTAATATTAAAATAGTGACTGGTTAGGTATTATACCCCCATAGCCTTGAACTGCAATAATATGGCGGTGTCGAATCATTCGTTCGGCAACCGGACAAATGAATAATATAGTTTTATTTATTGAATGGTTTACAAGATAAGCTTAACCTAAATCTATTATTTTTGAAATAATAACACCATGAACTTATCTTAGCTGAATTTAAAATTTATTGCTGGACGAATAAAAATATGCATGATTTGGTTACTGCGTCAATAGTTATTTTGTAGAAACTCTTTTCAAGTCAGGGCTAGACACGACCTACATAAACAATGTCGCTACCACCTAATATACATAGGTAGCGGTTCCTGAAGTCGGTGTGTAAATGGCTTAAGAAGGTCCAAACGAGAAGCATATTATTAAGTGGAGCATGTGTGAGCGCTGCTTTATAATGCACCGACCTTATAACTTAGTTTGAGCGGCAACGATAAAAAATGAAGTTCATTTGTTAGAGGATGAAACTTTCAGGATATACTTAATTACAGCTGTATCCCATCGATAGGTAAAAATAAATAGCCAGGAATCTTGATCAGTATGAAACATAGCAATCTATTTTTTCTGTTAGTACAGGACTCCAGTTTTAATTAGATATTGATTTAGGTTAAATAGAGCAACTTAATAAAAAAAAAAAAACATTGTTAACAATTTTACCAACCATTTGAATATTCTGAGGATAGCATGAGTGTTTAAATATTTTGATTAAGTAGGGTTTATGAGACTATGTAAAATTTTATAGTTTATTTAAAACGTTTTATTAGTTTTCAGAGAAATCATATACGTATTAGAGAACAAATCTTGAGTATTTAATTCAGTGTACACCTAAAATTTTCATTTATGTTACATGATAATTTTTTTAAACTTATTGACTAAACAAAAAGGCTTGGACCAAACTTTGATCATAATAAAAATTAAAAGAAACAAGATTCTAGAATAACCACTCAAAACATTTTTTTTTTAAATTTAATGAATTTACCAGATATTTATGAAAACTCGTCTGATGTTGATGTTCTGGACAACTGACCTTATACCGCTGCTTTTCACGGTAAAAAAGAAAAGCTAAAAGTAAATAAAAGTTATTTAGGGAAAGTTGACGTACTCGATCATGAATCAATAAAAAAATTATGACGCTATTTAGTGTAAGATAATGCAAATAGTAAACATCTGTCTAAATTATGTCACAGGGATATTTCATTAATCAATTTTAGAAAAAAAATTTCTATGAAAATTGCAATCACCTAATTTTTTTTTTTGTATTTTAAGAGGAAGGTATAGACTGGTCTATATTTTTGGAAAAAAATATAAAAAGTACGGGTTAAAAATTTTGGTCCAAGTCCATTGGTATTAAAATAAAATCGTTATTTACATAATAAATATCTATTGGCAAACATAAAGCAGTACAGAGTTTTGCAGTATTTAATGGATAATATGGATGTGCATACTCTACCGGATGGTGGTGTCAAACTCATGGAGCGCCTGTCGAAACTAGAAGCAGATGTTAGAACACAGAGTGAGAAGGTTGCAGATATGGTAGTTGAACCGGGTATGTGAAATCATGCTAACTGCTTTACTCGTCTGTTTGACTGACAAATTATTTAATTTTAATATTATGTCTAAAAAAATATTTTCCTGCGACGATGTTTACTTATTTTACAAAAGTTTTCGAAAGTTCCCTTCTGATGAACTGCATGTTGTTTACAATGCAACACAGTTTTACTCATAACTGCTAAATAATGGCTTTAAATTGCTAAATAAGTCGTATCGTTTCGGTACAGCTCGCGCCGTATACCGCGTTCCCACAGTCAAACTGTGAACGCAGTTTTATGGGATATATTGTTAATTAATATAAGAGAAAACTATAAATTTAAATAAATAAATTTAACTCTTTCAGCCACGGTTTCCTAAATATGATTTTATAAATAAAACAATTGCATTTCTGGTTTAATAAAGGTTTATTTATTATGAAATAATATGAAAAAAAAAATTACGACCTGAGGCTTTGATGGAATAAGGTGGTTAGTGAACTAACCTCCTTGGTGGTTGGCATAAACAATAATCAAGACAAGTTTAGTATTTACAGTCAAAAATATATGGAAAAACTTATTTCTTGTGAAAATCTAAAAAACACGTTTTATCTTTATGGATACAATGAGGGACTTTACATGTGTTGCATTGCCATACAGTACTTGCTGGACTCTTTTTAGTGCTGCATTTTGGGCATCTTCGTGAAGTAGATCGCTCTGGCTGATGCATATTACTTTCCAGGTGTAATTCTGTTGGTACTGATGGTTTGTGGCGTTTTATCAGAACACGTAATGGAGAAGATGATACAGAGCTATTATGGGTGTCTTTTGAACTTGATTTGCGGTTCCTCCCCTGAGTTGGTGCTAGGATCCCTTGGTAGACACTTCTGCGAAAATCTTTTGTGTACAATTGATCTAGTTCTGGGTGGTGACCTTCATGACAGCGCAGTCTAGAAAGTGGAAAAAAATTCGATGCCACCATTTGCGGGACTTTCGATCGATGCCATAAGTACTTTTTAGTTGGTCGAATTTATCAACATAGTTCATATAACTGTTGTACTTTATCACAGTTTCAGGACATGCTATATCACCTTTATCTCCATTACGTTCCCTGCGAGTAACAACACCAATCTTAGTCGGATCCAAATAGTTGAAAAGAATAAAAAAAGAGATCTTTTGTCTTTCCACTTTAGAACTGCGACGTTCGTATCACTGACCCTGTAATCATGTTGTCCCCTTGTTAGATCTTTGTCTTCTTCTAGTTTTGGTAGATGTTTACGATTTGCATTGACTGTGCCGCAAGCCAATATATTATCTTTATATAAGTCTACTTGCAAGGAGTAGCTATCGAAATAATTATCAAAGAATACACCGAGCATCATCAGATCTGTTTGCTGTTCAACATTGTCGTCTTCGTCTGATTCTAAACTACAGACACTCACCATCTGAGGATATGCCTTCCAGAAGAAATTTCACGTTATCACATTCATTGAGTACACGCGGCATCATGAAAATGTAACATACAATTACGTACAGAAATACATAATAGAAAACCTACTATTGTCACAGTGGTTAGTAATTCAACCACCTTATTATTTACGTCATTTATCGAAAAGTATAAAAGACAATATATTTTTTTATCATAAATCAATCAAACAAATAATAAATAACAAATTAACACTGAAATCGTAAAGTAATAAGCACTCTTACCTTTTTTATTGAATTTTAAAAACGCCTCATTAAAAATTAGCACTGGACCATTTTTTCAAATAAATGTATTTAACTAACCGTTGCTCTTTAGCACCAAAATTTTCCATTATGTGGTCAACGACGACTTAAAAATACAAATATGTATAAAAAAATCTGAAATAGGTGGTTAAATAACTGACCACCAAACCTGAAAGAGTTAAAAAAAAATAAAAGAAACTTCTTGTTCAGTGTAAAGTTAATGCAGGTGCGTTTTGCACAGTTGCGGGGCTCGTTCTCGACACACTGATACGCGTTTTTTCGCCTGCAACGCTACTTGCCTCCATTTCGGAGCAAACAAGATGTTTGGTGAGAGCTATATGACAACTGATTTTTATATATGTGGACAAGCTCAATATGAACCTAATTGTAACTAGTTCAAATGTCTAGATATATCTTTTTTTTTTAAACTAAAACATATTCCAATGACATTTATTTAATTTTTTCAGTAAATCCCACAGCAGCAGATATAGCCAAAGATGGATATGGAGAAAAAATCAACCAAAATCTGTCATGGGATGACATACAAGCTGCTAGCGATAAAGTACAACCCAGAATGTTTGGTAAACAAGGTAAATATCTCTTTTTATTTATCCAAGTTAACTAATGCATTTAATAATAAGAAAATAGTTAATTTAACTCAACAGTCTATTTTTTATATACAAAGGCGACAAATGCAACTTTGATTGTATTTACTTATTTTTAATGTTAAATTTTTTTAGATAACAATTCATAAAAACAAAATAAATACATCGTTATTAACAGTATTTTTGAAAGATTTTACACTTTTGATTGAAAGCTTTCAGAATAGCAAGTATGTGAGCAGTCACCCTGTCTGACGTTTGTAGGATTTTGTTGCAATTTATTTTGTGAAAAATGAATAATGCAACAGAAGTAGACTTTTACTATTGAAATATTTTCTTTCATGCTAAGCAACATATTAATATTTCATCAGCACTGTAACATCATTGTTTTAAATTATATCTTATTTTTTACAGCAATGGCGACTCACATGATGGAACGCACCCATATTCTGGATCGTCTTCGTGATCTGCACTCCTCGCTGGCGTCACGACCACCCGAAACCAAAAAAGCTCCTCAACCTTCAGCCCTAAAGAGCAGTCTGATGCCTTACCAACTGCATGCGCTTGCCTGGCTCCAGTGGCGAGAGACACAACGACCACGCGGCGGGATACTCGGTACATAATATTGTTTACAATACATATGCACAGAAAGTGTCATTTTCTTACTTTGCGCGGACTGTACTACGAGCGCAAGTGGCTCTAATTGGTCGGATTGACGTCAACTTGAAAACTTACCAATACAGTGTTATTTCAATTACATATGTGCGCCCACGTAAATACGAAATAAAATCAAATATTTTGAGATTTAGAAGTGAAAATAATATGTCTAATTCAAATGATGAATTATTAGATTTAACACCCAATAACATCCTTCAAGAAGCACAAGTTACAAACGACAACCTCTTGCCACCTAAATCGAGAGAGAAGTATTTATATACTTGTAGAAATGTTCCTCAATGGAAAGAAAAGTTCCATAAAAATTCTTTTTTTTCCTCGCATAATGCATTGTAAAACATTGTATGATATACGTGCGGTAAGATAATCCCCTACTCGGGTCGTAAAAACCACTCGTTGCGAATCATCTACTTTCCACATTTGTATCATAAATAACTATTATTCCATTTGCGTTAACGTTGTATAACAGTCACCAGTCATATCCCACAGAATAGAAAAAAAGTTACTAGAGTGTGTGGTACACGCTATGTATTAGAATTCATCTTCTTTAATGCAACTTAAGAAGTAAGTTTGAACTTGCATGATTTAAATTTTTATTATGAAAATAGTATGAGGAAATAAATTTGATAACCCCCATTGCCCCCCAATTAACCCTCAATTTCACCCCAACGCTCCTAAACCAGATAACTTCAAACATCTTTAGTATTGATTTGTGATTAATCCAATAATTACGAAAAATTATGTGATTAACCATGACAAGATAAAATTTTCTGAACATAAATACAGAACAAAGTTCACTGGGTAATGACTCACCAACCTCCTCATTGGAATTTTCTTTAATATACAAGGTGTTTCTCCTTCTCCAAAATTAATGCATATAAAATTGTAATTGTAAGAACACAAGTTTGTCATCATTGTAAATTTCTTTGGGTGAAAAATGATTATGATAATAAGAATCCTTAAAAAAATTAAATAAAAGAAAAGGAACGTCCGAAAAATCTCACAAACGGTCACCTAGTCCCAAACTAGCCATTAGATATATTTTATAAAACATATATAGATATTTTACAACCCGACTTAGGACAAATAGACATATTCATGCACACAAATATTTGTCCCAGGTGGGAATCAAACCCGCGACATTTGGTTCTGCAGTTATATTCAGCGGGAATTTAACCACTCAACCGATTGGTCAATTATTGTTTTATTGATTGTATTAAAAATCCAATCCATGTAATCCTAATGCAGTCGAGTCACTTTAACGTTACGCAATATTTAACAGCTTTTGTAACTGCAATTATATAACTTACAAAACTAGATAATTACAGATTCTTAATAACATTTCAATCATTAAATAATTAATTTACAGCCGACGACATGGGTCTTGGCAAAACCATCACAATGATCTCACTCATACTCATTTCGAAGGACAAGATGCAAGATGACGACGATGAACATGACCATAGCTGGCGAAACAAGGAGAATTCCAAGAGTAAGTGTTGATGTTTTAGTTTTCAAAAAAGACCCTGTAACCTGGGAAAGTACCTTAATATTCTTCTACAGTAACAACAAATGTATTTTTTGATTGGACATATATGTCATATAATTTGTCAAATTGCTGTCAAGTTCTAGGAAGAAAATCATAATCCTTCAGATAAAAATCGTCTCGGAAATGGCAACCCAGTAATATTTATTAAGGTAAAAAAAAACATTGGCTAAGAAATATATCTCCATAGAGTATGGATATAGTAAGTTAACTGTGCATTACATTATGCTAAATATTTGCATAAAGTCCAATGATATATTTGTAAAACTATTTATGTGTTAAATTGTAAAATTAGTAAATATAATTGAGGATTCAAATTAGTTGCCATAAAATAACGATTGTGATACGCTATAGTTTGCAGTAACTAGAACGATGACGCATTCGCACGCAGCAAAAATAAAAAATACCGATTTTTAGGTATACAACTAATGCATACCCCTATTATGATATAATAAATAACTGAAATAAGTGAGCCTGTGAGCTCAGTTATTTATTATATCGTAATTAATAAATAAATAATTTAAAATTCTTAATTTGCAGTAACTCGCGGCGGTACACTAGTTGTCTGCCCGGCTTCCCTTCTACAACAATGGGCAGCTGAAGTGAGCAAGCACTGTGCGCCGCACGCCCTCACCGTGTGTCTGCATCATGGCCCGACCAGAGCAACCCAACCTTACCGACTGGCTGGCCATGATATGGTCCTGACTACCTATAATATCTTGCAAAGGGACCTAGAAAAGGTATCTACAGTTTGTTTAGTTGTCTTTGTGTGGGTAAAAATAATGAATTTGGAGAAATTGAATTAAAATGTAGGATTCCTGGGACTATGTGATAAAAATGAGACTCATCCAAACTTATTTAGAACTAGTGCTTTTATTTTATGTGATAATATTAGAACCTAAAGCTGTTTTTTTTCCTGTGCTGGTTTTCGATAGATTTCATCACTCATAATACCTAACGAAGTTAGACCCTGCCTATAAGATAAGGCTGCTCGCACTTTGAGCGGGCGGATGCATTCTCTTTACGATACCGATAATAATCTAATTAAAATAAATTTACAGAAAGGTGTATTAATGAAAATACGTTGGCATCGAGTGATATTAGACGAGGCGCATATAGTTCGTAATCATAAATCCCACACGAGCATGGCGGTATCGGCGCTCGAGGGCGACCGGCGCTGGTGTCTCACAGGCACACCCGTTCAGAACAAGGATTTGGATGTTTTTGCGCTTCTAAAGTTTCTCAGGTGTACCCCTTTTGATGAGCTTGTGGTAAGTCAGTAAATCCACACTATGTTTTGTAACGTAAGTTCATCCTACTTGGGGTATTTTTAATGCATTTTATTTCCAACTAGCGACCCGCCCCGGCTTCGCACGGGTAGCAAAGCATATTATTCGCATATTAAGCATAATCATCGGTCATTAATTATAGCTGAAAAATAAATTTGGCGTCTCTCTTACATAGGCTGGTATTTATGAATCCGGAACTGGTCACAAACAAATTTAACCTATTAACTTGTCATCAATCATTATCAATCAATTGTCTCTAATTAAATAGCTCGTGACTTTCAATATGACCCAATTAGGTTAATAATGGAACTCTTTGGCCGTAGAATACAGTTTGTTTCATATAACTGTCAATTGTTTTTCCATTGTGACGTCATTTTGACAATTGATAAAAAACAGACTCGTGTCAATTGGTGCAAAAAAAGTTAAATAAATACAATCGTGGTGCATCAAAAGCTGTTTATAATATCTACACAAGTGATGAATCTTGAATCTATCTATGCATATGTCCTCAAAACTAAACAGCAGTCAACGATGTGAGTGTTCCAACCCATCGTAAGATGAGTCGAAACCAACAAAAGTTAGTCATGCAAAAAACACTTCAAAGCAAATGGTCACCTGTTTTTTGGGAGAAATGGACATGTGGCTAGAGTGCCAATAGAGAATCGTAAAACGATTAATTCAGAATGGTACGCGACCATTTGTTTGCCAGAAGTTTTTGAAGTAATAAGCAGGAACAACCGACAACGCAGAATCGTTCTTCATCATGCTAATGTTAGCTGTCATACGTTCGCCGAAACAACTCAGTTTGTGGAAGGTCAAAACATCATATTGACGTGTCATCCGCCGTACAGCCCCGATTTGGCGCCCAAAGATTTCTATTTATTTCCAAGCATGAAGAAGTAAGTGGACAACGTTTTTCGAAACGCGAAGAGGCCATTGATGCGTTCAAAATGTATGTTTTGGAAATACCTCAATAAGAATGGAAAAAGTGCTTTAAAAATTGGTTTCAATTCAACATAAGCAAAACTTCATCGATCATCATGGCAAATATCTTGAAAAGCAATAAAACCATATTTAAAGATGTTTATGTTTTTCTTATTCCGGATTAATAAATAGCAGTCCTCATATATGCAAAGGTGAAAAAAAAATTTATATAGCTCCTCGAGTGGGATCTCATTTTAAATTAAAACTATATTAACTATTTTAAAATCATTATGAGATTCTTTGGTTCCTTTTCAAAATAAGGCCCTGTTTCTGAAATCTTTGATCTCTAAACTGGTCTTTTTCGTGAATTACTTACCCCTCCTTCTATCAACCGTCGTTCGGAAAATTTAAAAAAATCCATAATACTAGTTCATACAAATTTATTAGAAAAACCACCACCACCTGGGGTCAACTAGTTCATGTGTAGCCGAACAAGTTGATGCATAGTTCAACTCTGAACAAACTCATGATTTTGGTGATAAGCTTTTGTTTTTGTCATGGCTACAGAACCCTACTTTGTGTGTGAACCGACACACATTTGACCAGCTTTTTTTATTCAAAGACACGTTTTAGATGTGGAAAAAATGGATCGACAACAAAAGTCTCGGCGGCCAGGAGCGTCTGAATACAATAATGAGCACTTTGTTATTGCGTCGCACTAAAACGCAATTGCAACAGAAAGGACAGCTGGACTGCCTACCTGATAGAAATCTACACCAGGTCGAAGTTACACTTACCAAAGAGGAGATGAACGTATACCAGAAGGTTTGTCATTATTATTCACCATGTTTTTTTTTTATTGTAGGATCATATTGACATAGGTGCGATGAGTGTTAAATAATATATATATTTTAAATTTTGATAAAAATTTTTTGTAAGCAGAACTAGGATTTCATGATTAATTAAGAGGAACATGTGTACTGGTGAATTCAACTACAAACAGCGTTAACGGTTGCATCCTATGTTGCACAACTTTTTGTGAAAAAGAAAAAAAAACGTAAATAACCCCGCGCATTTAATAAATTTTTTTGTCTTTTCATGTATCAAACTATTTAAAAATTAAAAACGTAGGTGTAAATCTAGTTTTTTTTTTCTGATCTGAATACCATATTTTTTGCGCCAATCGGTTAAGGTTCAATGGGGTGCATCAGTTAACGCCGTTTGTAAGAAAATTTGCCAGTACACATTCCTCTCAACGCCTGCAAAGTACACAATTTTTAGTACGGCAGACGTAGATTTTCTTAATTACCGTTTTTAATGTTTACCACATTCTAGACTTTGTACACAAAAACGCAACTTCTAATGTGTCATACCAAGATTATTTAACTAAAATTGTTTGTTTTTTTTTTCAAATTTATTCTTAGGTGTTGGTGTTTTCGAAGACACTTTTCGCTCAGTTCTTACACCAACGGGCCGAAAAGCAAGCCGATATGTCCCATGGTTTCCTGCCCAAAACGAACAAAGATGACGCTTATTCCAAGATGCACAAGAAAATGGTTGCTCTACATGGTATGTGTGTAGTAATAGCACTAAATGGGATATCTTGTACAGAACATACGCATCTCCGTATGTCGCCGGCCACGGGCGCATTTCTAAGAGTTATTGTACGCAATATAGTGATGTGTACGGCTGATAGAGTTAAAGTATTAACTGCTTTATTCATAAACATGTAATAACAGTGTTTTAACTAAAATGTGTTTTGCCTTTTTCTGCCCAGTTTCATATTTGTTGTGAGAGACAAAAACAAAACATTTTTTTTTAAATAATAAAAATAGACATTTATTCACTTTCTTGTACACAAAGAGACTTAACCTAATACAATTTCAAGGTAATGTAATAAAGACACAAAATCATCATTAGGTTAACGGTGGCAGCTGTGATAGTATTAAACTGGGCTACAGCTGCCTGCGTCTTCCATCCAGAAAAGTTGAAGTGACAAATATAACATGACTATTAACAAAATATAACAAAAGCAAATGTGAATTAGGTATTAAGAATGATACAAATCAATTATACCACATAGAGAATGGAAGTGTAACGCTATATGCATGTATAATAATGTGTGTGTGTGTGTGTGTATGTGTGCATGTGTGTTTTTGTTGGTGAGTGCTTGCGTGTTTGTAGCTCCTAAGTAATTTTTCTGTTTCCTCAAAATTGGTTTGTAATAGCCAGTCACGAATACTTTTTTTGCATTTGTTAAACGGGAGTGGGTAAATATTTATAGCTTTATTAGCTGCATTGTAGAGTTGAGAGCCAATAACATAGAAATGGTTACCTATGACATAGAAATTTTAGTTAAACACTGTTTATACATGTTCATGAATAAGGCAGTAAAATTTTAAAAATAATAGTTCAAAATTGTTTCATGTACTATAAGTTGCCAAACAATATCATATATTTCTGTCGTTGCTTCTTTTTTTTTCACACCCACAAAAAAGTCACTTTTCTACCTGGGAACATGGGATTCTGATTTTTTCGACTTTCAAAACATCAACAGGTATTTTGTGGTGAGCGGGAAAGCTCGAGCCATGCAAAAGTTGAACTGGGCTGTACCCAATATAAGAATTTGATATACAATCATATGTAGCGCCGGAGCGCCGAATAATTCAACTCCCTTGTGTGGCAAAGGCCAAGGATGTTGGGCCAGCAGGCCTATAGTGCAGAATGCGCACGCCTCGTCTGCGTCTACGTCTGGATCAGTTTCTGCTTAGACTTAGAGGGAGTCCGTTGAGGGCGATAGTTCATAGAGGTCCGTGAAGGGCCTAAAGGCGGCGAGTTCACGTGTGATGTCGTCGTCAAGGTTGTTGAGAATTAGGTCGGCGAAGTTTCCACCAGAACCTAACTACATAGGCCGCGCCTCAGGTTTTCGGTGACGCCGAGGCAGTCTCCAAGGCGGTTTCAAGAGGGTTTAGTTATTATGGAGGACTCAAAATCTTTATGTGCATCGAAGCTGTGCACGTACTAAGTGGCACCCGTGGCAGTGCGCATGAATGTATTATGCATCGTTTGAAGCCGATGAATGAGGGCCAGACGCGTGTTTCGCTCTAAGTACTCCAATGGCGCCCCCGACCGGGAAATCGTCAATGTCTGATTAAACTAAACTACATGCTCGTAAAATGGAAAAGAGGGAAAGTAACTTTGTTGATAAAATTTTCTCGACTCCTTGAATTTTCTTAGAGAATTTTGATAGGCCGAGTGGTTAGAGACCTTAACTGCGAAGCCAAGGGTCGAGGGTTCGATTTCCGCCCGGGAAAAATATTTGTGTGCATGAATATGTCTATTTGTTCCGTGTATGGGTGTAAAATATATGTATATATTATATAAAGAATGTTTAAGTATGTATTTCAGTTGTCTGGTACTCATGATACAAGCTGTGCTTAGTTTGGGACTAGATGGCGCTGTGTGGCATGTCCGAGATATTAATATTATTATTTCTTAGAGAAGAGTCATGCGTTTTACGTACGCAGGCCGGCGTGCTAGCTATTAATTACCACTTGTGCTGTTTGAGTAACGAAAGTGCGATCATCGATCTACGAGCACGCCCTGGATACTGCTGGTGATGCCCATGGATGCTGGCCGGTAAAGAGTTTAATCTACTTACATAAATAATAATACCTGAGACATGTCACACACCATCATCTAGTTCCAAACGAATAAACAGAGCCTGTGCTATGGGTACTTGACAATCAATATTTGATAAATGTAACAGTAACATAACAAACACTGATAACAAAACTGTAAGGTTGGTTTTGTTTATTTGGTAAAGTTTATTTTAAGATTCCCTGAATTAAGTTTGTTGGTACCTAAGTTAAAAATGCAGGTACATTACATATCTAGAAAACTTCTAAAGATATTTTGTTCAAAACGATTTTACTTAAAAATTATTGTATAGTACTTAACTACTGTTTTTTTTTAGAATACTCGTATTTTAATGCCCGGTTCAAAGGCGACGACACATATTTTACGATTTTCCTTTACCTTTAAGAATTTTTATCACTTCCCTACAAAATTGTATAGTGGTTTACATAACACATCTGTCTGTGGAATTTCATCAGAATCAACGGACAGATGCCTAAGCCATGAGCCTGTGACGTGCAGACAATTATAAGGGTTCTGATTTTTATCATTCGGCTATGGAACCCTAAAAAACTTTATTTCAATTGTTCTCATATAGTGAGTAAACCTGCGGGTCAATATGTTGTTCTGAATAGCCAGCGTCCTACGCTCCTATGTCCATGGAGATAATAGAATAGGGTAAACAAGCCAGTCCAAAATGCGGACCTCAACAGTAAGAGACAGGTTAATAGTACATTGATTTATACAGAAATATACTAAGTCTATCTTTTTTTTATTTTGAGTATCTGCCGTTAATAGCTCTTCGGTGGATAACTGTGACTGGTGTGTCTGTCAAATGAGTGTCCTAAGCACTGCGGCGTAAAATTAAAAATTAAGGATACAATTAGGTACAGTTATTTTCCATCCTTTTTTTCTTCCATGCCCAACTGATGTCCAACAGCTGAATACAGGGCTTTTTGGAGCTTGCCTATTCTAGTTAAATTATCTCTATCCCTATATCGCAGTTGTTTAAATTTTCACTGACCTACATGATAAACTTTTTTAGTGTTCACATTTATGTATGACATAGTATTAATCCACTTCTAATTTTACTAATTTTTATAGGTGCGAAACCAGTCAAATCTCATGAGATCCTGGTACTCCTGTTGCGTCTGCGTCAAGTGTGCTGCCACTGTGGGCTGATCGCCGCCATGTTGGATGACAATGAAGAGGGTGATGTCACAGAAGACGCAGGTGGCATCGACTTGCTCTCAGAGCTGAAGAAAATGTCTTTGGAAGACGAGGGTCTAGGGAAAAGAAAGGTAGATAGTACCATCCTCTTCCCCTAATTATTTAGTTATTACATACACGACAGAGGCACAACTCGTGTCCTGTAAGAGATGAGAAATATAAGAAAATTTTATTTGGTACAACCTTTTACATCATATCGTGGTTTTTTTTTTTGAGTCATTTATATCCTCTTTACCTATATATGACCTTCTTACTAACTTAATGATATTGTCAGTATGTTGTTTACTTTTTTTTTTGGCGCGTTTTATCGAATTCGTTTGTACAATGAGACTTCAAGCTCCTCTCCATAGCTCGTTGTGTGACCTTCAACTTGTGAACCGAGACCACTGAATTAGAATATTGAGACCAAAAGACTGAGACAGTAATAAATCATACTCAAATTTGAGATCGATCTTAAGACCATTTCAATTCAGTACCACACCATCAGCCCATTAACGCCCCAATGCAGGGGCTTAGGCCTCCCCTCGCGATAATGGGGCGTGGAGCTTAATCCACAACGCTGCTCTAATGCGGGTCGGTAGATTCTCAATTCAGTACTAATCAATAAATGTATCTTGAGTAGCCAATTGAAAGCGAATTAATATGCGCGTTAGCTTACGTCATCTAAGATGGATGTATGTGAACACGCATTCAGCTGATACCGTGCTCAAGACGATATTGAGTGTGACTTATTAGTACCGACCTGAATCAATTTCCTGAAAAGCAACACTAAAAATCGAAATATATGTGAGCGTTCGAAACTCTGTGTTTCTTAAGATACACCAATGTACAACAGCTCTAGTAAAATTACTGGCTTCGACTACAATCAAACATGATCTGTTTTCGATTTTGAGTTTCGATTCGCCTCGTAGGAATGAGAAAGCTAAGAAATAATTATTTTCCAAATTTGTATATTTTTATTGCTAACAGCGTTTTTTTTTATAAAGTTATTCCTTAAATCTTTTTCAATAGAGAGAAAGACAGGCATATTTGATGATTAGAGGGCTTTACAAACCCGCCATAGAAAGTCATTAGTCGCGTTATGATGCATTAGAAAAACTGGCTCGGTCGACGGTCTATTTTAGTTGTAGATGCTAGAAGTGTTGTTTACCAAATGTTTTAATTTTTATTTAATGTCTTTGGTTTTTTATTTGTGCAGAGTGGTAAAAACGATTCTGCTGAAGAGAACGATAATCCAGAAGAAGGAACCACGGTGACTGAAGCTATACGCTCTGTGCTGTCTCCCTCGAATCCAGTGTTCAAGCTCGATTCCCCCAGTTCAAAGATCAAAGCTGTTGTAAAGTGTCTCAAAGAAAACGTTTTTAACAAAAAAGGTTACCAATTTATTTATTGACGGTCTCAAAGTATTAATTTCAACAAAAGTGCTTCACTAGGATAACTATATGTGTCAGTATAATACCAGCTTTTTTAGAAGTTAGCATGTCAACAGAAAGAAGGTCGGCCATTCATCATACTTAAAATACTAGAAAGTTAAATTTTAGTTTAGTTAGAATTTTTCTGTCTTAGTAATTAGTCCAATGCTTTCCAAAGTTCGTAATAAAGGCTTTTATATATTCAACCTATCAATTTCAATCATTTAAACTTTCTTTGTGAGTTCATTGCTATAAGTCGAAATTTGGTTGATAAAAATTTCTTTGTCAATCGGATTTTGGGGATACAAATAATCAACTTTATTTTCTTATTTAGTTTCTAAATGACAGTTACTTTGTATTAAACGTTTTTATAATTATCTGAACATTCTTCACTTTGAAATATGAAAAATAATGTGTTTTATAACAAAAAGATTCCGACTTGTCATATTTACGAATCATGGTACTATGTTTCATCATTCGTCAAACACGCGAGCACAAATCAATAACCTGTTTAGGCAGAAGACCCACTTCGAACAATTTTTTTGTCACGGTACATGGTTACGACAGGAAGTTTAGATAAATACCCTCCATCTCTTTCCCGCATATAACGTCGTCTTGTTTATGTCAAGCAAATTATTCGTGACCTTTGATCTAATCCAAATGGGTTAATGTATTGTAGTAACTAGGTTAAAATTAATCATAAAAAATAATCAAATATTTACTGTTAATGAAACTCCCTTTATTTTTTAACTTAAGTGTTTTGGGTATGTTATTACCATAGGAACATTTTACTATGGAAACACTACTGCACAAGGTATTATTAATTTGTACTCACAAGAAATGTTAGAGGGCAGAATTGGTTTATGATCTTTACCAAAGTTAATTGGAAATACTTTGTTAATATAAATACAGAGAAAAGTAGACTAATTAAATTAATTTGAAAAGTAAAAATAATTAATTATTTTGATAAGTAAAAATAGGCGCATCCCAACGTTTTCCCTTATAATAGAAAAAACTGACGTCACCTGTTAGGACTTATGAATAGTAACTTCGCGTCGTGACAACCGGAGCTTAGGCTGCTAGAAATACCTTGGGACGGCGTGATTTTGTACTTCCTGCAGTGGAGAGACGGGCTAATGACGATGATTATTTTAAGAAAACGGGATAAATATCATACATCATCAAAGTTACAAGATATTTCCATTGCACTAACTTTCCGCCCACAGTTTCGCCCGCGTCCTACTCTGTTGTATCGGGACCGCTATTATTTAATAAGTCATGAACATTAAAATATACATTTTATTAAAAAATATTGAGAAGTGCTGAGAGGTTGAAAGTTTGGGATTATATGTTTTTGTATGTGAAAAAAAAAATATTGAAGAAAAATTCGGTCTGAAATTAAAAAAAATTTCTGGGTCTCGACAACATTACCACCTACCGGATTTAACTATACTTAAGAAACATCCAGTTGACCCCATAGTTACAAAAAACTATTTATTATTTTTTTTAATCGGTCATTCCATTTGGGTGGAGAAAAATTACAAGCACACACACACTTGAATTTTATGTTGGAAAATAGCCAAGCACATAGAACTTTTAAATCGTTACAAATTCATACCTTTCGCTGCAAGACGATGGGTGCCTGGTTCAAGGTTGCTAAATTATTTGCTCACGATTTGGGTGTCGCGCTGCGTCTGTTGACAGATGATCCTTTGAGCGAGGAATACCTTATTCAGAGGATCAGTGTCGCAATACAGCGTGGCAACGCAGTAAGCATCCCTGGCACCCTGAACCCGTCGTCTCTT
Organism: Luffia ferchaultella; assembly: GCA_949709985.1. Classification (NCBI taxonomy): domain Eukaryota; kingdom Metazoa; phylum Arthropoda; class Insecta; order Lepidoptera; family Psychidae; genus Luffia; species Luffia ferchaultella. The sequence continues at coordinate 15,272,297 of OX453256.1, read as the reverse complement.
TAAAATTTTCTCATTTATCATTATTTAGATAGTATTTTTAATTTATAGGTTTTTGTTAAATTAGAATTTAATTTAGAATTCACTTGTAATGTGTAATATGTTGTACTTTATGATTTGTACACTAGCGATCGTTCTAATTATACAACTTTTATCCCGTGATTAATATGATTGTGAAGAAGGGGATAGATGTGTCAGTTCCTAGATTAGTTTACACGCTTAATAGCGAACGGTCTGTCACGCAAACAAACAAACGCGACTACGCAAATCGTTGGCTATAATTTAATATGATATTGCTCTATAAAATTATGTCTTACGGCATAGATGGCATTGCATTCAAGTTAAGAAGTCAAGGAGTGGCCAAAGAAGAGACCACATTCACCTGACACGTGGATGTCTCATTGCTTTTTTCTTAGCTCAGATAGATTCATTCTATTTACTTTTTATATGCATTATAGGCGAGAAAGCAGTAGTAGTCTCCCAATGGACGTCCGTGCTTCGTCTTGTGGAGGGTGAATTGAATAAGATGAGAGTACATTGCAACACGCTCAGTGGACAGGTGCCGGTGACGGCGCGTCCGGCTATAGTCGACGCTTTCAACGATCCCCACTCCAAAGTACAGGTATATAAACTGTTGAGGCTGGTATTTGCTTGAGTAATAATAATAATACCTAATAAACATCCCACGCAGCACCATCTCGTCCCAAAGTAAGCAAGTATTATGCTAGTATTAGGTTAGACACAGCGCTCTGAAAACTAATGCTGCCACCAGTCTAATTCACTGACTTCCTACTTGTCAAGTGCACCGCCTTTTTTATTCGAAGCCTCGGACGTTCTAGCGCTTTTCTGAAAGTTTCCGTCACTTGTTTTTCACCGAATTTTTTGGAACCTAACTAGTTCAAATTCAAATTCAAAAAGTTTTTATCTATATTAATAAAGTTGGAGTGTCTGAAATGAAATGAAATGAAATACCATTTATTTGCTTAAAACGTAGTACACAAAATAGTTGTTACACAATTTATTGTCAGCTACATTCTACTGTCAAGGAAGTGCGCAAATATTTAGAAACATTAAAAGGTCAGACTAAATAACCAGTCTGTCTGTCTGTTCCGGCTAATCTCCGAAACGGCTGATCCGATTTCAATGAAACTTTGCAGACGTGTAGAGGGAATTACCGCAGGTGATATAGGCTACTTTTTGTCTGTCTGTCTGTCCATCTGTCTGTATGTTTGAGCTGATCTCAGAAACGGCTTAACAGATTTCGATGGAACTTGGCAGACGTGCAGAGGGTATTATAAGGGGTGACATAGGCTGCTTTTTGTTTGTCTGTCTGTCTGTTCGAGCCGATCTCCGAAACGGCTGAACCGATTTCTATGAAACTTGGCAGAATATATTCTTTATTTGCGCGAATAATAATGTACTTAATTAAATATAATACCACAGTAGGTTAATACCTATCTCCGAACCTATGAGTCACAGAAATATATTGTCAATAATCCGAGATTTAAGTGACCACGTGACCACATTTTTAAAAGCTTATATTTTCAAAACCATCAATCGCAGACCTGTCGTGTTGGTACTCAAACTTGATGTTTTGACGGGATCTGTGTGACCACGTTACCACATTTTTAAATGCTTATATTTTCGAAAGAATCAGTCGCAGACTTATCGTGTTGGTACTCAAACTTGATGTTTTGACGAGATCTATATGACCACGTGACCACATTTTTGAATTCTTATATTTTCGAAACCATCAATCGCAGACCTATCGTGTTGGTACTCAAACTTGATGTTTTGACGAGATCTATGTGATCATCATCAGCCCATGTTACCCCACTACGGGGGCTTAGGCCTCCCCCAGGGTATGAAGGGGGTTTGGAGCTTAAATCCACCACGCTACTCCACTGCGGGTTTGGGATTGTAACGACCGCTATCTATTGACAGCGTCTGGGACCGACTGCTTAACGTGCTCTCCGAGGCACGGAGTCAGTGATAATTTTATTATGTACTTAAGTCAGAAAAACTCATTGGTACACGCCCGGATTCGAACCATGGCCTTATGGCCTTATATCATTACATCTATGTGATCACATGACCAAATTTTTTTATCTGTCTGTCCGTCTATTCGAGCTAATCTCCGAAGCGGCTGAACCCATTTCAATTAAATTTCACAGATATAATAAAAAGATTATCAGGAATGACATACAACACTTTTTGTTTATCTGTCTGTCTGTCCGTCTGTTTGTTCGAACTGATCTCCGAAAGGGCTGAACTTATTTCAATGAAACTTTCAAAGACGTGATTAAAAGATTGTCAGAAGTGACATACAATACTTTTTGTTTGTCTGTCCGGCCGTCTCTAAACTCTAAAACATTTAAACCAATTTTAATGAAACTTCGCAGTCGTGAAAAGACGGGTGTGAAGAGTGACATACGCTACTTTTTGTTTGTTTGTTTGTTTGTTTGTTTGTTTGTTTGTTTGTTTGTTTGTGTGTCTGTCTGTCTGTCTGTCTCTCTGTCTATATAGTTAAAAATAAACTTTTGAAAATTTTAATGAAACTATGCACACATTAAAAATAGGTTGTCAAGAGTGATATAGGTAACTTTTTGTCCGTGTGGTTGTCTGTCTGGCTTTTTGTTCCGGCTTATCTCCAAAACGACTAAACCATTTCTATGAATCTTCGCAGACATAAATAGGAGGTTATCAGGAGTGACACAAGTTGGTTTTTGTCTGTGTGTTTGTCTGTCTGTTTGTTAGGACTAATCGTCGAAACGGCTGGTCCGATTTTACTGAAATTTTGCAAATATAAAGAGGGCGTTGTCAAGAGGTAAAAAGCAATTTTTGTTATATACCTATAAACAATCGTAATGTCTGTTAGTCTGTCTGTCTGTTCCGGTTAATCTCCAAAACGGCTGACTGATTTTGGGACCGACTTGTGGGATAGCTATTCTTCATGCTAAATTAAAATGGCTAAACGGATTTTTATGAAATTAGGTATAGAGATTTCTTAGGCAGTTAAGTTTCAGAATGTTCTAGAAAGTGTTACAATGTTCTGGAACGCGTTTCTTTAACTTTACCGGTACAACTGTGTAGTCCACGCGAGCGAAGCCGCGGACGGAAAGCTAGTTTAATATAAGATGTTTACATACACTTATTGAAAGTCAAAACGAATTGATTAGGCGATTATTGATTAGTGATGGGGGAATGTCTATAATAAACGTCGAAGGCGTGCACGCAACAATATAAAACATAGTGAAATATTTTAAGATATGATGGCTTGTGTTATGTTTAACTACTCATTTGTACTTATAGGTAATGTTGCTGTCTCTATGCGCGGGCGGTGTGGGTCTAAATCTATGCGGAGGGAACCACTTATTGCTGCTGGACCCGCACTGGAACCCTCAGTTGGAAGAACAGGCTCAAGATCGTATATACCGATTGGGGCAAAAGAAAAACGTCCACATTTACAGGTCATTATATACATTATTTTTTATAGAGTTTTACCAGAAGAGTTGATAATAATCAAGTAGAGGCGACACTGACGTCACGGAACCTTTACACCCGGTTCACAAGCACAGATCCAAAAACATTGGATATGTATGAATACATTTCATTCTGATTAGCTGAAACTGATTCAGCATTTGAATTTGATCCGAAATTGTGCGGGCCAACTTTTTCAATTATCTATCACGAACACAGGTCATTTCATTGGACGTTTCATTCATTCATTCATTTCATTGGACAGTGTGAACATTTTATTTTGCGATTCTACCACCGACGGCTGAAAATGTACCAAAACTATTACAAAATATCCAAATCCTACCAAACTTGTACCATGGATATATCATGCGATCCACTCAGGCATGTCGATTTCTTTTTCAGATATTACTAAAGCGTGTAGGTCTCGAGCTGCGTTTATCGCGCTAAGTAATACCTAGGTCATTCGGAAAATGAACATTTTTCAAAATTTTTGGACTTGGCCCAAAAAATTTTGTATTTATAGTAATAGGTATCTTTATTAAATAGAAAAATATGAAATTTTTGGAGGCGTAGTAACAGAGATAAACAAAGAAAACGTGAAAGGACTTCCCATATGATAGCTCATACAAACGCTCTTAAACGATAAAAATGTTATTACACATTTTAATTTTGTAATGTTTTGGATTATAGTGTCATTTTATTTTGAACTAGATTTGCATAGAGCCATAAATTTGCAATTTCTATAAACATCGTAGTTATAGAAACTTCGTAATAGTTATAGAAATATTCGAAATACAGAAATTTCGAAGTTTTGGCTCTATACAAACCTACTTCTAAGCCAAGTGACACTATAATTAAAAAAAATATAACAAGGTTAAAATGCGAATTAACATCATAATCGTTTAAGAGCGTTTATATGGGCTATCACGCGGGAAGCCCCTTCTTAATGTGATGTCACTACTACATGCAGCGGTCGATGGCCAGACAAGCAAGTGTAATACATTGAACATCGTAGCTGTAATTAGTTGTAGGAACGTCACCAGCTATAAATTTTTAACAATCTAATATTCCTTGAGAATCTATGTGTCATGTAGCCAGATTTTAGAATTGATCGGTTCATGATGTGTTCGCTTTGAAGTTTTTTTAACTTTTTATTTTATTATTTGTTGTCCAGATTTCCATCATAATAACACATAGGGACGTTTTCTGTAAAAGTTATACTCTTTAAAGGTAAGGACAGACAGACAAACAGACGGCATAGGCATAAAGTCCCGTTGGGATCTTTTAGGTATGGAACTAATATTTCTAAAATAATATTTGTATAAAATTATAATTAATAATGGTATTTGATGTTGTAGATAAGTACTTAAAATATAGTTCGTTTACAGATTTATGTGCCTGGACACAGTGGAACAGAGTATCAAGAAACTGCAACAAGGCAAACTAGATTTAGCTGCAAATGTGTTAACTGGCGCAAAGAGTACCAACACATCAAAACTTACCATTGAAGACTTAAAAACGCTTTTCAATATGGGCAATTAATAATGTAAACCCGTATTTGATTCAAAATATAATAGAGTACAATTAAAAATAAAAATTATTATTTCATTATTTAACTTTTCACATTATTTTCTGAGCACTGTTTTTTTTTTACATGAAAGATACTATTCGTCCACTTCGTGTTTGTCATGACGTCACGCTTGGATAGCATCACGTTGGGTGTTCAAATATATTATAATCAATAAAATCATAATTTCAAATATTTAATTGGTTAACAGGTTTATTAAATAACTAGCGACCGCCCGCAGCTTCGCTTGCGTAGACAACACATTTCTGTTATAGGTAGGTACTGTTAATGTTCGATATGGTTTATACGTAGGTACTTTTTGCTGAAACTAATATTGGTTACACCCATTCAAACTTTCAATCGTCATTCCCCCCACTCCTTTAAAAAAACCGACACTCCCATACTTTTCACCTCCCGTTTCCCACTCTTAAAATGTGGAAATCCAAAAACCCTGAAACATATAATTATTTATTTATGCTAAAATTTTAATGTTTCTATCTTTAAAGAACAAAGACTCATACAAAGCCCCTTCATCCTTCCCCCCTTAAATTTAAAATTTCTGAATAATCCTTTCTTAAAAATTAAAACGTAATAAAATAAACCAATCTTTTAAATTTAAGCTTCCTAGACTTAGTAGTTTCGGCTTTATCTACGTTGACAGATCAGTGAGGACAAACGACAGACAGACACAAAAAGTAGCTGTCACTCTCGACAACCTTCTTTTACGTCTGCAAAGTTTCATTAAAATCTGTTTAACCGTTATAGAAATAAGCTCGAATAGACACATAGACGTACAAACAGACAGACGAGCAAAAAGTAGCTTATGTCACTATTGTCAACCTTCTTTCAAGTGTGCAAAGTTTCATTAAAATCTGTTCAAATCAAATCAAAATCAAAATGTCTTTATTTCGTAGTTATGTAACATAATCTTGAAACACGTCATAAGAGTGAATTTTATTGCTTTATGGATGAAATTCAGTCGTTTTATAGATTAGCTCGAATAGACATGTAGACGTACCTAGACAAACAGACAGAAAAAAGTAGCTTACGCCACTCATGACAACGTCACGTCACAAAAAGTAGCTCATATCACTCATGACAACCTTCTTTCACGTCTGCAAAGTTTCATTAAAATCAGTTCAGATGTTTTGCAGATTAGCTCGAATGGACCCATAGAAGTACAGACATACAGAAGGACAAAAAGTAGCGTATGCCACTTTTGACCACCTCCTTTTCATACCTGCGAAATTTCATTAAAATTTCATTAAAATCGGTTTAGCCGTTTAGAAGATTAGCTCGAATAGACAGATGGACGCGTACATACAGACATACAAAAAGTAGTGTATGTCATTTTTCACCACTTCTTTTCCTTACTGTGAAGTTTCATCAAAATCAGTTCAGCCGTTTTGGAGATTTGCTTGAACAGACAGACAGACAGATAGTATGATTTTATATATATAGCCTATAGCCGTCCTCAATAAATGGACTATCCAACACAAAAAGAATTTTTCAATTCAAACCAGTAGTTCTTGAGATTTGCGCGTTCAAACAAACAAACAAACTCTCAGCTTTATAATATTAGTATAGATAATCCATATCAGCTCATTGTGGTCTACTGCAGGGGCTTAGACCTTCCCTCTGCATGAGGGTGCTTGGAGTAATTTATTTAGTATGATTATATAGTAATAGTTTTATCACACGAAATAAATTTCGATTATTCATTAAAAGGTATGCAATACTAGAGGTAGCAAAACATTATGTTATTCGGCAATTTTTAATTTACAAATATGAAATTATTATTATTATAACAAAATAATAACCAAAAATTAATTAATAAACAACAGTGAATAAATGAACAAATACGCTCGTACACAACGACTATGTCAACAGTACTAAACGAAACGGGCGAACCCGGGCGAAACGAAACGAGCGATGGGCGGCGGTGGAATACCAGGCGCATTCTGACGTAGCAAACACGAAGCGGTCGGCCAGTAATATGAAATTCGTGTAACATACAAGAAATACAAAAGCAAGTGAAACTGAGTGCCATAACTGATTATCTTTAATTTAATGTTATTTTTGTAACTTTGTATAGATAAACACAGCTACAATGGCGGCGATAATATAAGTGATTCAAAAAAACAATTGTATTTTATTTATCTGAATACATTTTTAGATTGAATACATTCCATTGATTCGCTGCTACTCGACTCATTACTATACTACAATACTACACGTATAAAAAGCCAGCCAAGTCTGATGCCTATCCACAAAAATTTTACCAAACTTTAACTTACTTGTAGGGTTATTTTTTTTGAAGTGAAACTTCTTATGGCACGGAGTGAGCCTAAAACGACACGATAATGCGTCACGCTAAATAATATAAGTGGGGGAGATATAAGGAACAATCGGCTTTCACACGAGAAGCCGGTTGTTCCATATATCCCCACTACTAACTGCTGAGTGTGGGAAGCTAGATCAGAGCGTTATTCAGTTTCGTGTCGCTGCGTCATATATCCCCACTACTAACTGCCGAGTGTGAGGAGTAAGGCCAGAGCGTTACTCAGGCAGCTGCGACATTGCTCAGAGTGTCAATATATGTGAAAACCAGATTGATGTTGATAATTTTAATAACATTATGAAAATTCAAATTTTAATATTAAAAGTTCTAAGTTTACACTTCTTTTGGCAGTTCCTGTAACTGCCAATCAGTTTTTTTTTTTTTTATGGTACAAAACGTACCACATCCTGTTTAAAACCTTTAAAAAGACCCCTACAAAAGACATTATCAAAATTATTGTACATATTTATACAAGGTATAATTAGATATTGGGCATTTATTGTAAATAAATGTCCGGTATACACATCTGATTAAGAATACATCGGTTTTAATCAAATTTTAATTATTATTTTTTTGGTAAGGTGTCAATCACGAAATTTTTTTGGCATTTTTTAGCCCACCCTCCTGGTGATATATGGTAAGGTTTAAGACTAAACCCCCCGCCAACCTACCCAAAATCACGTATATTTTTTTTGTCCAAAGTACCTATCTTAAAAATTTTAGGAATATTATTTATAAATACAGGTAAATATAATCTACTTTAATTCTGGAAAATTAAGGACCGCGATAAAAACGTCCAAATAGATATTAAGGTTGCAGGTTGTTTTCGACTGGCATAAAAATAAAGGAAACGTGTAATCATATGAAAAACATAATTATACTGGTGAATGTACCTACATGAATCGCGCTCACACGCTGCTTTTCGATTGTTTGGAAATCACGCGTTCAACGACAAAATAAATACACGTGATATCTCATTACACCCTCCTCCCTCCTTATAATATTTCGTGATTTTTGTCGAACCCCTCCCCCATTCGAGCCTCGTGTGATTAATGGACGGAGTCTGACATTTCGCTCACATTTTCCGTCTTTTCGAAGTATGAGACGCATCCTGATTATTATGCTATCTAAGATTGTAGCATGATGTAGCAAATTCCATAAAATATTAAGTTGGGAAGGAAGTATTTTCATATTTTGTTTATATGAAGTTGTAATTCAATCTCTTTGGTTGTAGGCACTGTTTGTAACTGGATCATTATAATAATAATATTACAAAGGTGACATTAAAAAAAGGAACTGTTTCCCGCCATTATTCAATTGTTTTTAAGTCCAAGAAAATGAGTGAATTTAACAAAAAAAAATATGTATATTCTGAACAATCGGGTTAAAGACGCAGTTTCTTCTGATTGCCCTGCTAGGAATAAAGTTGATGCCATTTATGAAAAAGTGGAACAAGATAGGCATGTGTAAAAGTCTGGATATACAAAAAATAACATTTGGGTGCCACACAAGCTCATTGAAAGAAACCTAATGAACCGCGTACTCATTTGTGGTTTCCTATTAAAACTTAATTAAACCGTACTATTTTTGAAAAAATAAATTATTACTGGTTAAGAGAAGTGGATCACATGGGATAAGAACGTACGCAAGAAATCACGGTCAAGTGCGGCCATAAGCTTTACAAACTGTGACAAAACCAGGATTAACCCGGGAGTGGTCGCACAATTTAAAATTAAGAAAATATCAAATGCAATTTCGCGCGGTTGAATGCCGTCGCGCAGGAACCTCGCGGACTAAACTCGGACTGAAACTCGCCATCTCGCAACGGGTACACCAGCTAGCTAGACTATGAGTGGACAGACGATAATTGCAGAAGAGGGTTTCTAGTCGATTCGTACTTTTATGGTGCAATGTTCTATTGTTATAGTTCGCCTCAAACTTTGTTAAACATACAACGCTAAATGCAGGTGCAGGGTATCGGGTGGGATTGGCCGCCGCGGGGTTTGCGGGAGGAACGCACTACTCCTTCGCTCCACTGCGTCCCGCTGACACTTTTAACTGGTCACTGCGACTCTATGCTGCGACGCGACTGTGCCTACTTTCGGATTTGCCATAAAGTTTGAGGTGATCTGTACATTTATTGTAAAGAATTTTTACATACTAGTCTAAACTACGGCCAAGAAAATTTAAAGCTTAAATCTTTTTCAGTTTTTTTTTTGTGTGTATTTTTATAATTCATTTAACACTTTATCCTTGCAACTAGTACATATAGTAATTGTGTGTACATTACATATTAAATTCAAACACCAAAATACATAATTTTTTCGTACGTCTTTTTTTTCTATGAGGGGCTAACGAAAAGAATCCTTGTAGTAGGTACCTAGGTATCTATTGAGCACATATTTTTATCGAATTTAAGACTGAAAGCCTAATTGACTTGCGTAATACCTACAATTGTTTAATAATCAAAAAGCTGTCACATTGGTCAGTTTCTAAAAGGAATGAATTATTACATATTCAACAATTCCATAATCATACCTATTTATAAGAGAAAAAACAACCATCCTTTTAATATAATGATCTTTGGTAAAAAACCGACGGCTGTCTTGTTTCCTTTTACAATAGTATCGTCCAATAGAAAAATATTTAGATATGATTACACAAATCTTTGCCGAAAAAACCAGTGACTCTAGCCACTATTGACGGCCGCTACACGCTCCGCCCCGGTTCAGTCTCAAGGTCTCGGGCGCGTCGGTCGTGAAAAAGAAGACAACCTAACGTTAGAAAATAACACTGTAGATAAACTAATTTATTATGATAATGTAACCTATATTTATTACTTACGTAATGAGGTCTATTGGTGGTACCTAACAACTAGAAAAGTTATGGATGGTTGTTAAAATGTCAAGCTGTATAATATGAACATCTAAAAAAAAAAATACACCTGTATACCTATGTATATTTTTTTATCTGAATATGAAAATAAATACCTAATACAATTATTTTGAATACGCTAAACTACCTACATTTTAAAAAATGAGCCGGAAAAGGCGTATTCTAATAATTTACGTGCATGATCATTAAAAGCAAAGGTATGTATGTACCTATCTTCTAAAAATATTACGTAGAGAGCATTTCACGGCCACCGGCTAACGGCCGGTAGCCGGACCATCCACAAATACAGCGCCAAAAATAACATTGTATTACAACACTAGCCGTAATCCCGAGCTCCGGGTGTCGGCTAATGATTTGATTTGATACGATTAGGTATAATGAACCGCGTTCTTAGCGTCGAGCGCTCGGGCGCATGTTCCGGCCCATCTGTATACATAACTAAACGCTTGTGCATTAGTGTCGTATTCAGTGTCGGCTTCTTGTGTGTTCTTGGAGGTACTTAATTAACTATGAATTTATTCTGTTTTCTAATTAAAAATAATTCATATTTAAATAAAATTCAACCATAATAATTCTAATTGCAGGCTATCTTCTCGGACGAATGTCTCGTGATAGCGAAGAAGCTCGCAAGAATAACGATTTAACATTGAGTTTGACCTTAGCATCCGAAAATTTATACAAAAAGTCGAGAACTGTATCGGCGAAAGTCGTGAGGAATTATGATCCAGTAAAAATCAGCCTGAAAATACTTAATATTTTTCACTGTGAATCAAATGATTGTAAAAATTTAACGATGAATAGTTACAATTTGAGTGATTTCATTAAGAAAATGGTGAATGTGCAAGTAGACAACATCATAAAGTGTATAAACAATGCATCGCTGTACGTAGATACATTAACCTAACATAAACTGTTAACGAGTAGATAGGTAAATAGGTTTTTACCTATCAAGTGAATATTTATTTATTTACAGTCTTAATGTTATTCCATATTTGTCTTTATTTTATAATCAATTATTGTTTCTGTTTAAAGTCATGTAATACGAAACAATTGCAAACGCATTTTTTGTTATGTGTGTAAGCTACAACAGTAAATTGCAACAAAAAATTCCCGCTTTGTTGTTTTATCTCACATTAGCGTGTGCTACTAGCAGACCTCGGACCCAGACCAGACGCTCGGCGAGACGACTCGAGAAAACTCATCTTCACGACAGCCCGAATAAACCCCACAAGATATTGTACACAAGGTCTCGGATCGCGCCTAAAACCACCGAGAATCATCGTGCGTTGTGATTCGTTTACTCGCACCTATGACCCATATGACTCGCACTCTGGGCGTGCAACCACACGCTCGCTCACACCGAAGACTGAACATCTATAAAATAAAATCGTAGTGTCTGTCTGTTCTGGCTAATCTCCGAAACAACTGAACCGATTTTAATGAAATCTTCCAGATATGTAAAGAGCGTTGTCAGGAGTGAGATAGGCATTTTTTTTATAGGTATGAACTCGTACGTAGTGTCTGTCTATCTATCAGATCCGGATAATCTAAACGGTCGGATCAAATTTTAATGAAACTTTGCAGACATGAAAATAAGGTTATCGGGAGTGATATAGCGCCTCGTTTTGTCTATCTGGTCCGACTAACGGCTGACCCGATTTTAATGAAACTTAGCAAACTTGAAAAGGAGGTTGTCAGAAGTGACATAGGCTTACTTTTTGTTTGCATGTTTGTCCAAGTTAATTTCTGAAACGACCACCGATTTGAATGAAGCTTGCAGACATAAAAAACAAATTATCTATCAGGAACGATATAGCATATACATATATATACACTTTAAGTACGTGTCAGGTTCGTGAGGTATCTCGCAAAGTGCTACCCAAAACGAAATTTTTAATGTTATATCCATTCAAATTTTAAGCAAAAAAAAATGTAAGGCGCCAGCTATGTCTTCGACAATTTTAGATGCTATTTTTAGGCTTAAATTGCTAGACAAAAAAGCGACACAATTGAAGAAAAGGAATTGAATGTATATGAAACTCGATTTTCAGCCCATCGAGCATCGCAAGGCGCAAAACGAAAACACGATCACACTGCGCGGCAAAATCAAACTTGAATCGTGCCAACAATATTTATCACATAAGACTATAGTCATACTATTCATATCGTTTGCTTATCGTGCTTTCCATCATACAAAGCATTTATATTTTATTCCACTAAAATCAAAGACATTAGAAAAATTTTGCACCCAGCCCAGGGGGGGTCATGACCACAGATTAGTCATGACCCCATGACCCTCCTCCCGGATTCACCCTTGACATTCTTTTTAATGTGCTCTTTAAAAAATACTATATCATCCGAATACCAAGACATGTCAAAAACCAGAAGTCACAGAAAATAGATATTAGACGAGTATTCTTATTTATATAGATGATGAACCTACTAGGTGAAACGTTTTTTTCTAATGGCAAGTGTTAGAAAGGGACAAAGGAACTCTGTGATAGCTATCTCCTTCACCTCGCTTTACCTTTTTATAGTTTGTAATTCAAATTGGCCCTTATGTGTTACGTCCATGGTATTTGCATTTTAAAACCTGGCAACACTGATTAAAGCATGACTAAAGGCTTTGGTTGGCTTTAAAAGATAAGCTCCCGAGCTTAAGCCAGTTAAACAAAAAAAAAAAACAAACATGACTAAATGCGCGAAATATATGATTTCATTTGTAGAACTATTGGTAAAAATTAAAGTGTGTTAAATGTTTTAATTTAATTAATTTTATCTAAGCATCTATTTTTTGTGTAATATTTGGGCTGAAGGAGCTTCCAATGTCCTCACAATAAATTTAAAAAAAAAAACATAGGCGGCGCGAGGGATGCAAGAAATATTTAATATCGATATAAATATCGAAACCTCACTAATATCGATGTTTGATATATCGATCATTCTCACCCAATAATATCGATTTATACCGATATTTAAAAAATTATCCTAGGACGCCTCCCGTACCTACATGAAAAGTGAGGGCAAAATAAAATTTTACATGTCTTTTGGAGTAGTCTCGTTGAATAATAAAAGAACGACTGCTAACGCTGCCTAGAAAAATGGGTATGAACGGGGTAGTCACAGCGATATTTAATTTTTGGTAAATGAGTTATATGCTTGGTAATATAATTACAGTTTTTCCATGATTTATCGGCGCGCCTGGTCGACGCATCGGGTGACCGGAAGGCTGGCGTTTACCTCCGACGACCGCTTAGCCTAGTGGGCAGCGATCCTGCCTGCGAAGCTGGAGGTCCCGGGTTCGATTCCCAGGTCGGGTCAGTATTTATATGATATTAATACTGGCACTGGGTCTTGGTTGTTATATGTATGTGGTGTCTTCGCTTGGTACCCAAAATACAAGCTCATGCTTAGTTTGGGACCTAGACATTGTTGTGATTGTGTGTGTTATTATTATTATTATTAAAAGTAGTATGGAAGGCCCCTCTCATTTTTTTTAATTTAATAAACTTTTTTAGTGGTTTCTCAACATCAGATACCATACAGGGATGCAAGAGGTATTTAATATCGATATATAAATATCGAAACCAGGCAAATATCGATGTTCGAAATATCTTCCGCAGAAATATCGATATAAATATCGATATCTTTATGGGTATAATATCGATATTATCGATAATTCGATATATCGTTGCATCCCCCGCGCGTCATTTTCCGCCATTTTGTTGTGTTTTTACCATTTACTTGCACGCATTTGTACGAAAACGTGGTTTGGGGAGTAAAATAATATTTGTTCGACAGGTGAAAATAAGCAAATAATGGTACCGGTATGTATCCTTAGTATATAGTAGTATATTAATATTTTCTTAAATGTATGTAATCTAAATGGGACTAAATTATTCTAGCAAACAAAAGTGTTCGTCGGGAGCCTACCCCACGGGTCCAAACCGGAGGAGCTCAGAAAGCTATTTGAAAAGTTTGGTACTGTCACAGAATGCGACATAATGAACAGATGCGGCTTCGTGCATATGCAAACAGAGGATCAAGCTACCGCTGCGATCAGGGCTTTGAACAACAGCACATTCAATGGCGGCGTCATAACTGTAGAAAGAGGACGCATCAAGGAGCGAGGTCAGCGCGGACCCGGTGGGCCTCGTGGTGGAATGCGTGGTGGCATGAGGAACGGTATGGATGGTGGAATGAGACGCCCCGGTGGAGGTCCGATGCGCGGCCCACCGATGGGTGGCCGCGACGCGCCGTACATGCGAGACGGACGGCCGATGGGTCCGATGCGTGGCGGTGACATGCGTGGCCCGCCGATGGGCGGAGGTGGTATGGGCATGCGGAACGGCATGAGCGGCGGAGGAGCTCCATACGACCGAGGTATGGACCGACAAATGACTGGCGGCGGCGGTGGCTATTCCGACGATCGCTACGGTGGGTATGGAGGTGAGGACAGGCGAGGCTTCGCGTTAATGGATGGCCGCGGTGCCCGAGGTGATCCCTACGGTGCTCCTGCGCCGATGTACGACGACAGACGTGGCTATGGTACAAGCGGCATGGACGAAATGACTCCCATGTATCCCGAGGAAAGGCGTGCACCCATGTATTCGGACGACCGTGACATGATGGACAGACGTGCTCCTATGCGTGGAGCTCCTATGTCAATGTCAACAGGTTACGACCGTGCCCCTCCACGACCGGCACCCATGGGCAATGGCGACATGTTCAGTAGAAGATCACCACCGGCAATGTGAGTATTATTTTTATAGGGCGATCCTCCTACAATCTCAATCCGTCCTGTAATATTCTTTTTAATAAATAGAAAAAAAAAAAACAATAATTTTATTAATTAATATTTATAGGCGAGGTGGTGCAGGTGCCGTTGGAGGATATGATCGTGATCCCTACCAGCAGCCGTATGCACCTATGGGACGGTAAGATCACCCATGCATACTTAATACAAGTAGGAATCAGAAATATCTATATACTAATGCTGTGTAATTGATTTGTAAATATACAAGTATATGAAAAATAGTTTAGTCTTTTCTGATTCCTACTGTATTTATAATATTTTGTGTTGCAGTTTGTATAGACATTTACTAACATCTGACCCTATAGCCACTTTGGTAACCATACAAAAACTTCCAAAAAGTATTCATTCACTTGGCGAACTTCTAATGTCTAATGTGCAAATGGAACGTTATAAAGCAATATTCATAATTTGCATAGAAATATTAGACCATGAGCCATTAGTAGAGAAACATTAAAAAAAATCTAGATGGACTTCGTTGAATGGGATCAATTTATATTTTTTTTTTACACATGGTGCATGCTCATCAACTTTTATTAAGAAGTTTGTTGTGTTTTATACAACAATAATAAATAATTTAACAAAAAATAATTTCAATCCTGCAATTAGCGCTTCTAGACCTAAGTTAAGCTTATCCTGACATAAAAATTATAATTATTTTTATATGAATATTTGAACATATATCTTTTTCTGTAGTTGTGATATATACATTCTAATTATATAATTGTGGCAATTCATTTCAGTAGTTAGTGGTGCAATCAGGGCATACTTAGCAGCATTTTGGTAATACTCACCGACACAAAAACTGTATCACTCTTAAGAAATACATTTTTACAATGTTTTTTTATTTTACACAAATGTCTTATTATCCAGTTTTATGTTTTGTGACAGTACTCGCACTCTGGCTGTGAACAAATATCAAGTTATGTGTGATAAATAAAAACTGGTCAAGTGTGATTTGGAATCACGCTCTGAGGGTTTTTTACTGTTAATATAATACATGGGACATCTCACACAGCACCATCTTGTTCCAAAGTAAGCAAGTATTGTGCTTGTGTTATGTGTTACTAGAGAACTGATATACATACTAAAATATTCTTTATAATATATAAATATTTTATGGCCAGGCACAAAACAAATAGATATGAGACAAATATTTGTCCCGGGTGGGAATCAAACCCATGACCTTTAGCTCCACAGTTAGGGTCTTCAACCACTCGGCCTTTCCTTCAATTATAACATTTCTGTTCATAACATATTAATTATCTATTGCTACTCACTACCTGATGACAAGAAAATAAAATGCAAGGAAATTTCAAGGGGAAGTATTATCCTATACGTTTTAGTCCAAGATCCTAGTCACCCCAGACTTACGTGATTTTAGGAAAGGTGAAATTTTGAGAATCGGTAGTATAACATAAACTTAGAAAGAAATGGATACTCGCTAAGCTGAAAGCGAGGCCGTTTTACAGGTAGCAGGTATATTTGTAAGAAAATCACGTAAACTATTTACGGTTTAGAAAAGAAATCGATTTTTGACATCGATTTGCGAAAACGAATGTCGTTTGCGACATCGGTTTGTAAATCGTTGGCGTAAAAATCCGAAAACGCCCAACTTTAATAAACAGTCATATATACTAAAAACTAACAACACACTAACTCAGAGTAGCCACGAGTTGTAAGACAGAGATATTCACGCGTCAGAGTGCATGTCACTTGTACTTAAGCGCTTGAATAAGTTAACTTGTTTTTATTTCACCTTTGATACCTGCTACCCTGTAAAACGGCCTCGCTTTCAGCTTAGCGAGTATCCATTCCTTTCTTAGTTTAAGTTATACCACCGATCCTAAAAATTTTTATCTTTCCTAAAATCACGTAAGTCTGGGGTAACTGGGATCTTACTCTATTTTGATGAGTTTGCAAGTATCATAATGTATGACATAAATGGGTGTATCTTTTGATTGCATTAACTTTCCCAATAACAATATGACATTGGTTATGGAATATGTTCTTTTAATTACATTGATTTATAGGGTTTTTAAAATTTTATTTCATTGTCCAATTACAATGCATTTTTGATCTCTCCATTGAAAAATGCTTTACAACAAGGTAATAAAAAAATGTAAGTTTTTGTGTTGGTGAGTTTACATAGTTATGGATAGCTACATCTAGCAACTGAAACTGAAAATTTAAAGAATGTATGTGTATATATATATATATATATATATATATTATATGTATTGTATGTACTAAGGTCTCTTTCGCACTACGACACGCACAAGTAAATAAAATGTTGCGGCGGGGCGCCCTTGCCGGTTGTACACTGATTGGCCATACTATACGTACTTTTGCTTTCCGCTCTGAACATGAAGCGATTGCGAGTTTGCGAGGGTATGGCACCACCGCTGACCCCCAACATTTTTTACTACGACGCTACACGATGCTGGGTTCGGATCGTCCATACAGTTTTGCTCGATCTGTACACGCAACGAGAGGACCGTTCGGCAACTTTCGGCTCAGGAAGAAGGTGAACGTCAGTCATGGATGTTGCTTAGTATGGCGCGCCCCGCGGCAACGTTTACTTCTGTGTTTCTGATTTGCCGAATGGCGACGACCCGCAATTTTTCCGTCCAGTCATAAAAAGACGAATCAAACGAAGGTCGAATCAACCGTATAGATGAGCAGATTTACACTCAATCGGAACGGTTAACGGCTAGCCGGTATGTAGTGCGTAGGATAATTCGGTTTCATAATAAAATAAATACATGCGGTGTGCCGTTGCGCTAGCAGTCATGCGGCACATCAGCAGGGCTAACATGTACACCGCTATCGACGCATTATCTCGTGCAAAAACTAGTTAACTCTATATGTGACATATAGAGATGTCTCGTTTCGACACGAATAATACGTTTGCAAAATTTTATCGCGGTGTGCATGTTAGGATTGCAGTAGTGCGTAAGAGCCCTAACTTATCTCAAGGTGTAAATCGCGGGTCAAGCTTCCTGTCCATGTGGCATCGCTTCATAGACACGTATTCGTTATTTTACGCCTGACGCCTGCGTGCTGCTTTCATATAAAATAATGCTTTTGGTTGCCGAAACTGCAAAGCAATGCGAGCGCGACTTAATGAAGACGAACAATAAAGTGACGAATACGCGTTTATGAAGCGTCGCTACGTGGACGGTAAGCGTTAGGTTAGTCGGACGCGCGGTTAGCCCCGGGGCTCTGCGCCGTACACTGAAGGGCGTGTGTTGAATTATGGCGATGTTTCATCAGCGCGGGCGGCGGAGCGGCACCGCACGCGGCTAGGGAGCTGTCCGGCGGCATGGACCCACACCGGTACTAGGCGGCGCCACGACGCACGTTTATTCGTACCGACATCGGCTGCATCACCGACACACCCTTAGCTTTAAGACACACCACATGAACAAAAGTAGCATTTAGGACCGGCGTGAGGCCGCTTTTTCACGTAGACCACAGCGGTACGATATCGCTATTCTCGTACGCGCTCGGCAGAGGGAAGCACGCGGTGCCAACGGGCATACGAGCCCATGGAAAAGCGGCCTGTAGAACCTTTAATCCGTACCATTAAAAAATCGTCATACCCACACAACAATAACATGACGAAGCTATTTCCTATGTGAGACAATAGAATTAAGAAAGAAAGAAATAGTAACCGAAATACCGACCCTTAGTCTTCCCTTTGAATTGTTGCGTGGTTTGTCGGGCCTACGGTGCCCTCCGTGCTACATTTGCGCGTATCGTGCGAGCGTGCTACTTAAGTTAAGTTCAAATTGGTAAAAATGTGAATCGTATAAAATAAATGATGTACCTTAATTTAAGATTTCAATGTTTCATTTGACCTAACTTGCGCCATCACACGCTTGCTACGGTTTGGTTACCGTCTCTTCACTATCGCGTTTCTTCTGCCTTCTGTAAAATAAGATACTGCTATATGGTCTTTGCATAGTCGTTGCGTTAACATCTATAAGTACATTAATCCGATCGGAAAAAGTGCATAAACTTACTAACCGTTAAAAATCAGATAAACCTTTTTTTACATTAAAATGCGAATTGTTTCAGAAATAATGACCAAAAAGTAGTAAGTGATTGAAAAATATAAATTAAAAAAAAATATTGCATGGTAATTAATATTTTTTGACAATTTCTCAGCAGCAACTTTTCAGGAAATTATATTTTACAATACGTGGATTACAGAGCGCGTGATAACGTTACACGTCGAAGTGACATGAAACGTCGCTGCAAACGGGCGATCATGTTAGGGCCATGTTAACGCCTAACGTGAACGATTGGATTGTGCGCAACGAATAGATAACTAATACGTTACTCCCATAGAAAAACGACGATGACGCCAAATGGTAAGCATTGGCAATCGACGTCAGTTGTGGATATGGCCCTGGCATTAAAACAATAACTACCATAGCCAGCAGCACCATTTTAGGCGTGATGAACCTTTGCAAAACCAACTCTGTAATCTGTGGTTGCAATCAATAACGTTACCAATGTGTATGCGTAATCGCGCGTAACTCGCGTCAACGAGTGCGCTGTGTCGTGCGTGCGAGTCGTTTCAGATCAGTTTATTAGAGAAACGGCGAATAGCGGCGCCGACCGACGTGGTCGTATGGCTCTAACGGCTGAGAGAGGCTTAGCGTTAGGCGACTCACGGCTCAGGACTCACGGCTTGCGGACGACTCGCCCGCATCAGAAGATAAAGACACGAGCAAACGTTGCGGCCACGCTATACGTAAGTAAGGCTCAGTAGTTGCTGACATGCCCGCCGCGGCCATACTGCAGTTAACACGTCGACGGCGGTTCGAGTGCCTCCATACTTCGATACGTCCACGGCCACACATTCCAAAGCTCTAAGCCTGTAACACCTCCTCCACGAAATTGTAAGAACCGGTAGCGGTGTCGCTTTTACATACATTGCTTGCTGGGCAAACAAATGATGAGGTCTCAGTAAAGTATGTTAGGGACGAACTGATTAGTCAGGGCAATATTTATAATATGTCTGAGCTCAATTCACAATGACCAGTAAAATCGGGCAATAGAATAAATCTAGAGTTTTATTTAGATAACAGATCACATTGTTCGGTCCAATGAACCTAGGAATACCCGAACGTGACGTCGCGAACTAACTACCGATGCACCCGTAGTAAGTCGGCTTGCTGTGTACGCATGCGTCAATTTGAACACATACCATAGTAAGTACCGACCGCCAGTTTGCAACGAAATTCTACTAAAACAAACGCGGCCGCCATTGCAGTGCTTCATTGGTTGTTCAGTGACAGGGAATCTAGAGTTTTTATTACGTCTGTGGTTCGGTCATTATTAATAGTGCCACATTTTGGTTAGGTACTTGGATCATTTACAGATTAAAATCAAGTGAATTAAGACCATTTCTTTTAGGGTAGGATCGTTTTATGTCAATGCGAGGAGTGAAGCGATGAGCCACTCGGAAAAGCCTTTTCACCAATTTCAAATTCGGTCAAGATTTGTTAATGGTTCAACTTTTCGATATTGGTAGCTCAGATTAGATTGTTTTTATATCACATGAAAAATATTTGTTTAAAAAGAGTTCTGTTATTAGAGATGTTTTTTTTTTTTCATACTAACTACTACACCAAAGAGATGCCAGAGCAATGCATGAATTTTTTTTTTTTTAATGTTGTCTGGACGTTATAGAAAATGTCCAAATAATTACTTAGTCCGTAACGTACCTCAAAACGCGAGAAATGCATTTAAAAGCGGGTTCGCTGTTGCAGTTTCGCGGCAGAAGTGTACTACAGGCGTAAGGTCTATTGCACGTAGCCGACGCTGACCCTCAGCGTCAGCGTACCTTTCTTCGATGCATTGTCCGTCCATGAAGCATATCGATCATGCGCGTCATCTACACGAGGCTTGAAAAGACAGTGCCTCTACAATGAAACCAACCCGCGGACTTTTCGATAAACCTGCATAGTTTAAAGATTAAAACCAGAGTTTTAGCTTGTTTGTATATGTTAAACGCTTGGATTCAGTGTGGGATTTCACTGAAAACGTATCAGAATTCTCGAACTAAATCGTTTCTGCGTCGTGTGACGATTTGAAGGCGTTATGCCATTTTATTTTACATCATAATCTTCAACAATGAACACATTATGCTGTTTTTGCATTTAACCCATTATTGGCGTTGAATTTTCATTAAATGTCCGGATCATGTCAATTCTTTATGTTACTATGCATGCCAATTTGTATGCAAAATTGGACATTTTTAATTTAAATGAATAATTTTATGGTGTATGTACTAATTATGTTGTGTTTTACAGGACATGGGCCCCGGGTTGATGGCTCAGAACCACTACCTTTGGTCTTGGAACTTCCTGCTTTTCAATAAATGCCTAAGGTTTGATTATATTTGGAGGCTAATAAAGAATTGAGTTGTATTAAATGTTTTATTCCATTTTACCGCCCAAAATATACAGAATATAAATTATATCACCAATCATACATTGTAAAGCTGCTAGTGCATGTGGGTTAAAAATATTCAGAAAATACTGAGGAAATGTTTAAAGTTTTACTTATAATCAGTTTTATTCAGTCTGCTGGGATTCAAACAATAGGTATAACTCATTTTAATATTATTAAAATGGATAGGTATTACAATGCGCGCGCCGGCCGAAAGTTGAATCCTTCCGTTTGTATGCGGTCCTCGAGTCGTACGTAGACGACTGATGTGAAATAAACCAATTGGGCGTGAAGCACTAGAACATGACTACCTACATATACAAACGCTATCGTTTCACTTCACTGAATTGAGCTCTTTTGATATGTGCATAGTTAGAAAAAGAATAGGCCCATCATTCGAAGGTGTGGTGGCGATCTGGAGGTCTGCTCTGGCGGTGTGGAGTTCGCTCGTTCAACGCGATGGTTGCCACGTCCATTAAGCTGGTATTGTCAACAAAGCGGATTCAAATTTAAAATTGGCAGGAATTTGATGCTTTTTTGTTGCTAATTTGCTACAGCAAAATCAATTTTTGGGAAAATTTACTATTTATATCAAAATATCGCATTTCTTACTAGTTAAACTTAAAAAAGCTTAATGCTTCCTTTCTTTAAAGTGAAATTTTATTTTTAACTTTTTAGTATGTTAATGACACGTGCTATATTTTAAGGATAAATTGGACTGAAATTAAATTTTGGCATCATTACAATAAAAAATCAACGGGCGAGAGACCACTCGCGCCAACTCTTACTTTCATCTACTTATATTAATATAAAAATGTGACAATGTTTGTAAATTGTGTTTTTACGACTAAACCGATGTTGATGAAAAGACATGGGCTACTTTTTACCGCGGAAGTGTGTTTGTGTATTGCTTACCCTTCGGACGCGTTCTCGTTTGCATTCCTTATAATTAATTTAAAAAAAAAATTTATAATGAAGCGTTTATTAAATATTTTTCTTTGTTTATTCACTATTTTATCATCTTTAAAGCTTGTGTTATATACTTAAACTTTAAATGAAGTCCTCGTTGACATAGTTTTTATTATTTTCTAATCCTCTATTCAAAATAAGCATTTGAAGTGAGTTGCAGAATGTAAATCTAATATTTTTTTCCAATTCACAAAAAAATCGTAATCTTAGTAATTTTAAACTTATCCTGATCAACTATGTGACAATGCTTGCTTGATCTTAGCTTGGCATTGACCTCATTTTTTTCGAAACAGCTATAGCAACGGAACTGATTTTGATGTAACAAATTAGCATCGAAAAGCATCAAATTTCCACTTGTTCCATTTATCCACACCAGCATGGAAAAATAGAATATTTTTCCACTTATGCATTCTAGTAGGGATACTTTTCCACATATCCCTCCTATGGAAATGTAAGTATAATAAAATTGAAAATGTTTTAAAGTGTTTTGTTGTTATGATAAATAAGGAAACACAAACAGACCAATCATATATCTAAGGAAACTGTAGACAGGTAAGTTACTGCCTGATATTATGCATACACATAAGTACTATTATTTATATTTCAATAATTAAATATATTCCTTGTAAATTGTAACAGGAGAAATTACTAGACATTTTCTAGATATAAATAATTTTATTGTGATTTTGCAGTATCACATTACAATTTTTTTGATTATTAATATTATTATGATGTGTTCTTATTTGTTATCATAGTGATGATCTTACTGTTAGTTTCATGATACATTATTTAATAAATATATTTTTAACTTCCCGCTATCCAAACGAAGTTATTGATTTGGGTCCGATTTTTGAAAATCGAGTTTTCATCAGATCTCTACGTTTTGAGGTCCAGGGAAGCCATTTTGACCATTTTCAGCTGGACGTCCGTATGTATATGTATCTTTTTTTTGTCATACAATATCTTGAGAACGGAATGACCGATTAAGACCCGCGATACGACCTTTGAAAGGGTTCACCGAGACTCAGATCTGATAAGATTTTGAAGTCAATCGGTCAAGCTGTTTAAAAAATATTCAAAAAATAAACCTCAAAAAAAATTTTTTTTACGTTTTTTTTATTTATTGTAACCATAACACATTTACTCAGAAGTGGATAAACGGATGAATAATTTTCATTTATTCATAGTATGCACAAGTGGA
Source organism: Luffia ferchaultella (assembly GCA_949709985.1). Taxonomy (NCBI): domain Eukaryota; kingdom Metazoa; phylum Arthropoda; class Insecta; order Lepidoptera; family Psychidae; genus Luffia; species Luffia ferchaultella. The sequence goes on along the minus strand of OX453256.1, from coordinate 15,248,566 downwards.
AAAATATTCCTTTCTTCCGTAATAGTATGGATGACTTAGTATGAATACATGGAACAGGCGCAAATTCCTGCCTATTTCTAATTTGTTTTTCTCCTGATGTCGAACTAATCGTCTCAACGGAGTTTCGTATTGGGTATTTGAAAAATTAAAAAAACTTTTAAATATAGAATGACTTTTTATTAGTATATTTAAAATAATTTATTTGATCCATTAAGTTAAAAAAAAATATGACAACAGCGTCTGTTATAACCAGCTTTCGTACGGACTCTACTAAAATCACTCAATTTCGATATTTGAAAATTTGATTGATCTCTAATGATAATTACAATTTGTACGAAGCTGTATTTTATGCAGGTCACCGACAAAACTTCAAGTAATAAATACAAACAAGTTCAGAGTGTGGTCAAACAATATTTTTCACAATTAACTCTTCAAGGGAGTAGATTAAATTGTTAAAAATATGGCACAATTAAATTCATTTGAAGTATTTATTAGTCCACTATAATATAATTATTATTTGGTTTGGAAGTCATGCAACCAATTTATAAATCATTTGCCATTTTTTTTTAAAGTACAAATACTATCATCACTTATTCACAGTGATAAAAATTAACTAGAAAGAAAATAAAAACACTTATAAAAATTGCTAAGCAATTGTAAATAAATTAATAGCCATCATTTTATAATATTATCACATGGAAAAGGAAAAATATTGAATAAATACTTAACATTTAAACTACAGATTTGAACACAAATAATAATTAAATATTTTTAGTCTTTAAGTATAGATAGGCCACTAATAGGTATGTATAGGTAATTTAATAGATTGGTAGTTACTAAACTACATTTGTATGGAAATGAATATTTCTTTTTTAAAGTACTATTCAGTTCAGCGTGACGCTGTACACCAAGGTATTGTTTCGCGTTGATATAAATTAATTGCAGAGTTAAACTGTTTAATATAAACGGGACGAAATAGTGGCAATCATTTACACGCACATTGCATTTTCTATGTTGGATTATATTGATAATAAAGTATTGACTGGCAGGAAAATACTTTTTTTTATGAAAAATGAAAATTGCCGTGATTTTTCCTCCAAAAAAACGACAATTCAAAGGCAATATTTTTCCTTTACGAGGTAGATGCCAGCATGACTGCAACTAACACAATGAAGTATGTCAATGCGGTCAACGACCCCTTTTGACCTAAATTATTATGCTAGTCACCGCGGCCTAGCCATCGGCCCAAACTGCAGAGAAAATAAAATTTAAAATATAAAGAAATATCTTATCAAATTTTTATTTAAATATAATTTTGATACTTAGTCGATACTTTATCATGACATATTAATCCCACACGATGGGATTGTGGTTGAAACAGTGCACAGCGAAGCTGCCTTAACTATATTTTATTATACATCTATCTCCACATGTAACCGTTTAGATGGATGTTATTTTCTTCAACGAAAAGTTTAACAGTATTGCAATCAATCACTGTTTAAGCCAAAATACATTTAATGTGGGAATATCGATTCTTAATAACAAATATACACCATAATCTTAATCTAATAAAGATGCTTAATACATCAAATTAACATTGGTTCATCATAATATATATTGTGTGATGTTTATATGTGAAAGGGACAAATTGCCACAAAGTCCTCATATTCAATTTTATGAATAAAAATATTAATGTAATAATAATACCTACATATGGATATGAAACCATAACACATGGTCTAAATTATGTTGCTTGACATTTACCCATCACTAGTTTAATTTCAGAAATAAAAGCGAACGATGACAATTTTTCATAGGATTCCTCTGGAAAAGGCTAGAAAATATAAAAAGCAGCGAAGCAGACAAGAACAACAGATAGCGTCTAGACATTGTTTCAATATGTGACATTTTAAGTGGCAGTCGATTTATAACAAGTCAGAAGTAAAGAAAGAATAATTAAAATGTGCTAATACTTGTTGGGTGATGGGACTTAAGTGGCAAATGTCTAATTGTGAAGAAATGTGATATAAAAAATGTTTTTTTTTTTATTTGGCAATCGTTGAATAAGTAGATTAATTTCATTATGGGTTTAATAACTTTGGCTGTTTGTCTATGGAACTATATAATCCACCTCGACTAGCATCAGTAAACATTGGATTATTAAAGTAAATCAACAAAGAAATAAGTTTTGCAGTAAAATCAATAAATATACAAGTTACATTCGGCAATGTGAATTGTTTTAAATTATTGCTTTTTGATAAATATTTCTTGAAATTTTACGTAAAATTAATGCGACCAAAAAAATAAATACAATCACAAATTGTTAAAAAATTATTAGGAAGTTACTAAAATATATGAAAGCATGTAAAATTGAATTTTGAAAGATACATTACTACAAGGAATTACTATAGATTCAAGAAATGAATAAACAGTTTAGTTAACTATTTGAAGAGAGGTAAAAGATTATGAGCTACCTATATAAAAATAATAAAAACCTCTAAATTTTAAACCTTAGAAGAGTCAATACTATGCACAGTAAACATAATATTTTCTCTGATAAAACATTTAAATTATGGACTAGATTTGACATTAGTTTATTTTATAATACCTAATCGTCATTGGTGTGGAAGCACAATTGACCAAGTTAAAATATTAAGAGTATTTTTTTATGTGGACCCAATATAGAAAATTGTCAAAAAAGAATTTAAAAGGTACTAAAATTCGTTTTTATTCAGGTTTTAGCTATGACTACATTATCTCATGGTAAATGGTTTATTAACTCAGCCCAGCCACTCATATTACGCCACGTAGACAGTGAGTCACACACGTTGTAATATAATTGGATGAGCTCATTGTAAACTCGCTGACTGCAAGCTAAAGTAGGCGTAATTTTGAGTATGATTTAAGCTACAGTTGTTTACGAGACTCATTTCTTTCTTAAACAAATTATAATTCCATGTCACTGAAATCCAATTACAGGTAGCAAAACAGCGTTAGCGAAGTATTGTCAATACGTCTTATCGGTCAGTGGCACTACAAAACTAAAGTCAATGACCGCGTCGATCTGGTTTTTAACCTGTTAATGTGGTGCCGGTGCAGCGGTGAAGCTCGGACTATAAAATACCATAACTTTGATGGAAAATAAAGCTGATTTCTAGTCACGAAATGTATCAATATGGGCCTAAAATAAAAAATAATTGTATAATCGCTAAATAATTTAGATTGCTAAATACAATTACATGAACAATTTTTGGTATGAGATCGAAATTAAACTTTGCCAGTTGTATCACCACATCAATATACTGTGAGTTTAAAGATTATAGAGATAGAGGGAAAAAGATTATTAGTCAACTTGTGAACTACCTAACTTTGTGCAGCGAAGTACAGCAAAACACAACTTTAGGGAGTTACACCTATGTACCTCATCAACCAATCAATTTTCACTATGTTTTAAATTATAAAGTATTCCAAGTTATAGTCCGAGAGCTGCTAATGTAATTTCGAGTAGTTATTGTAGGCAGCGTGAAACTTTCGGTAAAACTTGTTTTGCACTCTCTGAACATAAAAGAAAAAACGGGCTGAAGGATAGTGGCCCCATTAACAACCCTGCAATTAAAAACAAAAATTTGAACAAGTCTCACTCTAATGACCTGTCTTTTTCAAAAAATTTTTTTTTGTTTACAAATATTATTCAGTACAAAAATCAGCTTGCATCGAATATTTTTTTCGAAATTAACAACATTAAATTTTGAATCACCCTGGCAACATTTTAAACCCGATTAAAATGATCCGCCTTATTTATTTTTTATTTTTCTATATTAAATACTATATTATAATATAATAAAATTTCAAAATGCCACCAGCAAAATTAGAAAAATTCTCTATTTAAAACAATTTTATGCTCAGACTTGGCTTGGCTGAACAAGTGTTACACAAATATGCTGCCCCAATACCTACTTAAATTGCATTAGCAGCTCCCCTACTATTATTACATCTAGGTAAAGATTATTCCCAGCTACAGTACCTACCTACTACTAAATATTCGTGATCTTGAAGTAGCATTCATTTTAGGAGTGATTATTTTGCTAATTTCACCGACCTACTTCTAAGTTGCCTTGCACTACAAATGTTTGCTATCCGCACTGTGTATAACCTTTCGCTTTAAAATCAACACTTAGTGCAGCTCGCGCCAAACTTCTTATTCGCTCTGAAGTCGAAGCGAGTAGCGACACAGTAAAAAAAATTAATATCACTGAGTCGACAGCGAGCCCCGCACTTGCGCAAAACGAACCCGCGTTAAAATCAGAACGAACAAAAATTTGGCGCGAGCTTTAGATAGTATAAACTGCTTGTAATATGCAATATGTACGCGCCTGGCAAATAGGTTAATATTAAACCAGCTACAGGGTTTTTTAATAATTCACATTTGTCTATACTGTTCAGTATTGTTAATAGAATATAAGATTTTTTTGATAATTCGTGGTATTTTTCTATGCACTAAAAATTCCTATGTCGTAAGGCATACATCTTTTGCCGTTAGCAAACAGCGACTTGGCATCTCCCTTACACGACTCGATAGACTCAGAAAACCGTTAAAATTTACGCTAGCTCAGTCTAAACTTACTCTAGCAATGTAGATCCAGATTTTCGTATTATTAGCACCGAATTTTTGAAAAATTTCATAGTAGACTTCGAAATTTTCACAATCATAAGATCGAATGGAATGAAATTATATAATGGAATTTTGAACATGCCTATTTGAACATCCAATTATTTATCGTTAGTGATATATAAGTATGAACCTTCTATAAACATCGATAATTTAAAATATACACCTGTAGGATTATATACATGAGCACCCCCTTATCTTCAACATTGCTTGAGTATATGTTAAATGAGATTATAATATAAACCCTAATATTTTTGCTTTCTAAAACTTTTGACAACCGCATGGATGTTACTATTCATTATAAACAAAAAAAGTAGGCGGCGCGGCGGTATCAGTGTATCGCTTTGTATCCAATGAAATTATACATTTATTATACAGGATGAGATTTTAGTAACCAACCAAATTTTTTTTAGATGTTAGGTATCACCAATAGACCTCATTACATAAATAAAAATATAGGTCAAATATTCATAATCAATAATTATATAGTAAATATTTTTTAACAAAATTTGGCTACCTTCTACTTATATACGAACGGGTGGGGCATGTGGGCGGGGCGCGTGCACGTGCACTGACGCCCTCGTGAATGGTGACTAGTATATTGGTAGTTTTGGGAAAGGTTTACGTAGTCTTAATTGAATATTTTTCTATTGAACGATACTCATTTGATTGAGGTCATTATATTAAAATTTGGCTGGTCATTAAAACCTCAACCTGTATAGTCAATATATATATCAATATATAAGTGCACTATAGATTGCAACAATTGTAGATCAAAATCAAGGTCCAACCGTAATGGCAAAATCAAGCCACTGAAACTCTTTGTGTGCGATTGTGTGTTGTATTTCGTGAGTTTACCAATATCGTTAGAAGCGTAAAATATCAAAAAGGTGACGTGTTAAGAAAAAAATCATAAAATGATACGCAAAACTTTCGTTTGTATGTGTAACTACTCTATAAAATACGATTTAATTGAATCGCAATATAACTAGAATCATAACTTCATTGTACACAGATTCAATAAAAATTTTATCAAAATCTGGCATTCAATTTCCTCAATTAATGTTGCGAATAAAGGAGCACTCACCTAATATGAATCAAAAGTACTTTATTGTCCAGTGAATTACATTACCCGTTTTGTGTCTATGATTCTATATTCATGTCTATGGTTAAGCTCTATTGTAACTATGGAAACCAAATAAAAACTGTGCATATTTTTAAATTTATGAACGTGAATTTTTATCCATATACATATTTGATTAATAGTATCTATGGTATAAATCCACCATTCTATTCTAATTAAGAGATATTTTATAAAATAAAATCAAGCAATTTAATTATATTTTGTAACATTCAAAGTATTGTTGCTTTTTTACGATTGATTCATCCACAACAGGTGTATTTATTGCTTTTTCTCATAAATCCTGTAAAATACATTCCAGTTCATGTAATAAAATACATCAAAGGGAAAATGTTACATAATAGTTTTACTATCTAGGCTTTATAATTTGACTGTTAAAATTAATTTAAAAACACAAATGTCCGGTCCCCCTCATACATATTTTATTTTTATACGATGGAGCGTTTTTAACAACGGCTTATAATCCACTCCTGTGCTATTACCGCGACAGTCGCGTCGTCGCGTCGTGTGATAGCACACACGTGTCCATATATCATATACTATTTCACAGTCTAATTAATTGAGACAGGATAATTTGCATGTACCATGAATCACTTCCAGAAACTTTAAAAAAACTAAATACATTTTATTTGTAAAATTATTCATATAATCATGTTACCAGCTCGAGCATCACGAGGTGAACAATTGAAATATTCCTGATAATTTTTTCTAGTCACAAACAGGCGCAACTCTGGTAATCTATCTAAAAGTTAAGTTAAAAGTAGCCGTTCGTTTCTCGACGCGTGATCAGCGTTTATTAATTATTAGCTAAAACCACCACTTACGGTACGGAAAATATACGGTGCAATACACACACATCCACATAAAAACATGTACAACAATTAAATACGTTTCATAGACAGACTTATACAGTAAATTAATTTTAAGTCTCAGGTGGCGCGTCGCGGTTTAGCGAAACGAAAGGCTATCTTAATGGGTATCCGCATATCCCATTCGGACTTTGAACACAAACAGAGATTTAATAGATGTGGTTTAAATAGTAAACAAAGGAGCGAAGTGCTGCAAAGCGTCCATGAATCACGTCAGGCTAAATTATACATTATGACATATACTGTGTAATTTCGAGAGTTTCGTGTCGGTTCTTCTTCGTCCAGTATTTTCGAACCAGTGGTAAACGTACCTTGACTTTCAATGAGAGTGTATAATGCATTTTACTTTGAATAGTTATTTTCGTGAAACCATGTGTTATTGAATTGCAGACAACCTTAATCACGGTTGGATACCTGTGTGTTTGCGCTTTAAAATCAGTCATAAACCAAAGTGCTTTAAAATAGTTTTCAGTTTTTCAGAATGGTGGGGGATGAGAAGTAGCCTGGAACATCACCATGTATCATCAGAGAGGCTGGAAGTGAGGGAAATGACCTAAGAAAACCTCACGTGATTAATGGACGATCCCTAAGATAAATTTATAATTTACTCACCTAGTGTCTTACAGTCAGTATTGAAAACATGCAATTAAACACGTTAAATTTAAATTAAAACAGTTTTGTTACACGATTTCATTGACGTGATTTAGTTACTAGTTCTGGTTGAACTCTTACCGATAGATGGGAAGAACAGCCTTCAATTGCTGGAAGCAGAAGAAGAAGAAGAAGAAGTCGGAAGAAGAGAACGAGAAAGAAGAAATGGTTAGTAGATAGGAAAGAGGAAAAAAAATTTAACTGCTGATGCTAGCAAGAAAGAAAATCGTAGGACAAGTACTTTTATCTCCGTTTGTGTTTTATCTGTTAGAATGCTACCGAACCTACGCGACTACGCCTGGTCGCACTTTTCTATCGAGCAACGATATCGATCAACATCGATCGTGTTAGTGTGATAACAACATACCAAATAAATAAAGTTAGGATCGCGCATATTTTAGAGCTTGGTCTAATGGTTTTTCTTCTTTGAGTGATTCTTTGAGTACGATGTTGGAATTTATCGGAAACGACGACGGGGGCAAACACTTGTCTTGCTGATTTCCTTCGGGCTCGTCGGCCGTTTCGATTGGTCTGAAAATGAATTAATAAAATCAAATTAATATTTCGAAATATAGATTTTTCATTTTAATTCTATGGACTTTTCGTCGTTTTTTTTTTAACCAATCCTACAAATTAGTAAAAATATGTATAATATTCAATCATTTACTATTTATTGGTCTCAAGGTCTCAAGATCAAATAGGTAGATTCTGGAAAGGAATATAGGGACCATAATTTTTTTTTTAATTTCACGGTATTGTGGTTGAACAGTTATTTTTAATAATGTTAATATTTTCAATTTAAAATGAACTTTCGTGGTTTTACAAGGTGCATCAATATAATATGAATAATAGGAATTTAAGGGGCGATCCACATATCTCCGTTAGCCACTATCCACTTGTTAAAACAATAAAATTGTATGCCTTTTTGTTAATTTATTTGGCAGTTAACAGAGAATGGAAACCTGTGAGATTGGCCCTAAGTGTGAAATTGCTGATCTTGGTATTGGCCTCTTGAATGAAAATAGAACCTGCACGGTGGACGTTTATAATTTGAGACCGTTTCAAATAAAAACCATTAAGTTCTGAATTCAAAATCAATAAGACAAATTGATAACTGATTTCGAATTGTTTTCACAATCGTTTCTGCACTTAATACCGGGTGTTCGGCTAAACGTACTCCAAACTTTAGAGCGTATAGAGCTTACCCAACTCAATGTTTTTTTCTCTGTAACCGTTAGTTCGCGCTATTTGCTCACTTGAAATTTATTGTTTAGGTCAGTAAGCTCTACATGCTTTATAAGTTTGGACTACGTTCAGCGGAACACCCGGTATAGACACCAGAAAATTTGAGTAATTTTGGAATACGAGTACCGTCGTGGCACCAATGCTGTAGATCCAGCTCGTAACATCAATATTGTATTTGAAGGAAACATGACAAATGAAGGCACCATAGGTAATTGGTTTAGTCGCTTTCGCAGTGAAGATTTTGACTTAAAAAGTGAATCAGAATTAGCAGTAACGGTTATGATGGTAACATGCCCACAATATCGATCTATTTGCGTCCAATTGGCAACAGCCCCGATTGGTCAACTCACCTTTATTGCTTCACGATATGAGATCATACAGCTGCACTCCACAAGAAATCGTTTCAACGCTACAGGAATTAACTGTACTGACTGTTAGACTGTTACTGTTTGAGACTCTAACTGCGAAGCCGAGGGTCGCGGGTTCGTTCGCCGCCCGGGACAAATATTTGTGCGCATGAACATGTCTATTTGTTCCGTTTCTGGGTTTAAGAGTATCTATATATGTATACATTATAAAACAAAAGAATATTTAAGTATATATATCAGTTGTCTAGTCTAGTACCCCATAATACAAGCGTAATACTTGCTTAATTTGTGACTAGACGGCGCTGTGTGGGGTGTCCCAGATATTAATATTATTAACCTTTAAAAACCATTCATCATCCTCTGTACCTACTTTCCGGATTCGGCCCCTTAGCCACAACCATTTTATCTGCCATTTGGCCATGGAAGAAAATGTTAATGAGAAGCAGTAGAAATCGCCTTTAAGAACTTTGTCGAGTCATACTTCCCATATTTCTATCGCAAAGATATTCATGATCTCTCATTAGATGGCAATATGGGTAATTATTTTGAATTAATAAATACTTTTCCTTTAGCCATTTCAAGTAAGTATCATTTCTTTTAGCCATATCCTACATCAAGTAGCAGTTACTACCAAGTAAACCAAGAATTAAACAGTACCAAACTTGCAGTTATCTAATTGCAACTGCTTACCTATATTTACGAGTGGTTACAGGCGCTAGGCAAGCGAGATGCCTGAGTAGCGTGTGACCCCTAGGAGAAGGCGCGGCGAGGGACCCCGGCGGTAAATCTATGCAGTACATGTTTCTCGCATCGCCGAGGAAAGTCGCCACTTGTCGCTGCGAGCGTAGAAGCACCAGTAACACGTCCTCGAGGTCCGCCTCGCTGGAAATCGTAGGTATGACTTCAGATATTATTGATATAGAAATAGGCGAAATCGGGTGTATTTTTGCGACAACAAGGATGACTTTTAAATTGAAAAATGATACACATAAAATCTACTCCATATTTTAATTTTACGCTTTTGTTTTTGCGTCAGCGAATACTCCGTAACACTGAGCTTTTTATATTCAATAATTATATAATTTATATAAATATTATTTGTAATTTAATAATATAACTTTTTTCAGTACGAATACATTATGGAAAATATAGCATGTATATACAAACCTAGCTGCATAAAGGAATTGCGCAAAGTGTATATTTGGCACGCAACCCTCGCGATCCTCACTATCCGTGTAAAGGTCTGTCTCGCGGTAGTACACGTACAAAAAGTCGTTCAGTTGCTTCGCGACCACCGCGCAGCGATCTTTGTCGCACATCTTAGATGGAGGTGCCTGGAGGAAATAGACTATTTTAATAATTTATTAACTCGCTGTCTGCATGTGGCTTCGCCCGCATGGACCTAAAACGTTTGTACCGGGACCGTTTGTAAAGGGATATTCCGGTTTAACTGTGAAAGGGTGACAAACATTTCCGGGGTGAAAAGTACCTTATGCCCTTTCTCGGACTTCAAGCAATTTTTTGTTAAATTTCATGAAAATATTTATGAAATGAAAGCATTTATAATATTATAGTATCGATATAAGTGGCCTTATAAAATAAACGATTATAATTTTATGATGACATAATCCATGTCGAAGGGTGGCCGTAAAAGCTCCATTTAAAAGGAAATAGTGGCGTACATTGCCGATCAACGACCCCGGATTAGTTCGCTGCCGACGACTGGAGCAGCCATAAGATCATTATTTAATGAGCTGTCAAATCAGCCGCAGTTCGGTCCGTTAACATTCTTTAAATTACGTATTAATTATTCACAATGTACTAGTTCAAACAATGAATTTACATGAGAAAATTAATGTACGTCAAATTATTTACAATCACGCAGTGGTCAGGTCTACTGTGTATCGAAATGTACAGACATTACTCGCTCATATAAAGAAACATTTAAAAAAATTATGGTCGCACGTGGCGACTGCGCCGAGAGACGAACACCAAGGCCGTCATTTACAATTTGTTTCTTTATTTGTGCGAATCATACAAGAACTTATTTAAAAATAAAATATCACCTTTACGTTGTAGGGCATTCGCAGAGAGCCCGAAGCCCGTTTCAGGAACTTTAGCGCGAGGCCAGCGTGCTGTACAGCCAGTTCGTTCGCCGGAGTCGATATACGTTTCAGAACGTGCGTTAAGAACATGCCGAATGCGCGACGACCTTCACCCATACTAGCAACACGTAGAGATAGAATTTTACCTTTTTGATCACATACATTTCTAGATGGAGATTCGGCGTTAATAAACGAGCATAACAATATCACCGAACTCTATGGTTATAATTTACGCACACAAAGACGGTTTGCATACGCATAGTATGGCATAAAAGATGATGCCTTTTGTTGTATCATAGTATCGCAGGTTCTATCTACATACACAAATAATAAAAATTTTATCTATAGATACAATTATAAAACTCCATGGTTACTGTATTTATAAATAACCTAGTGATCACAGACAACAAATATAGTTTGGAAACAGTTTCATTAATACCTATAGTACTTGATAGTCAATTTCACAAAAAAAGAATTTTTTTTGACCTTTTGGGGTAGGTGCCCAATATTATTTCACCTGAACTAACACAAATTTATATGTACTCGTATATGGCCTGTCTGCGGGTAAAGTGAACTAGCGTGCATTTATACACAGGTGTGGGGTTCCCTTTCACCTCACTGATACCCATATTCGCTTCGATATCAAAGAGAACAAGAAGTTTGGTGCGAGCTGTACCGTTGTACTGTTCATCGAAATCGGTTCAGTTTATTTCGAAATATAGACACCGAGGTGATCCCAAAGTTATTTTGCAAGTCTTTGCAAGGAGACCCTAGAGTTTCAATCAATTTGTCAAATTAGTACCGCAATGTTCACTTGGCAGCGCTTTTTACATAAAAAATTTTTAACTATCAGTTGCACAAATACCCATACGTGTACTGCGTAGTTACGTATTATAATAGGAAGTTCGAATTTAAATATAGCCAACCTTCTGTCAAACTATACTCACGGACAAAATTAACCGCCCTTCTTATTATTTTTTTTTCAAACCTTGTATATTTAATGGCATTAGATTAAATTTGAATTTTATTTTAGCCATTAATTCCTTTGATTAGTTGTTTACCTATTTCATTATAAATTTATGACGGAAAAATTATCGTAAACGGAAAAAAAAACACTTGAAAAGTGCGCGGTTCATTTTGTCACTGAGTGTATAACGATATTAATTTGGCTCGGTAGGCCTGCTGGGCTTTTGCATCGAACCCATTAAAAAAAAACAAAACTAACGTCAACTTCATTCCCTCTTGTAGCTGCCGTTTAACCAACTCCTTCGCGCGTCGGCCATCACATGCAGGTGACATGGAGCGTGCAATCGGCTCGCCCAAAGACACGGCCGGCGCAGTCGAAGTTACCGTCACAGCTTCATAACGTTTCAACCTAAAACACAGAATTGATATAAACACAGAAATCATAATAAGTTAACAATATCGTGTAGACGTAGCATACGTGTCCTTAAAGGCGCTCAAATGTGCCTATTCGAACCTTAAATTCAATAGTTGTATCTCTGCAATATTGAACATACATTATTGAATAATTCTTTTATTGCTTACTCATCCAGTCAAGTCCAAAATGGTACTTGCAAAACTAGAAGTAAAAGGGAACGCCTGTGCCCAGTTAAAAAAAAAATTGTAAATAACAACGATTGAGCGTGAACGGACAAACTGCCATACCAAAATTATAAAGTATCAATGATACTTATTAGACGTAAGCTTTATAAAAAAGCTTATTATCTGATTACTTAGATAATATAAATTCTTGGGTGTAGATTCGTTCGCCTATCAGTTTGTTTCAAATGAATATTTAGGCACTTTTAGTAAAAATAATTGTTTGTTGATTTAAAAAAAAAATGTCCCTCAGTTTTTAGCGTATTCTTCTGAAAGGAACCAGCACTTTTTGAATGTGCATTTCTGAGGACGAATTTGTGCCCAAAAAATAATAAATTGGAATACTTTTGAGACTTCTTTCTTTAAAATAAAATTATGTTGCATAGCTACGAAATAAAGACATTTTTTTCGGATTATAATAACATATTAGTTTACAGTTTTTTTTTTGTTTTACCCTTGAGGTGGGAAGGCGGATTAACCTCCCGCGCTAACTAAACTAACTAAAACACAGTTTCCGCATGCCCGAGCGCGCGGGGTATGTGGGAGTTGCACCCATTAAACAACCGCCTGAAGCAGAATAAGGACGCATGTAGTTAGCCCGAAAGCTCCAACGACTTCATCGAAGCGGAAGTTTATAGTAATATGTTAATCATAAAGGTAATGTGCTTAAGAAGCGAACGCGTAAAATGAAAAATTCAATCCTTAAAAGACCGTTGTTTTGGCAAAGCAAACCTGTGGCCT